>CM060733.1:66968661-67388785 GCA_030704615.1 Takakia lepidozioides | reverse complement strand
GTTTCATTGTTGTGGCATGGCTCTCCATACTTTCTAAATTGTTATGTTTCATTTTGCTACATGATTGTTGTTATGGTGGTTGCGCTGCTCGTTGCGATGATGCTTTTTGCATCGATGTGGTTTTCACGATTTTTGTCAATGACAGAGTGACGACGAGCCCGGCACGCTGGTGGGTATCATCGACAGCTCCAACTCATCGCATGTTTGAATCGCCCAACTTGGGGAGAGAGGGCAAACTTAAACCTGTTGTTGGTGGACGAGAGGGACTTGCAACGAGATTACGACAGAGTAGGCATTGGGGAGGTTGGTGCAGGCGGCATGGCAGGTGAAGGGCGTGGGACATGAGGACAGCAGATCCGGCAATGGAGGTTGTTCATGCACATGCAGTAGGGCCCGCCCACGCAAAGAAAAAGAAGAAAGCTAAAAGCACATGCAATCCCGGCGAGAGAGCAGTCACGGTGCGGAGGGGGGAGTGAGCAGTGCGCGCAAGGGTGTCAGTTCGCCTCAATCAAAGGTGGTCGTCTTGGAGGGCTCCCCTGCTGCTAGCCCTAGTAAGAAACAGAAAGCCCGTGAGAGGCAAAAAGAGAGGGCAAAAGAACAGACGAGACAGAATGCTAGCCAGGAGAAAGACAAAAGGCAGCTGAAGAGGCCAGGGGTGCCCAAATGACAGATGCCAATGTAAGCGAGGGACCCACAGAGACGGGGATCCCTACCAGGACACCACAGAGAGGCAGTAGCACACCGGTTAGACCATCGCGGGCAAGAGCAGCCCCCGCAATTACCCATACGGTGGAGAGTGGAGGAGAGGATAGAACACCTGAAAGAGCACGGATTGTGCAAGTTCGAGGTGAAGCCAGGGAGAGGGCAGTAGAGACGACGAGAGTGCTGGAGGGTTTCGCAGGTGGCTGACCCTGTTGAGGAGGACGACATGGAGGTTTCTGACCAGGATGACATCCTCCCGGACATCCCCAGGCCCCAAAACGGAGCATACAGGCTGATTGGCGGTCCTGGTGGGCTGCCGGAAAACCCCTCTGCAGCAGACGTCATGTCTGAGGCGGATATGAAGTTGGCCGCTGCCAAGATGTTGGAGGCAAACCACAGCAACATTGGCAGGGTGCTGGGGGCATGGTGTACCCGACCAAGCTTCGAATTCCCCTTTGCCGCTTGGTGTCATTGCAGGTGGTGAGACCTGCCCTCCCAGGCGATATCGACAAGCTGAAATTCTCTTTCCGGGATGGATATCGAATGGGGTCTGCCGCCTTTTACGTTTCCATTGAGAACGACCACGGAGCTTCCCGTGCCCACACTTCCGATGAGGTGGACAAATGGGGTCCCCATTGGCAAACGCGAAATGAGGAGTTCGAGAGATCGATTGCTAGTGATCCTCTTTTCCAGCACATGTCCGGTAAGATGTTCTACGTGTGGGACGGCAATCATCGCCTCCTGGCATGGATGGAGCACATTGCCCAAGCCCACCCCAACGATCTCGATTGGCATTCGCCGTCGATTGTGTTGTCCTGAAGGTGCGGGGCCCAAAGATCGCAGTCTTCTCAAAGCTGCAATGGCCGACATCAACTCGTAAGCTACAACCCCTCTCGCTTTTGGACTTTGAATTTGGAAGTCATTTCATTGCGAATCCTCATATATGATGAAAATTCCCATTTCAGTATTTTTGATGGAAATGGGGCACTGCAGGGTGACTGAGAATGCCTTCATTGCCACCAACTTGTCCCATATGCTCTTCCGAGTGAAGGATGTCGGGAAGCAGGGGGTGCAAGAGTTTGCCAATTCCCTCAGTGCCGACCTCCTGCCAAGCGGAGGCAAAGGCAGACAGAACCTGGTATAGGCTGAGCGTCGACGCCATGGTGGACTACATATTTCGGGTAAAGCTCCTGACAGTTTTGTTGAGCTAATTTGTCTCTCCTCCCCAATAGAAGAAATTGTGTTGAGCAGGATCTCTAATCTTATGTGCGCCTTTTCGACAGACGAAAATACAGCAGGATTTGGCACATGCGCGGAGGTTCTACATGGAGTCAGAGGAGAAGAATCCAACCCTCCCGGAACTCGAATCGTATGTCAAAGCTGCGGAGGTGAGGGCCCGCATAAAGTACAAGTCACGGATGGTAAAGTACGTGGCCATAGCTGATCCCGCCCTTGGTGCCGACTTTCTGGGAGGTGGGGAAGCACTACTCTCGCGCTCTGAAGCCCACGATGACATTGGAGAAGCTCCATCGTCTAGCCACATCCTGTGTGGATGCAACAGAAAAGGTGATACATTCTTAACCAAATTGTGGTGGCAACAACTCCTTTTTGTGGTGTTTGGCGCTTACGAATATGCTGGGTGGTTGGACAGACCCGGTGGCTCCAAATCTGGAATGGTTCCCAAAGTACCAGGGACATGTGGAGCTTCCCCAAACCGGACAAACTCTCTGACCCCACATTCGACATGTGGATGAACCGCATGACATGGTGGTTTCAGGTACATCCCCACGCTTCGTTTGGGGCTTCTACTCTAGTAGGGGGTGGATTCATTGTATTTTTTGAGGAAAGCGATCTGATGGACAATCTCCACAGGTGACGACGAATGCGCAAGAGCAGCTGGACACACAAGCACATCAGTTCAAGATGGAGATATCTCCTGCAGCAGAGAGCCTACGTGACTATGTGACGAGGTACTTTCTGCTCTACAAAACCAACCTATTCTTTCGGGAGATAGCAGATGCTCGCCGGAGCCACGAGTTCACCGACCAGCCGAACGCGGACAAAGCAGCAATGCGCCTTCTGTACAGGTACATACGCGCTGCCTTTCTTTCAAGTCCTGGCATTTCAGGATGTTAGAGGCCTAAGTGGTGTTAGGGAAAATGGCGCCGAATTTCCAGTCAGGGCTCCGAAAATGGCAAAGTCCCTAGACTTGCTGGCCCGGAACTGGAAATTCGGCGCCATTTTCCAGTTCCAGGCCCTATTGCCGTTCAGGGACTTAGCCATTTTCGGGCTAAGTCCCTAGTGTGGCTGGCCCGGAACTGGAAATTCGGCGCCGTTTTCCAGTTCTAGGCCCTATTGCCGTCCAGGGACTTAGCCATTTTCGGGCTAAGTCCCTAGGGTGGCTGGCCCGGAACTGGAAATTCGGCGCCGTTTTCCAGTTCTAGGCCCTATTGCCGTCCAGGGACTTAGCCATTTTCGGGCTAAGTCCCTAGGGTGGCTGGCCCGGAACTGGAAATTCGGCGCCGTTTTTCCAGTTCTAGGCCCTATTGCCGTCCAGGGACTTAGCCATTTTCGGGCTAAGTCCCTAGGGTGGCTGGCCCGGAACTGGAAATTCGGCGCCGTTTTCCAGTTCTAGGCCCTATTGCCGTCCAGGGACTTAGCCATTTTCGGGCTAAGTCCCTAGGGTGGCTGGCCCGGAACTGGAAATTCGGCGCCGTTTTCCAGTTCTAGGCCCTATTGCCGTCCAGGGACTTAGCCATTTTCGGCCTAAGTCCCTAGTGTGGCTGGCCCGGAACTGGAAATTCGGCGCCGTTTTCCAGTTCTAGGCCCTATTGCCATCCAGGGACTTAGCCATTTTTCGGGCTAAGTCCCTAGGGTGGCTGGCCCGGAACTGGAAATTCGGCGCCGTTTTCCAGTTCTAGGCCTATTGCCGTCCAGGGACAGCCATTTTCGGGCTAAGTCCCTAGACTGGCTAGCCCTGAAGTGGAAATTCGGCGCCATATTCCAGTTCCAGGCCCTATTGCCGTCCAGGGACTTAGCCATTTTTCGGACCTCATTGTGTTTTTCATGAATGCAGGTACTGTAAGTTCTCGCTTTTGGAGAAAGGTCATCTGTCTTTCGAGCCACCATTCTTCCTGGCATGGATGAACCCTGGGGCTGACTCCATGTACACTGACAATATTGTGAAGGAGTGGCATCTGGAACATTTGCGTGATTGCCCTTGGTATGTGGACCTTCCGCCCGGCTCGCTCGACCCATCCGAATTTCAATTGAAGCTGGATGCTGAATTCCGACGAAACCGGCTCCGCTGCCTCCGTTGGGTGCAAAAGAGGCAAAAGCGCTTGCGAACTCCAGGAAAGCGGCAGAGCTTGCTCAGGCAGGAATTCAGGAGAAATTGCATGAGAAGAGTAAAGGTCAAAGGAAAAGGACAAGGAAACAGGTGACTGCAGTAACACCCAAAAAGAAGAAAACCATCGGGGCATCGGAGGAGGCGCAGGAGGGGACCCAAGAGAGTGACTCCGACGCCGATTTTGTTCAAGGTCCTGCGACTGCTGTTGCTCCTACCCAGTCACCGGTCGTCCGGGTTCCCAAGTCAGTTCGGAGTGGGACTGGCTCTGCCAAGAAGTTGGCATTTGAGGGCGAGCCTACACGGCGGTATTCGGCGGTGACGTTTACGCACAGGCAAAGCTAGAACCTCCAACCATCATCCAATGCGTCAATGAGAGCTTCCTTGACGCTCTCGCTGCCAGGGCGAAGAAGGTGGCACACAACAAGTCTCTGGCGGAGCAGAAGGGGAAAGCCAAGAGAGGGCTGCCGGTACAGAGCCTAAAGACACCCCTGGTTTTGAAGCCATGATGGAATTCTTCACGGCTGTGAGCACGAATTGCAAGAGCACTCGGGGGGGGGTTGAGGTGGAGAGAGCTTGCGACATGATTCTCCTCGACATTCCAGATGGGGAGCTGCTGGAGGGCCTGGATGGTGTGCCCACCTGGAACAGGTTTACTGAGGACTACTGGAAAGCCGGGTTTGGGCTGGCGGGGATGCTTCTGGATGACGGTGGATGTGTGGTTGTCCTTGCCACGAGAGGGAAGACCACAGAGAATGCGGTGGCAAGGTGGACACCGAAAAGTGTCACCCCGGTCCTCCTCAGAAAATGGTTCTGCATCAGTACGCAGGGGTTGCGAACAGAGGGCCAAAGTGTAAGTTATCAATCTATTGCATTCACTTCATATTGTGGTGTATGTTAAGTAGACCCTGGAATTGATCCCTTCTTTGTTGGATGTGCAGACATTGGTGTTTGAGGCATATTGCTTTGTGAAGAGAGGGTCTACGTTCAAATTCCGCAACGACGGTCGTCTTGTTGATGCCGCTGTGGACCCTGTAACCTACGATGTCCTCTACAACTATGTGCCCCACTCTAGTATGCCGAAGGACACAAAGACAGGCAAACCGTGGCGGTACAGCCGGACCCGGAGCCCTGCTTTCATCCAAACCCTCATGGAGACGTGCTCGGATGTCCAAGGGCGGATTCTGGACCTCACATGCGGCACGAGTAAGCCTTCACGTGCTCAGTTTGTCCCCTGGCCCATTGCAATTGCATGCCGCAAGCTATTAACCGCCCGCTTTGTTCCTCAGGTGCTTCAATGTGGGCAGGGACGTTGTCCGACAGGCATGTGTTCGCCTTCGAGCCAGATACTGCCCTCCACAACTCGGAACTTGCAGCGGCTGAACGTCTGCCGAAAGAGGAAGAGGCATCCTCGGAGGATGAGGAAAAATCCGAGAAGGAGCAGGGGGAGGAAGTTGGGATCGAGGCCGAGGAGCCCCCGGTTTACGAGTGAGTGGTGGCATTGTAAGTTGCCTCCAGATTTTGTGAGGCACCTCCCTCCGCTCTCTTATTTCATTGAAAACCCTTTCTGGTTGTGCTGGTATTGACATTCTTCAAGTGAATTTGTTCTTACTGTAGGATGCCAAGTACTGCCGGAGGGACGTCTACACCGGAGTTCATGGGCAGGAGGAACGTGCCTTTTTTTGCCAGGGGGGATTTCATGCCTAGTCCAGAAAGGGAGTACATCCTTCCTACTTATGCTGCCCGGCTTGCTTCGGTGTCCATTAGGAGGTGTTCCGAACGTAGTCGTGTACAGCAGATTTTAGACGAGGCAAGCCTCAAGAAAATGAAGATGAGGGAGGAGGCAGCAGCTATTAGAGCCCGTCGGGCTCGTAGATTTGTGTTGGATTCTGCTGAGGAAAGTGGGGGAGAAGACGCAGAAGATTCCCAGGAGGTGAGGTGGACAGTCCCCCAAGGAGAGGACGGGATTTTTGAGAGGCATAGTGGAACTGATGCATCACAGAGCTCGGAGGATGAGGGGGATGAGGGGGATGAGGAAGAAGGTGGGGCAAGTTCCTCGGAGGGTGTAGGAGAGTAGTGCCCATTCCGGCTATGACAGTTAGAACACACTTGTATAGACGTGGCTTGCCACAAAATTTGCAATAAAATGTTGCATTTCAAGTCCACTGGTGCCACATTCCAACTTCACATGACCCTATTTCCGTGCCTCCTAACCCTATTTCCGTGGACTCACAATGGTCTGCTCATGCTTTTTTTTTTTCCGCTCATGCTCATGCCGCTCATGCTCATGCCGCTCATGAAATAGCAGCCCCCGAACGCACATGTGTTTGAGGCCAGACACCACTAATGCTTTCCATTCTCCAAATCAAATCAAAGTCGATCAAAGCTGCAAAATAGGTGGATTGAGGGACGTACCCAAAGCATAAGGGGATGAACCATGTCTGAACCTTATCTGGATCCTTCCCTAGGCACTTCTCAGTTACCCAATCATTTACAAGCCCTTTGGAAATCTTGTGAAGGTCGTCCTTCGATGATGCGTCCAAAGCCGTCCATATCAGTGTGTCCATCACAGCCCACCAGCAACAATTACTCTCCTATAGGGATAGCTGCAAAATATTGGCATACAAAAACACCCCTCCATCCCCCGCTTCCCCATACAATTTTGACAACCGTAGATAATCCCATGAACCCAAAATGGACTCCTGTGGAGTGCCTTTGAAGAAAACAAGGCAGCCCTTGTCCTCTGGGAGCTTTTCCCTCAGTCTATTCTGGTTTCTGTATTGTACACAAGTTCACGAAGTCAGACAGGCAGGCAATTAACTGTTAAGGGTGTTTTCAAGCAACCATATCATCCCCCTATCATGCGTGTAAGCCCTGCTGAATGTACTCACCATGAATTTGGTCCCCCCTTGGTCGTTGGAAGCCCTGGCCCACTTACTTAGTGACTTCTGGCCGACCAGATTTCGCCTTCCATTTCTTCCCTGTTCTGATGATAGCTTTACTTTCCCCCTTAGCTGCACGGTTCTCCTCCCCCCCCCACATCGTCACCCGTATTTTTTGCGCACGCTTCGGCTCCCCCTCATCCTTCGGGGGTCTTTGCTTCCCCTTGCCGATCCCCTCTCCGGTCTGCTCCCCCTTGCCCTTCATGCGTTCCTTCTCCTTCCCCTTTTCGTTGGTTTCTTTCTGATCCACCTGCTCCATGCCCTGCAAGTTCAATTGGCGTCCCGAAGTTTTTGCAACAACCCTATGCCATGTTTGACTTGCTACTGGGCCAGATGATGGTTTGCCGGAGGTCAAACCCATGTGCAGGAGGGTTGGAGCAGAAACCATAGGCGCAGGCACCGTCAGACCCGTGGTGAATGTGGAGCCAGGGGTGACCCCCAATTCAATATTCCAAGGATCTGTGGAAGCGATGGGAGCAGTACCAGGGGGCTGGAGTAAGCGCTCTGCTGTGGGGGAGACCAGACTATCTGCGAGTGCGGATAACAACGGGATGGCCTGTGCATGATATGGGGGTGCACCTGGCAAAATTGACATGGGCGGAACAAACCCCTCCGTTGCCAATTCGGTGTTCCCTGCCAATGACTGGCGTTGAGGGGTCACCAACGTTGAAATAACCTCAACCTGTGTCGTCGGCAGAGGATCGGAAACATCTGCAAATCTGCTGGACTTGGTAGTTGGATCCACCATTCTTGGCACATCCTCCCCCTCCACGTGGGAAGTACACACAGACTCAAGATGAGTTGAAAGAGGTGATTGGACAAGGGCAGAGAGTGAAGGACCATAGAGAGACACAGCAGCCCGCGACAGAGCATATACATGGAGGGGAGCAGGCATGACATCGGGAACAACATTGGGGGATGACACCTCGGGTGATGGAGCACTGAGGGGGGGACCAGAGGGAGTCACAGTAGCATGCGAGAGAGCAGACACATGTGGGGAAGAAGAGTGGAAGTCAGGGGGAGACAGGGGGGGGCCAGGGTCACACACGGATGCATGCTTTGTAGAAGACAGATCTGGGGGAGCAGACAAAACCTCGGGAGTAGAGGTGGGGGCTGCCAAGGCTAAAGGGAGACCAGAAAGGGAGGGAGCAGTGATACACACTAAAGCAGTACCAGATGAGGGGGGAGCACAAAAAGAAAACTCATGCGAGGAGGGAGATGAGTCCGATGGGATAGCATGCGGTGAGACGAGGGTAGCCACTTCTGGGGGAGCAGATAGTGGAAGAAGTGCAGAGGCGGGGGGATCACATGGTTGGGGAGGAGTGGCAGAGAGGGCGGCAGACATAGAGGGGGGGGGGCAGAGAGGAGGGTAGCACCTGGTGCGGGTTCACAGATTTGAAGGGGAGCAGTGGCGGGGACATCACATGATGGGGCAGCAGAGACAAAGAGGGTAGCAGAGAGGAGGGCCGCTCCTTGGGAGCGATTAGAGATAGGAAGGGGAGAAGAGGCGGGGGCAGTAGAGACAGCGAGGGCAACAGAATATTCCCTTGGGGAGTCTAAAAGAAGACTGTGAGGCAGAACAGTATGAGAGGGGATGGGATTGACATCAACTTCCGCAATGGGTGTGCAGAAACCTGCCGTCGGAGATTCCACTTGAAAAGTCTCTGTATGAGGCGCTTGAAGGTCTTCAACCTGTGAGGGTGTTGGCGACGCCATCAGCGATGCATGGTGGGACAACTGCGATGAATTGAAGGCGTCCACGTCGATGTGGGAAAGGTGAGGGGCATATGGTGACACTCGTCGGTCGTATAGTTCATGTCTTCTCGCCAACAACACCTTGTTTGCTCGTAAGACCTCCTCCATGGCATTTTGAACTCCAACATCAGCTGCCTCAGCCTCACCTATCACAGAGACAAGCGCTTGTATTTTAGCTTTGACCCCCGTGATCCCCTGATCCCCCGATCCCCGACTGTAAAGTCTGCTCCCCCATTTATCTATTCCAATTCTGATCTTCACAATGACAGATTGTTGGAGAGGCAAAGCATGCACTTACTCAAAAGATGCACGTAGCGTCCCAAATCAATGTGCTCCCGCCTAAACAATAGATCCTCCCAGGCCCGCACTGCACGTCGTATCCCTTTGGCATCGTTGCCCTTGCACCACAAAACTTGGAAGTGGGCGGTTTCTGTTGCTGCAAATTCATGAAACGCTCGGGCACGCACCATGCGAAGAAATGCTCGGCAGGAGTCGACGATCTACATTTTGTCCTGCATTGTACCATATCTAAGCTGACCCTCTGCCAGGAGCACTTCTTTCAACATAGTCTCCTGATTCTGAAAATTCCCAAACGTCCGCCAACCTCCATGCAAGAAGAGTCCAAATCCATGGTAGGGCAGTATGTGAGCAGTCTGCGGTGCAAAAAGCATCATGATATGACCGGGGCAGATGCCGTGTCTTAAATCGGCCAAAGGATACAAGTGTGAAACAGGGGGTCGAGGGTCCATGGTAGAAAAAACTTGGAGGGGAACAAGGACCGGAGGCAGTCGGGCTGGACATTGACGTTTCAGCCAGGTGACAATGGCATCAGATTCTTCGGCAGTTCTTAGGAGAGGGAATTCAGGAAGCAGACGTCGAACATCCTGCTCCTCCAGCAATAGTTCAACAATATCAAACTGGAGATCTACAGATGAGGGGGGAGCAGAAGAGGAGGGAGCAGCAGAGGGGGGAACGGTGCAAGGGGGACATGATGTGGGGGGACTTGATTTGGGGCGAGCAGACCTGTTTGCAGCAGAAGGGGGGGGGGCAGGGGTAGACGATGAAGGGGGAGCAGAGACGGGCATGATGGGGGGAACAACATTCACCGGACAGGAGGGTGTTACGATAGGAGTACTCATCTTTCCCACAAGGTAGCTCTCAAAATCTTCCAACTCCAGCCCAATGGATAGAGCACAGGGAATGCCGTCTTTGCAAGTGCTCCATGCCCGCACTGATTTCCGCACAACCTCAATTTTTCCCGCGGAAGCATTGATCTACAGGCAAAAATGCAACACAGAATGAGCATTTACAAACCGGGGACAATCCTGGGAAACTATTGGGGGGAGCAGATGGCCAAACACTCAAAAGGAGAATGGGGGGTGAATCAAACCTGTTCTTGTAGAAGCCATCTTCTCCAGTGGCGTTCAGCCCTCTCCACTCACTTTGCAAACCCTCCACTCCATGCGAAACCCACAAATGCATCCCATAATCTTTCATCATTCTGGTCAGCAAAATTGGAAGGGAGAAGTCCATGTTGCAGGAGTATAAATGTTCCAGCAGGAGTGATCGGGTGTGGTGTGTCGTGGTCGATTTCCATGGCCCCATCCCCTGCAAGAGGCCCCGAGCTCCCAGGCTGCTCCCCCTCGTCCTGATGAGTAGTCTGCTCCCCCTCGTCGTCCTGTGTAGTCTGCTCCCCCACATCTGCGTGCCTTCGTTGTTTTCTGGACTGGCCCCCTTGACTTTGAGACGGATCCCCCCCATGTCCGATCCCCCCCATTCCTGCTACTGGCTGCTCACGGCTGTAGGGATACTTTTTCTTTGGCTTTCTACTCGAAGTGACAGCGAGTTCAGGCCGCACTTTGGCTTGTCTCTCACGGGCGGAGGGTAAAGTAGTAACAATCTTAACCTTTTTTGCCCCCTTTTTTGGTTTGGTGCGCTCAAAATCGGTGTCGGACCCACTATGGCTACTCCTCTAGTGAGGGGCAGGCACTTGTGATGATGCAGGCGCATCAGGCTTCTGTTTTCTCGCTCCTTTGGGCTGCTGCTGCCGATCAGTAGGGGACACGTCGTCTCCTGGTACGCGCCGCACTTCGGGGTTTGTACACCCTCTCAACCTCTCCACAAAATTAGTAACCTGCTTCGGGAACTCGGTAGCGGGCCAGGGTTTTAGTGGCAACTGAACCTCGTCCCAACCATCCACCATGTTCAACCAAGGACAACCCTCCCCATCAATGTCATGCCTATTCAACCTAACCTTATCCTTCATGGGCCGCCCACAAAACTTGCACTTATAGGGATTCCTTTGTTTTGCGCCATCACAAACTCTGAGGTCCGCCTCTGCCTCCACTATCATCTCCTCCCACTCAGTTGGTGTATACCAGAAAGGAACCTCGTCCCCTTTCTTAGGCTTGTGCCAAAAAACCAGCATACCATCCTCAGGGGGAACAACCTTAGGCCTAGTCTTCGGCATCAGCAACGAGCACACGACGCCGAAATACAGAAAATAAAAAGCAAGGAACAGAAGCCAGAGAAAACAAGGAAGAGCACACGGATCGCAACGAACAAAAGGAAAACACACAGCATAGACAGCAAAGAGGATATGAGTAGAGCAGCTGAAAAACCACAACGAAGAGTTGCCACCGAAGAGTCGTTTCGCGAGGAAGACATTCCGCACGTGTAGTGTAGCTAGGGGAGCAAGCACGTGGGGGAGCAGGGGATCAGTCGATGGACACGTGTCAACAGTACCAAAAGTGGGGATCAGTGATATCGACACGTGGGGAGATCTGGGCGGTCATAAGGGGGAGCAGGCATGGGGAGATGTGAAGGGGGAGTGAAACCCTAGCCCCTCCCAGAACATGGGGATCAAAGTAGGGGGACCAGACACGTGGGGGGATGTTAGTAGAGGGGAGCTGACATGTGCGGAGAGTACTGGATATGACTTGCATGGCGATTCTGTGGTCAGGGAGGTGACACGTGGGCAGCGAAGACAGGGGGAGCGGCGGGGGGGGACCAGACAGTGGGGGAGCAAAAACTCGGGAGGGATTGGATGTTTGGGGGTTTGCAAGTGACGGATTCAGGGAGGGAGACAACTCATGAGAAGAAGGGGACCCTAAACTGCAGGGCCAGGGAACATGAGAAGAGACCGTTGTGTAGGACGAGTAAAACACCATGCTAGGTCGAGAAAGAAATCCCTATAAGTGCATGCATTATGAGCTGGCCGGTATACAACCATCTTGGACTCTCCAACCTCCATCAATCCTATTCAGCTGCTCCATACCCAACCATGTTCGATTCTGCAACACACAGATGTTCACATTTGAATCTAGCAAGGTATGTAGTATGAAAAAACAAACATGAAGTTGAGGCTGAAAAACAACAAACAACAAACAACAAAGAGGCAAACAAGAAAAAACAACAAAAGAAGAAGAAGAAGAAGAAGAGAAGAAGAAAACCCCCTGTACACATTGTATGCAAGACGTGAGTCGCAAGAGAATCACAAACGCCGTAGAGCACACACGATTGAGGCCCTAGCAGGTCATCCCAAGCCCATCGAAGCAGGAGCACGAACAAGCATGACAGCTGGAAACCCTCGCTCGATCCAGATGGAGAACCCTACCTCCACGACGAAGTGAACAACACATGCAGGTCCACATGGCGGTGGGCGTGCCATGGGGCCTTCATCCGGCCGTCGTCCATCCACTAAGCGGGAGGATGGCGGGGGGATGAGGGGCGGATGACCCAGAACATCCATTGTTTTGAGGTTGGATGGATGAGCAAGGGATCGACGGTTCGGGGGAGCAGCACGTGGCGGGCGATTAGGGGTGGGGGATCACTGCGGGTCCGGAGTGGGGATCAAGCCAGGTCGGGGGGAGCCGCGACGTGTTGGGGGATCGCGCCGTGGATGGAAGAGGGGATCAGCGGCAGGGGGGAGTGCCACATGCCGTCTGATGGGTGGAGGGGGATCAGTCACCACATTGGTTGGGGATCAACGGAGGGGGGGGGCAGCGACGTGTCGGGAGATCGGGCCGTCGATGGGAAGAGGGGATCGACGGCGGGGGGAGCGGGAGGATGCGGGGGGATGAGGGGCGGATGACACACAACATCCACTGTTTGTGAGGTCCGATGGATGCGCAGGGGATCGACGGTCCGGGGGAGCCGCACGTGGTGGGCGATTGGGGTTGGGGGATCACTCCCGATCCGGAAGGGGGATCAAGGCGCGTCGGGGGGAGCGGCGACGTCTCGGGGGAGCGCGCCGCGGATGGGAGGAGGGGATTGACAGCGGTGGGAGCGCCACGTGGCGATGGGCGCGTCATGGGACCTTCAACCGGCCGTCATCCATTCAATTGAGGTTGGATGGATGGGGAGGGGATCGACGGTTTGGGGTAGCGCCACGTGGCTGAGGATGGGGGTGGGGGATCACTCCGGCACTGGAAGGGGGATCAACCCAGTGAGGGGATCCACAGCGGGGGCCGCCACGTGGCTGGAGATCGGGGGTGGGAGATGGGCGCCGCGCGGCAGTGGTGGGGCCGGGTTCAGGGGTCCCGGGCGGGCGGGCGGGCGGGCAGGCGGGCGGGCGCGGGGGGGTCAGGGGGGCGCGGGGAGTAGCGGGCGGGTGGGGGCGGGGTAACGGGCGAGGGGTGGGGTTGATTTGGCATGGGGCGTCCAGCTCGCCGACGAGGCTGCCGGAGCGGGGGTTCCCCGGCTGTACCTCGCGGGCCGTACCCGTCAGCTCACACGCTTGCAATAAAATCAAGCCTCATCCATATTGGGACCGCCCAACCACCTCCCAAAATCCCAAGATTGGGTTCAGTTTCATTACATGCTCCCAACTCGCCACCATCATCGGATGAGTGGGTGGAAGAGACAATCCTTAACCAGGAGGAACTAGACCTGGACTACCCCATGATTTCCATGAATGTGCCTGCGCTTAAAAAAAAAGTGGCAACTATGGAGGAATTCGGAATTTTGATTCACTTCCCTGGAAAGAAGGTGGACAAAGCGTTTGTGCGGGACTGGGCCATCAAGAACTTGGGAGGCCAAGGCAAACTCGGACAACAATTCTGTCATGCGAAGAGGCGGGGGTTCTACTCTATTGTTTTTGAAACACAAGAAGCAGCTACCCAGGCCCTTCTGTTCAACCCTCACACTAAGGGGTTCAACGTGAACATCTTTCCGTGGTCCTCTAAGATGGGAAACAGAAATGAAAAACTGTGGGGACCTCGCATCATCTCGGTACCCTTCATTCCAGACCAATACCTAGTTAACATACCCGATATCGCCAACCATTTCGGTTCATACTTAGGATGTCTCGCTGTTTTTGATCCACAGATGTGTACTCAGAATTTGAGACAAGACCCAGCCTGGGGTTCGGTCACAATTGCATCTCGCCTCCACGAAACAGGTTGTGCGAAAATAGTCCTCATGATGCCAGATGAAGACACACTACCCCGCTTTGTCAAGTTGCCAATAGATGAAGAAGGAAACTACTTCCTTTGATACTTCCTACGCAGCATGTTTCAATTGTGGCCAACTTGGCCATATTAAGATCGACTGTCAACTAAGAGGAAACGTTCCCCAACCTTGCTGCCTTCCAACTTGCAGGGGTCTAGCCAGGCAGCAGCTCCTCTGAATCAAGGTTTGCAATCCTTTGGGATGGAACAAACTCGTGCACTCACACGGTCACAGAAAGTTCCAACTTCATCTCCGCAAGACCTTCTGCAAAACAGGCAATGGCTCAGCAACTTGACAAAGACCAACAACCAGCAAGACCCTATGCAAGAAGAATTTCAAACCCACTCAGCTCAGAAAGACTCTTCAAGCAAAGGAAAGGCTAAGCTCGTGGAGGTCTCCTCAGTGATCCATCTCACATCACCAACATGTCAATCTGCTCCCAAGGTAACTACAGGAATAGCATGCAACTCCAAATTCGCCAACGACTGTCTTAGGATGGTCTCTTTCCCAACATTGGACCTCAAAGGTTGCAGTGCCCTGGAATTAGCAGAAGCTCCCAAGGCATCCTGTGTTACTCCCCTCATCTTCAGAAAAGATAACCCACCTGGCATGCTTATTACATCGGATGACAAACAATGTATTGAATCACTTGACAACTAGCATGTAGCCCAGTGGTAATGGGCATATACGACGTTGGATGTGGTTGTGGGTTCAAACCATGGTCTGGTGTGTGAAGGTGTCCACCTTCTTAGCGGAAGGCAGTAGCCCTTCGGGGTGAAGTGACTCCATAAGTTACCCTTCCTTCGGGAGGCGTCATATATATATATATATATATATATATTGAATCACTTTGGATCACATCTTCTGATATCAAGCACTTTGTAAGAACATGCCCCCCTGACGCAGCCCACAAACGCTTTTCAAAGAGAAAATTCAAGATTTTTTCCAAAAATTCCTACCTCACTACCTTCTTGCTCCTTCAACCAAGGTCTCATGGGCAGCATACCTAGAGGACCATCCAGGCCTAAGCTGCAGGCCTTCAACACAAGTTCTTGCGCTCATGGAAGAGGCTGAAATCTACTCATCCCCTCAACCTATGACTGCAATGTGGACCTACGAAGAATGGCTGGAGGCACCGAGAGGAAGTCATAAATTGCAGATTCGGAACCATGACACTATGTTTAATGGGTTTCAACTGTTGGGGGCATTATTGGATTCGGAGTTGGAGGATGACAATCATAGAATGGAAATCTAGAGGACACGAGACTTCATAAATGGGGTTAGGGCACTTGATACATCTTCAACCTCATCAGATTCCCCAAATGGACTCAGGCAAGGGCAAGAAAGGAAGACTTAGCGACAACAGTCAGTTCTCTACAAATCTCACCACCGTCAGTAATCGATAATACTCACAATGGTCAATCCATCGGGTGAATGATAACAATTCAAACCTCTAGGTGATATCCGAGATCTAATAAAACAATGGCCATTCCTTGGCCCAACCCCCCCCCCCAACGGCCGGGTACTTGACTTCAAATATCCTCGGCGGAAGGGGGCGATACCTCCCTTAAAACTTCCGTTTTTAAGTTAAGAGGGTCCGGATAAAATCCCTTAATAAAGGCGAATTACCCTGCTGAATAATAAAGAACAAATCATTAAAACCTTCCTACAAATGCATGAAATTCGTAGAAATAGAGAATCATCGTGGGATGCTGGAGCTAACTAAATTACCCTCAAGGTACCAGGGGAACACCTTGGGAACGCCCTTTATGTCGGGAGCATTGGGGAACCGTTCTCCACTTGGAGCGCCCCTAATTCCTATACCAAACCAATCAATAACGCATT
This sequence comes from Takakia lepidozioides, assembly GCA_030704615.1. Classification (NCBI taxonomy): domain Eukaryota; kingdom Viridiplantae; phylum Streptophyta; class Takakiopsida; order Takakiales; family Takakiaceae; genus Takakia; species Takakia lepidozioides. The sequence continues at coordinate 67,372,744 of CM060733.1, read as the reverse complement.
AGCAACTTAAACCATCACTGGGCCAAGATGAATGAAATCCGCCGCCCCTTAGTTTCTCATCTGATCGTCACCCTGGTGTGTAAACAATGATTAAACATTCAGTGGGTCCCAGGGTCCATTCCATGCGCCTCTTCCACCTACTTCCAATATAATCTGATTAAAATTTATGCAAGCAACTAGCCCAGAACGAAGTTGGAACAAGTCATCTTCTACCTTGTGAAACCCCTACCAAGGATTCTCTCCTCCCTGTCTGTGGGCTCTCTCTCTCTGCCTGTGGCATCCACCCGTGAGCCGTGCTTTCACAAGCCCCGGAATACATATCAAACTGATGGCCTCACTGGGGCCTATCCAATGGTTCCAACCATTCATTATCCTTTGCTAAAACACGCCCTCATTCACATGCAAGAAGAACACCATGAATAGTGCACAAGAAATCAAAGGCATAGGGAGAAAGCCCCCTTAAAATACCCGTCCCAGGGACCAACAGTCCCTGGCGGGGTCTGTCGTAATATGCAGCGGTTAAAACCGATACCCCGCGGCCAGCGCTACGTGGCGCGGCGCGACTGGCCCGCCGCCTGCGCGGGTTTAGTGGGTAATAGCAAGCTCCGTTGTCTTTGCCGCTCATGTCGTACCTGCACGGGCCCAGCTATGGCGCCTGGTGTTGCCATGCAGTGTACCAGCAACCCGTACTTTGCTCCAGGTGTCAACTCCCCCCACGGGGGAAGGCCGCGCCACCCGTGTTAGATGCGCCTTTCCATGGCAATTCTAGGCAACCTCCTTGGTTGACCTCCAGCCCAAAGGCGCCTAAGGCGCCGGCACTTTAGTGCTGGGCTCTGCCTTTTTTGGCAGCTCTCTACAAAATAGCTTAACCACTTATAAAGCTAGTTAGCAACGCCTCCCATGGTCCTCTATGGCCAGGGGGCTTATGAACATACATATGAACTTAATAATATGGGAATTTTGGCGATAGCTTTGCCATCTCATGCAATATGGCCATTGCCACTAAGCTAGAAAGGGAAATTTGACAAGAGCTTCACCACTTCATGCGAGCTCGCCCTCTCCTTAAACATAATAATGGACATCTGCCCTCACTTCCATGACGTAATTGGGTTAGATTCCTAAGGCCCTGTCTCCTGGGGCTTCACACATGTGCTCTTCACACATGTACATAGAGATGCACACACATCCTCTTTGAAAGAGAATTAGTTTTTATAGATTTTTAGCAAGTAATGCTACAAGGTCCCCTCTTGGAACAAGCTTGAACAACAAATGAAACAAATGAATTCAAAGGTCAAGATAGTATGGTAAGTCACCCTCTGAAACAAGTGGTGCTTGGGATACACTAAATTGCTCGGTAGAATGGTACTCAAATCTGGTCCTCCTCCGGCATTCCTACTCGTCCTCAAGTCTCCCACTTCATGGAGCGCTTCCTCTACTTCTTGCCTCAAATGGCCACAAGGCCTTGAGCTAGGACTATCCTGCTCTCACTATGTTTGTTTCTATTACTAGAGAGCCACAAGCTCAACTCTCTAGGAACTAGCTCCCTCAAGCTCAAAACTAACTACACAAGCAAGAGGCCAAAACAAGGAAATGAGACTAGATTGAAGAACAAGAGGAGCCTGCTCTTTCTTTATTGTTTTTTGGGCCTCTTAAACTAGTGAAGGATAGTCTTAAACTATTATTTCCTATATGAGTCTATAATTTAAAAACGATAGAACGCCATAAAATAATAACCATGGATGGAAAACCTTGGTGTTAATGATAAATCTGGTTTTCATCCATCCAATGGATGATCAGTTGGCGCTAGGTTGTCTTCTCATCCTCCAGCTTGCAGGTCGAATTTCCAGTTTTCATCCATTGGATGAACTAGAATTCCATTAAATCGCCTTTCGCAACTGCCTCCGGCGTGATAATTTGATGTCGTCTTTCATCACCACTACAAATCCCCAAACTTGGTGAAAAATTATAATTAGATGGCCCATAGCCGCCCATAAAATCTCAAAGGAATCGGGGAAGAAAAGCCACACCTTTGGTTGGTTTCCATGGTTTCGTCATATAGGCAGTCTCCCGCTTCCTGGCAGTAAAAATACTGGTGGTGCCCCCAGGGGGTCTTTGGCCCTGCCACTGGTCACAGATCATCTAGAGTTTCCTCCTACACACTTTGCATTGCTGAGGAGTTCAAAACTTCACCGGGAAGCTCATTCATCCGTCGTCTACTCCGATGCAGCACTTGCTTTGTCGAGATATTTCATCGTTGTACAGATTGTTTCCTCCAATTGCCAAGACTCCTTGCCGCGTGCTCCTACTAGACTTGAAAGGCATGAGAATAGAGAGATCGCAATCCAGGACTGGAACAGTCGTCATGTATTGTTTCGAACAGGTGCATGTTGTCGTTACTGGTACCGAATTGGCAACCTAACTCGCCGTCGATGCCGCTCCCTACGGTCATTTTGACGCCAGAGCTCCTCCATGGTCTTTCGAGCGGCTTTTACTCACCCATCCCTTTGCTATCCGAGGAGGGAACTCCAAGATAGAAGAGTTGGATATCTCTAAGCACTCAGCCTGCTTAGAACAATCAGTCATGACCTACATCTAGTGTATCATGGTAGTGCTTCTTGTTTGTATTCCTTCTTGCCTTCATATCAGCATATTACCTTACTGTTTATATTTGAGTAACAGATTGCTTTAGCAATCTACCAGGTTCCGATTGCTCAACCATTCATTCCACAACTTCACTCAAGTCTCTCTACAATGTGATTGTATCGAATAAGTATCAAATTAAGATTTATCAGGTATCAGGCCAAAACCATGGTGTCTCTAATCTGCTTTACAATATCACTACAGCTTTTCATGTAACGAGCATCTACTGGTCATCCCTCCTTCTTCACCGTGCTCTCCATCCTTGCTCCCGTTCCTGCTCTCCCTCCGATCTCCTTCCGTGAATCACCAAGAAGTGCTCTCTGTGAAAAAATCCTCCATGATGCTTGCTCTGCCTATTTTATCTACAAGCTGTTCTAACCACCTAACTACTAACTGTCACCTAAGAAGTAAACACATTCCCTCTGCAGATGTCGTTCCCACACAGTCGTTCCTTGCCAATAATAACCGTTTCCTATGTAATTGTGACGAGCTGTGCCAAACTGTGTCGGGCTATGATTGTGTCAAGCTCTGACTGGCTGTGTCGTGCTGTGTCGGGCTGTGACTGACTGTGTGAAACTGTGCGAAGCTGTGTCGGGCTGTGTCTGGCTGTGCGAAGCTGTGTCGAGTTGTGATAGACTGTGACGATCTGTGATAGACTGTGAATGACTGTGACAGACTATGTAAGTCCGTCTACCACCCCTAAAGCCTATGTCTGTCACCCCTAAGGCCTCTGTTGGTCTAAGTCTACCATCTGTAAGTTTGCGCAAAAACTAAGGGTACCCCACAGAGCCCATAAAAGTGTCTAAGTCCCAAACACCCTCTAACATTACCCCTCCCCCTCTCAAAAAGCCGTGTCATTAGGGTTTACTGTTTAGGATCAGCAAACATTTGTGAGCGAGCACCCTTCTGACGGTGAGAGTCCTTTGGAGGGCTCTGTGTGCGAGCCCGTGCCCTGTTACTGGCTGTTGGAGGCGATTGAGCACCAAATGGAAATGTCTGACCCTCTTGTGGTTGATAACGAGGTAACCTCTCAGGCATAGGAGATCCCCGTCGTTTCTTCTCTGCCATCTGTAGTGCATAGTCCTCCGCCATGTCAAAAGGTTCCTCTGCAGAACCAGTAGTATCAGAATCATCTTCCCCCCTGAGGTGCTTTGGTTGCCAAACTTTAAGTGGCTCCTCCGGAATCCTGCGTGGCATACAATGTTGGCCCACCATGTCTGGAAGCTTAAACTGTACTACTTGCTTTAATCGCTTGCAGGCAAAATGAGTGAACTCCCTGAACTCCTTGGCCGTATAGGTGAGAGGTGTGCCAATGACTTTGGAACAGTGTAAGTATTTCCAGGCTTCATGTCCCTTATAGAAAATATCATCAGGGCCCAATTTCTCTTTGGCCAAGTTGTTCCAAGCCAAATTAAACCATGAACGAAGCTGGGAATCTTTCTGCATCATGACTTTTGCATCATACAGATACATATGGGTGGAACTGAAGGTAAGACCCAATGATCCCCACTGGAATAACTCAGAAATTATGATTGCATCTTCTGCTGCTCAATGTGATAATGTGCCATGAAACAAGCAGCATAGTATAATCCACAGCCCATGACAGTACTAGATACCTCCTTGGTCTTGGTGTAGATGTACCCTGAACAACCTGGAAGGCAATTAATTCCTTCAGCATGGTGCCTGCCTCAGACCAGTACCTTGCAAAGTGATGATCCTCAATGGGTCGATTATTCGGAAGAACCTTAGTCCTAGTTTCCACTGGCAACCAAATACGCATGATCTGGTAATAATGTGTCAGAGACTGTGGAGGACTAAATTCCTTCCAAGCCAAATCCATCACAATGGGGATTTGGTTGAAGGGCATAATCATAGCTCGATTGTACTCAAGTGCAGCAGGAGTCCTAGGTAGGTTAAAAGCAGCATCCCCCCAAACCTCAGACTATAGCTTTGCCATGGTATGAACAGGGTTAGCCACCTATTGTGGGTCTGTGATATTGCCGCCACTGTCCCTCCTACTACCGGCAACTCCTACACCTCCTGTGAAGAAGACTGAAAAATCAGAGTCCTAGCATGCAAATAAGTAGCCACCAGCTGCTCCTCAGGAACAAAGACTCTTTTATCAACGTTGGAACTCAAGTCATCCACTTGAGTTTGCAGCCCTTCCACATCATCCTGTAACTCCGCTATCCTACTATAGACATTGTCTATAGTAATTGTGGCAATGTTCTGCACTTGCAATCTGAGATCATTCGTCTCCCCCTGGTTGAGCTTTCTTGGTGTCTTCCCTTCCACCGGCCCTTGTGTTAACTATACTTGCATAAGATGATTATCCACCAAGTCTTGTGTGCACCCCTGAGAGCCTGCTCCTCCTTGAGTCTATACATATCTAATTGCTGCTATAAAACCTGCATGCGCTTCGCATGAGGTTCAACCAGGGCCGCATAAGCAACAACCAGATTATTGGCTTCTTTCCAAGCCTTGTTAGCCAGAGATAGTTCATTCTTGTGGCCCGTGAGTGTTTGCTGCAACTGCAAGATATACCTTTCATTCTCAGCCTCAACCTAACTGTACTGTTGGAAAGTATCCTCATTGTGACGGATAGTAGCCTTCAAATCAGCAATGAGTTTCCCTTGCTCTACTGTCTCAGCCTCCATCATCATACATCTCTCTGCTTGTCTGTTAACTTCTAATGCAGTTTGCTCCAGAGCAGTTGTTAGTGTGGCACATTGGATGGTCATTTTCTGATGAACTGCCTCCAACTCTGTATGGAGCACCTTCATTTCCTGCAATTTTCCCTCATGCTTCACCTGCAACTGGTATAGTTGTTGCTTATGTGTTTCATGCAACTTCTCCTGTTCCAGACCCGCTTCAATTAGATTCCCCTTTGTCAACTGCAGGGCAGCCTTCGTGTCCTCCAATTCCTCCTGCAACTTGAGTTGGCCTCCACATCCACCTTGTTTGCACACTCGGTGGCAATTCTAGCCTCAAACTCCTGCTTGAGTTCCTCCCTCAAAGCTGCCAATTGTGTAGATGGAACATGGGATTTCACATACGTGCCCAACAAATTGAATGTCATGATTATGGAACTCATAAGCATGGCCTGCTGTGGGTCTTCATGGTGAACTTGCTACTGTTCTCCCTGATTCTCCATAGTTTGATGTTTCACGAACCATTCAGGCCATGATCCCACAAGATCTTGCTCCTGAGCCACCTGATCCTCCACAAGTGCTGCAGTGCCCTGACAGTCTACTCCTGGAACCTCCGCCACAGGTTCGGGTATCACATGCGCAACAGGGACTTGCTTAGACAAACTCTGCATCTTGGGTACCACTGGTTCCCTGACCAAGCCAGAGTTTTCATAGAGAAGGTCACCCTTCTCAATTTCTACCACTACCTGCTCTGTAGTGGGAATGTCCAACCCTTCTCCTTCCACAGCAATAGGCTCTGGTGTAACAGCATGGACTAACTGAGTGACCCCCGGAACAATTGAGTCAACTGGCTGTGGTGACTGTGGTACTGAGGTGACTTCTTCCCCCCTCTCCAAATGCCTTGCTTCCAGCAATAACAGCCCCCTGTGCTGCTACTCCTCATCTTGCACAAGTGCTATGGAAACATCATCTTGTGGTTTCCTTGAAGCTAGTGGATCTGCCATAGTCGTATCCCGCTTCTGCCTCTTGGACTGGTGCTGCCCCTCCAATCCACCTTCACCATGTGAAGAGCCCTGCTCCTCAATTGCAGTGGTTGCTATCTCAAACACTCCCATCTCCTTGCGTTCTCGCGCATCAAGTATGCAAGAATCAAGGATAATTTGCGCAATTACTGGGCCAAACACTATGATCGGAGACTTAGCAACAGTGCCCTGTAACCGCTTCATCTCTTCCACCAGACCATTGTACATCAACTCCGCCCCAAACTACATCCTCTCCCTTCAAAGCTTTCAGTATCTCCTCCGTGAATGATTTGCTCAAGTACTGTTGGTTCTGTTTCATGGCAAACATGACGTTCAGTATTTGGCCAACTTCTCTTAGTCCTGGGTACTCGGCCTTGGTGCAGGTGTATCCTTGAGTTTTAAAGAAACTCCCTTCTTGGAACAAATTCTCTATCTGCAATCTTGCCATGTGCTCATCCACATCCACATGACCCGATGGCAAATCGAACAATTGCTGCAAGTACTGGGGAGTAATTTCTATATCTACTCCCCTCACCTGAGTAACTCCTGTCCGAGGCTCAAAGTTCTGAATAAATTGAATCATATACTTCCGATGATGCAAGGACCAGTCCTTGCGTAGTAGCCCTTCCAATCGCAACTCCTTCAGCAGCTGCACTGCCTGTGGTGTAGCAATTGTTTGCTTCTCCAGAATCGTGGTACTCTTCACCCTGATATCCTCCATTCCCCTAACTCTCTTCATCCTAGACAAACAAAAAGGCCTTGTTTGAAACAGTTGTAGGAAAGCTTGCAGGGCATAAAACATAAAGGTATGGTTGGCACAGAAAGGAACGGGTAAGTGCGTGTAAGCCTGTGGGGCTTACAGATAGTGGGTAAGAGAGAATGTTCTTTCAATTTGTCCGTCCTTGCGCCACTGCGTGAGAAGTAAAGCTAATGTGTAGTCTGTAATATCCGCCATAGCTACAAAGCTATAGCTTTGATTGCCCCTTCCGTCGAGACGCTGGTTATTCGGAGCCACCCTGACTCTTCCGCTCATAACTCTTCTAATTTCTTGTTCTTGTTTCTTGGAGGGAACCACCTGTATGAAATTCTCGCTCCTGATTGGCTGTGGCCTCCTTGGGTAACTTCTTAATTTTACCCCCCTCAGTGGACATTCCCACCTGAAATGTCCACTAGGACAACACATGTGGCAAAGGTCCCCCTTTGCTGTACACGTAAAGGGTTCCGTTACCTTTGCCCTGAATGCATTAATGGGCCCACAATTAGTTTTGGCTGATATACCGGGTAGGTACTTTGACGGCCCAATTTGTCCTCTTGCATGATGACACCCACTTTTGCAATATATGCACCGCGGTGTGCTTCGCCCTAGTGGCCATGTGTTCGATTCTAAACATGCTCCCGTCTTTCCCTGTCCGCGTGGCACATTCTTCGAGTTTGACTTCCAAACTGTCATTTCACTTGCCGGCCACTTTTCTGACGTTAACCCGTGTCCACCTGTCACTGATCCTATGGACTGTGCAACCCGCGTAGGCTGTGTTGGGCTGTGACAGGCTGTGTGATAATGTGTTGGGCTGTGATAGGCTGTGTGATGTTGTGATGGGCTATGATGACTGTGTGAACATCTGTGTTCTACGCTCAGGCCATACACATTCGGCTTAACGACAAGTACTTCATGCTCCGTTGGTGTTACTAGTGTAGGCTGTGATGGCATCTGTGTTCCAAGATGCAAATCATGCTGCAATGGTTTATCATGGATACCCATGTATCCCTTCAACTTATTGGCATTCACTCTTCCAAGCATCTATTTGTTAATGGTTTGTAACATGGCTGTGTTGTTATCATATATCTTATGTATGACATAAGGTCCTTTCCATGGTGACTTCAGCTTAGAAGCTTTGATCTTTCCCTTCTTCTGCAACCATAGTACCAAATCGTCCGTCTTAAAAGTTTTCAATTTACCTTCATCAAATTGATCCTTCCTCTTCATCTGAATTCTGGTCATGTTATCCGCACGTATTTCTTCCACATGATATAATTCATGTTTCCTGACTTTAATTGAATCCTCCAATTCCATTCTCCTTCCCCATTCAGTTCTCATGGTAGACAACAAAAATTCCACTGGAAGTAAAGCTTCCATACCATAAACTAATTGGAATGGTGTATACTTAGTGGTGACTTTATATGAAGTCCTGTATGACCACAAAGCTGTCAGCAGCTTTGCGTTCTGTTTGCATTGACTATCTTAGCCAAAATAGTACATAGTATTTTGTTGGTGGCCTCAGCCTGCCCATTACCTTGTGGGTAATAGGTTGTACTCTTCTTGTGCACAATCATGAACTCTTTAGTCAATAGTTCTATGGTCTCATTAATGAAGTGACTTCCCTGGTCACTGATAAATTCCAGGGGAGCCAAATCTTGTAAGTATGTTCTCATACAGGAACCTTGCTGTGGACTTAGCTGTGTTGTCCCTCAGAGGTTTAGCTTCCACCCACTTTGTAGTATAATCAGTGGCTGTGATTATATACTTGTTCTATGTATTTCTAGCTGGTGGGTTTATTGGTCCAACAAAGTCTAGTCCCTATTTCTGAAATGGTTCAGTAGGCATCGTCGGATGCAAAGCCATCTTCCCAGATCTTTGCAACGGTCCTAGCCTCTGACACTCATCACAACTCTTGCAATACTTATGCACATCTTTGAACAGAGTAGGCCACCAGTAACCTGCAAGTAGTATTTTTCTGCTGGTAGTCTCCTCTCCAAAATGACCTCCAGCCACTCCTTTATGAACTTCTTCCAAAACTTTATTTACTTCATGGTGGTACAAGCATCGTTTAAGAACTCCATCAGGTCCTAGCTTATACAATCTGCCACCTATCATAGTGTAAGGTAAAGCCTTGATAGCTATTCTCTTCCTCTGTTCCTTCCCATAACTGGGTGGGCACTGACCATGAGTAAGGTAGTATCTGATTGGCCACTGCCATCTGCACTTCCTTGCACCTCCACTGCAAATAGACTCGCATCAGGTAGTTGGTCGTCTACTCCCGTGGCGGGCTCTCCTGTTGATAGGCGTGACAAGTGATCTGCCACAAGATGCAAACGGCCAGGCTTGTAAACAACTTCGAATTCAAACTCGTGCAAAATTATTAACCATCTTGCTATCCTGCCACTTATCAAAGGCTTGTTCACCAGATAAATCAAAGCCTGATGATCCACATAAAACATAAACTTCCTTCCCAATAGGTAATGCCTGAATTTCTTGACTGCATAAATCATTGCCAATGCTTCTCTTTCAGCGGTGCTATAGTTCCTTTCCGCACTGTTCAACAACCTACTAGCATAGTACACAGGTGAATCTATGTTTCCTGTGATATTTTGGGCTAACACAGCTCCCAATGCTTCTCCTGAGGCATCACCGTGTACATGAAATACTACATGCCAGTGAGGGTTAATCAGCACAGGTGTTATTGTTACTGACAATGTAAGTTCCTCAAAAGCCTGTTGACATTCAGCTGTCCATGTAAATACTGCATTCTTATTCAGAAGGTTGCTCAAAGGTGCTGCCATCTGTGCATACCGTCTGACAAATCTTCTGTAATAACTGGTTTGTCCAAGGAATCTCCTTAGACTTTTAGCATTTCCTGGTGGTGGAGATGCTTTAACGGCCTCTGTCTTTCTGGGATCCACAAGCAGTCCCCTCTTACACACAATGTGTCCTAGAAGTAACGTACCCCTAAATTCACACAGAAAGTACACTTTTCTGGATTCAGACCAAGACCTCTCATCCTGCATCTGGCCAAGCATAATTCCAACTTCTGCAAGTGCTCATTCTTAGAGCTGTACACACTGAAGTCATCTAAGAACACTTGCATGAAATCATCCAGATACTCATGGAAGGATTCACTTATCACTCTCTGAAAAGTTGTTGGTGCATTACAAAGTCCAAAAGACATGACTTTGTATGCATAAGCACCCCAGTCTGTGATGAAAGCTGTCTTTCCCTGGTCTTCTTCTGCCACTTGCACTTGGTTATACCCACTGAAGCCATCCATGAATGAGTACATCTCATGGCTTGCCACAATGTCCAGTACCGCTTCTGTAAATGGCAAAGGAAAGGGATCTTTCTTTGTACAAGCATTCAACTTTTTATAGTTCACACAAACTCTCAGTTTGCCATTCTTCTTGGGAATTATCACAATGGGTGACAACCAAGTTGTATACTCTATTGGGTATATGAACTTAGCCTCAGCCAACTTCTTGATCTCTTCCCCAACCTTCTGTGCATAGTTGGGATTCATCATGTACCTTGCCTGTTTGATTGGTACTGACCCTGGTTCCAGTTCAATCTTATGCTGGGAAATCTCAGGGGGTATCCCTTTCAGATCCTCATAGCTCCATGCAAATACATCTTTGTATTTGATAAACAGGCTCTTAGTCTCCTCAAATAATTCTGGCTCCAAGTTAGCCCCTACTTTCACCATTCTTGGTTCCTCCTCAGTTCCCACATTCACGTCTCTCACCTGCTCTTCAGCTGTGATTGTCCATCCAGCCACCACTTCATCCTGTAAACTCACAGTGGCTGGTTCTTCTAGGATTTTCATTTCTCCCTCTCTTTCCTCGTAGAAATGTGGTGGGTAACTACTTGTTTCCCCCTCAATTGGTGTTGCTGTTACTGCACCACAATAGATACCTTTAAAACAACTCAGGCCTCCTAGTTGCATTTCTGCAACCTACTCCCACTCTGGGTGCGCAGCAAACAGGGTAGCTTCCTGCTCCTCGTCAAGTCCTCCCCTCCAGTCATACTCTCTGACTCCACGAGGTCTTCTAGTAGCAGGTAGCCTACTAGATTTCTTAGTGGTGACCTGTATCTTGTGCTTCCCATCATGCACAGTCAGTAACTAGGAATTCCAGTCATGGAATACCTTGGCCTGTTTCAGCCATGGTCAAACCTGCAGTAAGGAGTAAGCTTCCATGATATTATCCATTTTCAACACAGTCACCGTGATCTTTAAAAATCATCTCTTGGATCTGTATCTTTATTCCTCTTATCAAGCCTAAAGGCAGTACACTCCTTTGATCTACCATTGTTATTGTAAATGGGGCTGGTTTCATGTTACTCAGACCAAGTTTCTGCCTTAATTGGTCTGTCATAATATTCACTCCTGAGCCTCCATCTATCAGTACATCAGTCAAGTCTGTGCTTCCAATTCTCAATTGGATTACTTTCATAGAATCATCAAAGTCCATGACTGTTTCTCGCCCTTCAGGCCTCACATTATAACTTGTCACCTTGTTGTTCAAGTCTGTGTTCTTTGTCACATGAGCAATCTGATTAATTGCTTGATACAGCCTGTGCCTACAATGAGGTGCCACAGCTAATAGCTGTCCAATGGTAATCTCAGCTTTGGTCTGGCATATTACTTCAGCCAAAGTCTCTTCATTACTCTGCACTTGTGCAGCTTCTTTCTTTACTTCCTCTTCACCCTCCCCGTCTTCTCTATTAGAGTCAGAGGTATCTACCATAGGGATATCAGTATCCTTCTGCATTTCCCTTATGGTGTCAGCCACTTCCCTGTGTAGTTCATTCTCATCTCTCCAAGCCTCATCATCTTCAGGCACATCACTGCCATCCTCATTACCATCTTCTTCCTCATCCACTGGAGGTATTAGTTTAGCTTTGCTTCTGGTTACTATCATTGTACTTACTTCTGGTACAAAACATGGCCTAACCATGTGAGCTGCCACCACTGGGCCCTCATTCACAAGAGCTCTCATCTCATTCTGGTGTCTGATCCAAAATGGACAGGCTGCTTTACGATGTCCTGCCTGATTACAATAGTAACACAGTTCTTCACCATTGGGTCCTCGCCCTTGGTCTGCTCTAGGATTATTTCTATAATCCTGATTCCCTGGTTGGTAATTCCCCCTGGGATTACCCTGATAGTTGCCTCTGGGATTTCCTTGGTAATTCCCTCTTGGATTACCTCTCCCTGCCATACCGTTATTATATCCACCAGGCCTACCATATTGGTCCTAATCACTGTTCCTTCTTGGCTCGGACTACACTTGATGCACCCTTACTTGCCTAGGTTCTCTTGCAGCTGTCCTTCTGTTGTAATAACAATTCTCAGTAGAATGGTTATCCATTTTACAGATAGTACAGTGTTTCTCCTTCATGTGACATTCAGCTGTGGTATGGCCTTCATTCTGGCATTTTGCACAACAAACACCCTTCCTCCAATGTGTTGCAGCCTCTGTGGCATACTTCTTCAAGATCTCCTCCAGTCTTTTCTCATAATTTTCCCTCTTCAACTTTTCATTTTTCTTACTCTTCTTTTTTAGCTCCTGCTCTTCTTCCTCATCTGACTCATCTTAAGAGTCCTCATCATCTCTTTTCTCTCTTCTGAGCATCCCCAATTGCTCAATTATGTTGGCTGTTTCAAATGCCTCTTCCACTGTATTATGGGGTAGCATATCCACTTTCTTTTGTAATTCAAGTCTTAATCCACTCACAAACCAGGTCTTCTGTAACCCTGGTGCTGGTACAGCAGCCAACTTTTTCATCATCAACTCCATCTTTTCCATGTACTCTTCAACAGTTTCATGCTTCTTTTGCTTTAACTGTTGTAAACTTCCATGCACTTCAGTTTTGCTTGTCCTGAACCTGTTTCTGAATGCTGTACTAAGGCCATTCCAGGTTAGGAATCTTGCATACCATTCACTTGCTTTCTTGATAAGTGAACAAGGAAATAGTCTCATCTTGGCATCATCGCCATTCTCATTGTTCACAATACACATGTGCTCAAATTGGCTAATGTATACATCAGGATCCCCTTTCCCTGCATATATTGGAAAAGGTGGTTTTGCCCGTGTTGGAGGTACCGCCATCAATGGCCCTACACCCTGCCCACTGACAGGTGCTGGTCCTCTTGTTGGTGTTGGTCCTTGAGGACCTGTTTTTGTTGTGGTGGATGTTCTACCAGGTGCTGGCCCCTGAGCACTCCCTGCTACTGGCCCTTCTATACTCACAGTATTCCCAGCTCCAGTTGCACTACTTCCCACACTCCCTGTCCCCCTAGAGCCAGATCCAAGCTTCTCGCCTGATCCCCCTGAGCCGACACCTTCGTTGGCCTGTGATTCAAGTGCTCCACTTGATCCAGGTCCAACAGGTTGGGATGTCCTGGTTGTAGTCTCAACCTCAACTGTTGGGTCTACTTCTTCATACCCCTCATCTTCCAAATTCTTCTCTTTGTTTTCATCTTCCAAGTTCTTCTCTTGGATTTCTTCTTCTTCACTCATGTAACTCAATTGCAATGGTGTTGGAGAGTCTGAACTCTCCGTTGGCTCTTCCACATCTTCCTCTCTCTCTTTATCTTGTGATTCAGAAACTAGAGTTCCTGCCTTTGGTGTCCCATGCCAACTCTTATCGAAGATTTCTGTCAAATCTTTTATCCAGGGATGTACCTCAGATCTCTCCCCTCGTGGCTGATCTTCTTCATGTACCAAATCCCTTAATCTTTCTTGTAAAGAATGAGAAGGAGTGGCATCCAACTCTGGTTCCTCCGGTATGGGTGATGTACTCTTCGGTCTTAATGGTGTGAGAGGTCCAGATGATTCTCCTATGTCTATTCCTCTCTCCCAAAGATATGGATAATTAGCTTTCAAATAACTTTCTCTATCTGTGAAGTCTAGCTTCTCTTTCATCACTCATGTCCCATGTCTTTCATATCTTCAATGAGGCAATAACCAAAACTCTCTTATGTAGTATCTCTCATATATGCCTGGGTTTCTTTCAAGCTTCAATGCACCCTTGGCTATACTAGAAGTCTCTGTTACCATATATCCATATGGCAAGCACGTCTGAAAAGCTGTTCTTGGTGTAAGTTTGATCCATAAGATATCCTTGGGAATCCAATTCTTTACCAGTACAAGTTCTTCATGCATATGAGTGTAAACATTCACTTTCCGTTCCTCCCAGCCTTCAAACTCCACTCGTTTGATGGATAGCAATGCTATCACATAAACCAGTGTTGGTAACCAACTTGCTCTCCCTCTACAGGCCACTTGATAAATCTTTATCACTCTTTTCTCCAAACCCCACTCTGGATCTGCATTATGCACTCTCTTAAGAATATTTTCTTTGCAACCGTCTGGCAATTCCAAGAATCTCTGAAAGAATTGCTTGGACAACCTCTCTTTCTCAGTTCCACAAGGAATTTGATTCACATCAAATTCTTTAATTCTCCAACCACCATGATCCCACTAGATGCCTGTCACATCTGGTTGTTCTTGACCCCGTTCCCCAGTATGGTCGCCAAATGTCGAGCGGCTTTTACTCACCCATCCCTTTGCTATCCGAGGAGGGAACTCCAAGATAGAAGAGTTGGATATCTCTAAGCACTCAGCCCGCTCAGAACAATCAATCATGACCTACATCTAGTGTATCATGGTAGTGCTTCTTGTTTGTATTCCTTCTTGCCTTCATATCAGCATATTACCTTACTGTTTATATTTGAGTAACAGATTGCTTCAGCAATCTACCAGGTTCCGATTGCTCAACCATTCATTCCACAACTTCACTCAAGTCTCTCTACACAGTGTGATTGTATTGAATAAGTATCAGATTAAGATTTATCAGGTATCAGGCCAAAGCCATGGTGTCTCTAATCTGCTTTACAGTATCACTACAGCTTTTCATGTAACGAGCATCTACTGGTCATCTCTCCTTCTTCACCGTGCTCTCCATCCTTGTTCCTATTCCTGCTCTCCCTCCGATCTCCTTCCGTGAATCACCAAGAAGCGCTCTCTGTGAAAAAGTCCTTCATGATGCTTGCTCTGCCTATTTTATCTACAAGATGTTCTAACCGTCTAACTAACTAACTGTCACTTAAGAAGTAAACACGTTCCCTCTGTAGATGTCGTTCCCACACAGTCGTTCCCTGCCAATGATAACCGTTTCATATGTACGCTGTGACGAGCTGTGCCCAACTGTGTCGGGCTGTGATTGTGCCGAGCTGTGACTGGCTGTGTCGTGCTGTGTCGGGTTGTGACTGACTGTGTGAAACTGTGCAAAGCTGTGTCGGGCTGTGTCTGGCTGTGCGAAGCTGTGTCGAGCTGTGATAGACTGTGACTATCTGTGATAGGTTGTGAATAACTGTGACAGACTGTGTAAGCCCGTCTACCACCCCTAAAGCCTGTGCCTGTCACCCCTAAGGCCTCTGTTGGTCTAAGTCTACCATCCGTAAGTCTGCGCAAAAATTAAGGGTACCCCACAGAGCCCATAAAAGTGTCTAAGTCCCAGACAGCCCTCTAACATGGTCGTCTCAGACATAATCTAAATTCCTACGTGCTTTACCAGCGATTCCCAGATAACTCGCAAACTGCCCTGCTTTGGCAGTACAATGCCTAAACTGTCTACCTTAAGATCAAAAACGATCTGAAAAGAAATTTGTACCAATATCTGAATCTACACCCGCCTCTCCCAAACCCGCATCCTCGACGGGGCATTTTCATCCAGATTTCAAGGAAATCTGTAAAGCCCCCAAACCACCTGGTATGGATCAACTCTCTTCGTCCTAGAGACTGCAGAGTAAGATTCTGGTTCCAAATTCAAAGGCCATCAAATGAGACAGTCTGTCCCAGCCTTCCTCGAGACCTCAATGTTACTTGACATTCATTCATGGAACATCCGGGGTCTCGGGGCTGACCCCTCTTCTCTCAAAAGATTGAAAATAAAATCATGGTTAGCCCCCTCCTTAAGAAAAGACTCCATCATTCTTCTGCAAGAACACAAGCTCGATCAAAATAAAATCGACGGTCTTACAGACTATATATGGCCTCTGCCAAACGCCCTCTGGAAGCCAACCTCGGAGGGCATTAGTGGGGGTACAACCATCTTGTTGTCCCCATCTCTGCAATCCTCCTTTCAGCTGAGTCTACTTGGATTCCAGGCAGGCTCCAATTTTGCTCTGTCACCCTCTCCAGCCAGGCCGGTACAATAGGGATAGTCAATGTTTACGCCCCTAACACCCCCAGTGAGAGATCACTATTCTGGTCTACTTTAAACAGTAAAATGAGAGTCAGCCTTCTATTGACAGTTGGTTGGTTATGGGCGATTTCAACATGATAGAATCCCACGAAGACAGAAGAGGTAATGGAGCATTCAACCCCAACCCTGATGAACTGGATAGTTGGTGCTTATGTACTCTCACCCATAGTCTAGTAGAGGCTGCAAAAGCTAACAAATAAGTCAAGCCTTAGCGATTATCAGGAAAAAAAAAGTGGTGGCCCTGAACAAATGCCTGAAGGCTGTCAATCTAGAATGGAATCCTCTCGATGCGATGACCAAACTCACCTAACATATGTTCAGGCCAGGTGTAACGTGGACACATTCCATAAGATCCAGGAACGGAAATGGAAGCTTTAGGCGGGTATAAATTGGTCAACGAAGGGGGAAAAAATGAACAAATATTTCTTCCATAAGACAAGCTTAGGAGAGCTTCCCAGAGTATCACTAAATTGATTGACCATAATGGAATTAGGGGAAGCCAAGTAGATAAACTGCAAAACAATAAAACTCCAGGCATTGATGGGATGTCAGTAGAGTTCTATAAATCCATATGGTCAGAAATCTCAGATGACTTCACCTCTATGGCCAACCATTTGTTTCATCAAGGCTTCATGCCCCCCTCTATGTCACAGGATGTAATCACGTTGCTATACAAGAAGGGTGACAGGACCAATATCTCCAATTACCGACCTATAACGCTGCTTAATATAGCTTATAAAATCATAGCAAAGGCCCTAGCTCTTAGGTTGCAGCCCTTTTTGCCCTCTATCATTCGTCCCAACCAAACGGGGTTCATCAAAGGCCGTTACATCCTCGATAACCTGCTCCTTGCTCAAGAAATTCCAGACTATGCACTTAGAACGAACCAAGCCATAGCCCTTCTATTACTGGATATTGAAAAAGCTTTCGATAGGGTAGAATGGTCTTACCTCATTGCCGCACTATCTAAGTTAGGCTTTCCTCCCTCAAACTGTAAGTGGGTTCAGATTCTCCTAACCTCTTCTTCGAGCCGTGTAATCTTAAATGGTTATCTTTCTTCTAGCTTCCCCTTATAGCAGTCTGTACGGCAGGGGTGTCCACTGTCCCCCTTCCTCTTTCTGGTAGTGGCAGATAGCCTTGGCTATCTGCTGCAGCAAAATCACCAGATCAAAGGTCTCAGAATAACCAATTACATAACCAAATAGTATACTTACCTGATTGACTCCATGTTTGTCGACGATACGTTCCTAATGCTCTAGGCCACACCTGAGAGCCTCGCGGCAGCAGGGCACTCTCTGCAAACATTCTGTGCAGCTTCTGGGTTCAGAATTAATTGGAACAAAACATCAGGTCTCGTGGTGGGGGATCTCAATGCCTCGACGCTAGGAGAACTACCAACTTGGGGGACAAACCAAGGTCTTACATGGCTGAAGGCAGGGGAAAGCACAACGCTTTTGGGCTATACCGGCTTTGGCCTTGACCTCTCTAACCATCAAAAATTCGCTCCCAAAGCAAAAAGAAAACTATCCTACTGGGGCTCCAAACACCTCTCTATTACAGGAAGAATACTTGTAGCAAATCAGGTTCTATCAGCTGGAATTTGGTACTACGCTATCTCCTGGAGACCAAACCCAAGCAGATCCAAGAGTTCAAACGTCTCATTAGAAACTTCATCTGGGGTGCAGAAAACTCTACTCAAAACAAAAGACCGCAAGTGGCTTGGTCCCAACAACAGACCTGACCCATCTCAAAAAAACCAGGCAAAGCACTGGTCGGCCTGGGACTCTAAAGGCATCAGTCAGATGTTCCATATATGGATATACAACAGTATTAAATCTTTAGACTCTCTAGCAGACTCAGTAGGAAGGGGTAGGGCAGTTGGAGGTTACCAGGATTTGATTCAAAACATACCCCAACATTGGATCACAACCCTTGCATCAGGACCCCCATTGCCTAGCCCTAATACTTGGGCTCTCACTATTCACTAGGACCAGCTGACCGTCCTCTTTATCAACGATATCAGCCCAGACCTCCGCACTGTGTACACCTTCAGCATCAACACCACGTCCTTATTATTGTCCCTCACCTCTCCCCAACCAACAACCATTCAACCTACTTCACTTACCCCAGTCATAATTTGTTGGTGGACTTCACCAGAAAGAGCCGTGAACCCTCAGCCTCCTCTTACAATCCCAACACGTGTGTGGTTGGCCTCGAACTCGTTTGTTTGGATCCTTGGGAAACCCCTTGCAGAAATAGACATAGACCCACATGAATGGTCTTGGAAATTCTCCAACTCGCCTGAACCTTTCTTTTCATACACCACCAAGAAAGGGTATAGAGCACTTTCAAATACACAACCTATGACAAAAAAATGGGACTCAAAATGGGGAATACATGGTTTCTGCGATGAGAACTGGAGCACTATATGGGGATCTATCTGGATCAAATCACGCTCGGCTAAGATTGCATCTTTCCTTTGGCAGCTAGCAAATAGAGTTCTTAAAGTAGGTGAGTGGTTGCAATTCCAAGGTGTTGTTTTCTGTGCTTGTTGTTCTACTGCTTGCCTGGAAACACTGGAACACAGTCTGCTTTCTTGCCAAGCACCGGCTAAGATCTGGTCTCTTGTGGAGGCTCTCTACTGCCAATGGAACCCTAGAATCCTTACACCCACTGCCCTATTGTTAAACTATGATCCGAGTACAAAAACCAGAGCCCTCAATTGTCCAGTTTTCGAAACACTAAGAGCAGCAACCTTGTGGCATCTATGGAAATTGAGATGTAGAAACACCGTTTTCTCAGGCCATACTTCGACGATATCTGCTCTCCTCGCTAATGTATTCTACGATCTACAGACTGAGGCTAGGAAAGCCTGGGTGAAAATGTGTGCAGACATCAACAAGGATAGCAGGAATGCCGAGGGGATCCATGCAGCGTTTCGAAAGTCCTGGGGCCACCATAATATCATCTGCAGTACTCAATCGGAAGATCATTGCGACTGGACTGAGCTCCCTCCCGCAGCATGGCGGGACCTCCGCGTCCCTCTCCACTACTTCCCCTGAGTTCGAGAGAGATGTGAACTGGAAACATCTAAAGCCTTCTTCCAAAGCCTCCAGTCTAAACTATAGATAGAAACCTGCCTTTCAAAAAATCAATGGACTTCTTTTCAAGAGCTCGCTTTGCTTTGTGATCTTTTGTTCCCTCTTACAAAGACCATTGGGTTGCAAGTGGTTCTTAATGTTCGTATTAATACGGTTCGATTTCTTGGGATACGGTTCAGTTAGGGTTTCTTAAACAAGGTCCTCGTTTCGAGGATGGGTGGCTATTAGTACATTGATTACTGTGTGCGCCTTATGGTGTAATGGGGATTTTAATTTTTTCCCAAAATAATTTATAATAAATCTAATCAGGGCTACTACCCCCTATTAACTCTTAAGTTCCCCAGCCCTTTTTTGACTTTTTACCAATTTTGGGTACCCAGCTGCAGTAAATTGCCCCTAGAAACCTACCAAAAATCATCCAGAGATTCCAGCCTTATAGCAATGGGCCCAGCTCATTTATGCATGACATACCAAAAAAGGATCCAAGTCCACCGTGGAAATTGTGAGATTATAGCATTGGCCCGGACCTCAAATATCAGGTCCCAAAGAAAAAGTGAGAAAGAAATTGGTTTGACCAAATCAAAACCTAGCTTTATCCAATTTTGCTTGCCCCAAGACCCACCATTTCCAAATCAATAGTGGAGTGGCTATGACCCCACTAAATTGCAAGTCCAACTGATTTTTTCACCTATGGTTGCTATTCATGCAATTACATGGGGGTTAAATTTCAAAATTGACAAGAGAAAATGTGCCTCCAAATGAAGTACTTTTTTTTCTATAGATTTTTTAAAAGCCAATGGTGGATGTGTGTATGTAATGCTCACACACCACAAGGTGAAGCGTTTTTTCCAAAATTGCTAATTTTATGCCAAAAATGGCCTTTGGAGTGTAATCTGTTTTGGGCTTGTTTACCTGCCACGTCAGCGGTCAACAAGCCCTTTCAGGCCCCAAAACGTAAATGAGAGATCTAAGATTTTTTTTGTAGGTGGAGGATTTTGTTTTTTTTTTTAATTTTGTTTTTTTGCATGATACTCCAGACAAATCCCTTGTCATTAAAGCTTCAGGAGTGGGCCCCATCAGATTAGATCTGCAAAATTTAGGTCGAACTGCAAATTCAAAGTGACCCGATTTAGGTCGCTTGGGAACTTAAGGGTTAATAAAAAAAAACAAAAAAACAAAAGGGTAGACATATAATGACCATTATTTTGAAATATTGCTACCATTGCAATCACATCATGTCCGCCTCACAAAGTTGACCCTGGCCTAAGTTGGATCCTCTGTATAGGGGTATCGGGTGGTTTTGGATCTACTCCACATGGGTATTGGGGATCGTCTACGTGTGTAGTGTGTACTATCCTACGCAGGGGATTGTGAAGCTCGCTGGTGGGTTGGTCCTTGACACACTGACGAAGATGGTCTTCTGCACTCTTGTTCGTCGTGACAGCACACTCTACCCCTGTCACCTGCGGTAGACAAGAGTAAACGGTCGTATAGCTGGAAGGGATGTGGTTTTACAACCAAGCTTCCCCGAGTCTCCCGCCGATAATAACCCCTGGGCCTTAGGAAACGGTAGGAAGGGCACAGTCCAAGCTTGTCATCAGAACTCCACTGGAAGAGAGAGAGAGAGAGAGAGAGAGAGAGAAGGGGCCACTGTTGGCGCATGGATCATAGCGAAGATCTCGAATATGGTGGCAACTTGGACATGAGAGACTTCATGGCGGATGACGGGGATGGGTTGCAAGATGATGACCTTAGTGATGACGAGATAGATGTTGACGAGCTGGAGAAGCGGATGTGGCGGGACCGTCTCCGGCTGAAGCGTATCAAAGACCATCAAAAGCAAAAGGAGGTGAATGAGCGGCCCAAGCACAAGCAATCACAGGAACAGGCGCAGCGCAAAAAGATGTCTCGAGCACAGGACGGAATTTTGAAGTACATGCTCAAAATGATGGAGGTTTGCAAGGCACGGGGCTTTGTATACGGGATTATTCCTGAAAAGGGGAAGCCTGTAAGCGGGGCGTCAGACAATATCCGAGCATGGTGGAAGGAGAAAGTTAGATTTGACCGAAATGGTCCGGCAGCCATAACGAAATATCAGGCAGAGCATGTCCTGCCTGGGAAACCCAAAGGTGACGTGAGCGCGGCCCCTACTCCTCACACACTTCAGGAACTACAGGATACCACACTAGGCTCCCTGCTTTCTGCTCTTATGCAGCACTGTGACCCACCGCAGCGGCGGTATCCCTTAGAAAAAGGAGCGCCCCCACCTTGGTGGCCGTCGGGCGATGAAGACTGGTGGCCACAAGTGGGATTGCCCAAAGGGCAAGGACACCCACCGTATAAGAAGCCCCATGATTTGAAGAAGGCCTGGAAAGTGGGGGTACTAACTGCTGTTATTAAACATATGTCACCTGACATCGCCAAAATTAGGAAGCTTGTGCGGCAATCAAAGTGTTTGCAGGACAAGATGACGGCCAAAGAAAGTGCAACGTGGCTGGCAGTGTTGAATCAAGAAGAAGATTGTTCCCGGCAGCAGAATGGGGCAGGTTGTATGCTCAACAATGTGGGTACTCCAGAAAATAGCAATGCAGGGTGCCTAGCTGTCACCTGTGCTAGTGAATTTGATGTGGAAGCCTTGGATGATTTGGACAATGAGGTTTCTCAGAACGATGAAGGTCAGGATACAGATACTGACGATTATGACCCTTTTAGTGGTACCAGATCATCCTGCATGACTTCAAAGGTGGGAAGCTTGGGAGAGAGGGAAGCTGACTTGATGGATGGAGGCTATGACAAGTCCTCGATGACATCGCAGCATGGGGATATCTTAGAAGTGGGGAGAACAAAGCGGATATTTCGAGAGGTCTTGATTCCAGAGCAACGAGTATATAAGTGTCCACATACGAATTGCAAACACAATGAATGGCGGCAGGCATTTTCAGATCGAAATTTGAGGAATATGCATCAGGCAACTTGCCCTTTCAGACCTGATGTACACGGCGCAGCAGGGGCCATGTACTCTGGGATGGTAGGACAGCCTTCCCATCTACAGAGCCTTGCTGGGAAGGGTCTTTTTCAGATGGGGGCACCTTCTGGAAATCAGAGAGGAGCAGTGCAATGTGCTCCTGGCTTTCCTTCTCTTCCTCTCCCATTGCCACAAAGCATACCAGGGAGTGGGAATCAGTCCATCCATGATCTGTTTGTGAGGTTATGTGGGGCAGATGGGCTGCAAGGGGAAAGTTCATTGACTGTTGGAAATTCAGGCTCACTGGAAGCTCAAGGGGAGGATGTCAGTGGGCATCTAGGAGTGGATTGTCCAAGGGACACCCCACAGCTTGTGTCTCAAGGAAATTTATCATATGGGCAGGGTTTTGTGGACGTCACAAGTGTGAATGATGTGAGTGTTGAGAACACTGGTCTGCAGAAGGAAAACAAAACTTTTTGTCACCATATTGAACATCCGGGTGAGGAGATCTCACCTGACTATGGTTTTAGCTCCTCCTTTGACATAGGTATGGATGCTCCTGGCCCACTTGGGGGCTCGCTAGACTTTGGTGGCATTGGGGAGGACCTCATCTGGTATTTCGGGGCATAGAACAGAATGTAGAAAGGACATGGTTCTGTTTGCACATTTGAGAAGTGAAGTTTGGGACCTTGAACCGAGAAAGAGGGATATGGTCAAAATCAGGTTTCACCATAACCAGTGCTGTTGTTTTTCTCACAAGATAGAGTATGACGAGATCCTCTCACTTCTGGGGCAGCCCATCAAAGTCAAGTTTGCAGTTGGGATATGGATGAGAAGTGGAACTTTTGCGGGTCAGAATTGCTGAAGCCACACCTTGAGCAATGTCTTTCGAGGCCATGGTTGACAGAGATCTGCCTTTGATGGAGACCTGTTTCTATATGATAGCAAGTGGCACTCATCCCTGTAAATTATACCACCATTGGTATCTCCATGGAAAGGAGGGATCAGCTGAGCTCAGGTGTGGATAACTTGTTTCCCCACTTGGCTGTTGCTCCTGTGAATGTGCGTATGTATTTAGTGGTTGTAATATATGCTCTTATTGAATGCCAGCAAATGCACCTTCAAGCCAAAGGTTTTGCGGCTCAGTCTGCTTAGGTGTTCAATTGTGAAGTGTTGCCCTTCATGGATTATGTTAGAAACGGGGTATGGATTGGGAAAAATGCTTATGCTGGATTTTTCTGGTTGCAAACCAAAAATTGTATGGCATTACCTCACCTGGTGGTGGGCAATCATCACGGTATTCCTGCACTGACTTCACATGGTGGGTAATGGCCTGGTTTGAGCATTTCATTGGCTTAATGGCAGCAGTATAGTTCATACTTTGCATTATATCTCAAATTTGGACTCCTATATGGTAAACCCTTGGTATTGTCTGACTAATGGAGTGCACCAATTTCACAAAGTTGTGAGGGTTTTAGGAATTACCCGAAGTTCAGATGCTGATGGTATATGACCGGCGGCAACACTTCATAAAGTGTGGCTTCTGTTATCTGATACAAGTACTGATTTATTTGATTTAGCTTCAATTCAGAGTCAAGGCCATATGTACGTACAGTAACTTTTCCTGTTTGTTAAGGAGCCAAGTGATTTTGGTTCTATCTTTGGCTACTTTGGTGTGAGGGGTTCAGGGCTTTGGCACCTTGTTTGTCTCCTCTTTCTTGTATCATAAGCAGATGCCTATAGGAGCAGTAAGCAGTGGACGGCCATACAGTCCTGAAACCAAATATTAGGGCGTGGGCTGGATTGTTTTGCTTAGAGGGTTAGCAGTAGGTTTGGTTTGAGAGGTTAGCTCTTTCATTCAATGTGCTACCTTGCCGCATAAGCTGGATACTGAAGAGCCTAACTCTTATATTGTCAAGTGCATCTGTGGTTATTTAGGTCTCCCTGTGGAATGTACATAGATACAATGTTACTAGATATTTTACTATTCCTGATTCTTCCTGAGTTCAACTCAGTTCTGGTAGCAGACACTTCTCTACATGGTTGGATGGATGATGGAACGATGACACAACATAATTGTTGCAAGAGAGTGTTCCATGTGCAAAACATAGTATGTGTAAGACCTTAATTATGTGTTATGTTCCAGGACATTGTTTCCTTCGGAAATATAAACTAAGACTGATGAAAAACAATCCCAAGGTCTCAAAATGATACATAATTAAGCATTGCTCTATTAATTAGCAAGTATCATGACTTACCAGGCAATCTGACTGGTCAGGAAGGTCTACATGCAGGCCAGATGTACATACAATACGAAATCCCTGGCAGCTTTCCATCTGCAAGGTTGAACCCTCTTGACGGCTAGTTCAAATGAACCTGATCCAGACGTGCTCCCTGATGTGGAATGCTTATAATTCACAACCCCGATGCGCTGATCGAGGCCACTGCCAATCGGCCTTGATCAGCTCCCCCTCATTACGACATCTTGGCCTGCCGGATTGGTGGTCAGGCAAGGCCTCAGGAGCACATCTGCAGCATGGAAAGGTCAACACGCCCTGGTGGCACCACCATGGACTGGTGTCAGGCACGGGTTTAGGGTCTACATGGTTAGAGACCCTTACACCCAACTCGCTCGGCGCTCGCAACTCATCCTGCCATAAAAAGACTCTTGACAAGAGCTGCTTGTGGACCAGGGAGTAGAGGTTACAAAATGCACACATGTGATTTAGACATAAATGCAAATAATTTTTTTAACACCATGAATGAGCAGAATCATGTGACCAAGGGCAGGCTTATACCAGCTCTTACTTGAGGGAGGCCCTTAGAGAAGTATTCAAAATATGAAGCCATATATTACATGCTATAACTACCTGCTTCTTGGTCTAGTATTGTCCTTCATAAACCCCACACTGATCATTCTCCGCATTATTGGGGCTGTTTAGTAGAAGCATTTCTTTTTGGTTTATTCCCGATCACAGTCCTGATATTCAATTCTGGCTTCACTGCCTGCTGCTTCTGGGGTTAACTCGATATTGCCTCTAGTAATATCACAACAAAGCCAAAGAAGGATGGAAATAAGGGCATAGTTTAACTTGAGATATCTTTAAATTGAGATATCAGACGAAATCTCCAGCACTATCGCACGTGAAGCAGCGCTCTTTGCCTTCTCAAGTTCTCCAGCTTTTGAATATGCCTCTTCCTGTGAACATGCATCATCAACACACTGTATTCTACGTGTTTCACATCAGGGCTAGAGTTCACAACAGGCAAGGGCTTCAAATTGTACTCCGTTCCAAACATCTCCAGTAATATTTGCCTGAATATGATCTAGATTCACAACCAATTTACAATTCAATTCAAATTCTCGTCCATCCCAGCTGTGAGGCATACTCACAAGCCTTTCTTTTTTATCAGACAGGTCATGGTCTGACAAAGCGTTGGGGCAGTCTTCAAGAAAGGGACACGGACACAGGTAGGAAAGGCGGTTTAGTTAAGGGAAAAATTTAGGGCTGGGGTGTTGCATCACTTACCAGAATCCGCCATGTGAATGGGACTAACCCCCTCTCCATCACCCGCCGCTCTACCACTTGTACCACTGCAACCACCCAGCAGAGCTGACCAACATGTTCAGTCCAGGTACACAAAAGAAGGTCCCAGCAGCAAGCATTACACAACTGCTTTCATGCAGAGAAGTGCTGGTGGTCATCAATCACCCAGCTTCTTCTCTACGAATGGCAGAAACAGCAAATAAGTCCACCTTTTCTGGTACAATGTATTTAGTCCTCAGAATAATAAAGCAGTGATCCATCTCATATACACATACACATACCTGGTAGAGGTTGGCCTGCCCGAAGGCAGGCAACACACCATAACTCCTCAAACACATCTACCTGCTCATCGGACGCCCCCATCACCTGCACATCCACCAGCCCACAGAAACAGATTCACTGCCACACACCAAGCAGTCATGGGGTTGGATAGCTTCAGTTATAACTTGTAATCACGTACTTACCATATACATACTGAGCCACACAAAGAGGCGTGATGATTGTGCCAGAAGTCCATCAGCAGTGAAACCTGAAACAAGTTAGTACTTTCCAATATACCTTGGCAGAAAAACTGTCTTTCGTCCGGCCATGTGTTTCTTAGCCTTGGCTCATATTGCAGGATTGATACCCCTGCCTACCGAAGGAACCAGCACTAGGCAATACGTCAACATGCCTAGTTCAAGAGTTGACGTAGGCAGAGGTACACCAAGGGACACCAGCCACAGTGCATTACAACTAAAACATTGCTTTACATTGCTTTACCCATAGAACATTTGAGAGGTAACCACAACTAAAACATTTGCTTTACATTGCTTTACCCACTTGCGATTCCCATTGACAA
Source organism: Takakia lepidozioides (assembly GCA_030704615.1). Lineage (NCBI taxonomy): Eukaryota > Viridiplantae > Streptophyta > Takakiopsida > Takakiales > Takakiaceae > Takakia > Takakia lepidozioides. The sequence goes on along the minus strand of CM060733.1, from coordinate 67,345,937 downwards.
CCATGAGTGCCTGTCTATAGGCCCCACAACAAAAATCCTAATTGGAAACATCTGTGCAGTACAGGGCAATACTACATACTAGGTAAGACCACAACTCTCTGATGAGGGCTCCATCTCCATCACATGCAAAAGAGACATGTGTGGAAGCACCCAATGTCTCACCTTAAACCTGCCTGTGGTAGAATCAGGCCCCAGTAACTGACTTGCAGCCTTGAAGTTGCCACGTCCATATTCATACAAGGCCCTTGCCAGCTGGTCACATATTTCAAACACCAACCCAGACTCTAATCCAATTTCCACATCAGTGCCCCAAACTAAATATAATTGTGCAAACAAATGACTAATTCAAACCTTCCCTTGGCATGGCAGCTTTCATTCCAGTTTTTGAAGGCTATAAACCCCAGATTGACATGGAACAAGATGATATTGTTTTCCCATTTAAACTTAATCTTCTAGACCATTGAAGTACCTGTAACCTACTTGAAAAGACAACTCATTACAGCATGCAAGATCAATCTTCCCACACACTAGCATACAAGTCCTGTGCAGCATCACCATATCACACTTGAGGTAGCACCAAAGCGACTCATGAAACAACAACCCTACCGTGACAACACATTGCAGCACCTTCCGCCGATTAACTTCCATAGCTTCAACTCTGCAAAAACAAGGGTATTAAGAGTCGACCATGAAAAAAGAATGATGCAGATGTAAATCGGTAATTGGCTTAAAGCTACTTGAAATGAATTAAGGGTGTCACCCTAGATAAAAGTGGATGCCTACTCAGGTGATACATATAAATATGTCAAAGTGAATACATTCTGAACTCACATTTGAGAGGTAACCAAAGAAGACAGGCGTTACAAAAAGACATTTCCAGAGAACTAACTGGATTAGAAGTCATTAGAAGGGCACCTGCGGCCTCAGATCACTAAGCTAAGCGGACCTCCAATTCAGGTTGTGATTTAAATCCCCTCTATGTAGACCATAGAAGATCATTATGGCACAAACGTTCACCTCTATAGACTATTTTAGGCCTATATTTAGGGCCACCAAATGTGACTTGCCTATGGGTGAGACTCTTCAGCAACCTGTTTACCCCTGCCGAATGGCCCCCACGAGACAGGCCCCAGACCACCAAAAGGTCTTGCAGCCACTCTTTATGCCATGACACCTGCAATTTTTCAGAAGGGTCAAACTCGCCATGAACGGGACTCTCAGCTAGATACATTGAGAAGTCATACCATGGAAGTATATTTGCCCAGACATATTAACCAAGAACAAGTTCAGGCACAGCTGCCAACGCTGGGCACATTCAAAACTTCAGTCCAAAAAAATGAGCTGACCTCATCAAGAAGGTAGCCTGTCATATTAGCCATTCGCACATCCACACTGCTATGGTGTCCACGTAAATCAAGCCGAAGGAGGAGGCCGAGTGCATTAAGGTATTCCTGTTTAGAATTAAGCCACAAGATGTCAGTGACACGACTCCAATGGATCCACTACTCCTAATTACTTCGAAAGTTCTAACCAGTAAACTACAGAGCTATTAATTTAATCCAGCTTCCTGCCTAAGCAATGTAGTGACATGCCTGCAGAATGGCCTAACCAGGCACATGGTCTAATTCTTGATAGAATTCCAAGTAAATATCTATAGTTGGAGAGGAAGGACCTGAGACCTATCGGCCCCATGATTAGGGCCCCAGATATGGGTATCATAAATAGCAAGCACTCTGTCCAAGGCAGTGCTGCCACCCTGTTCCATCCAACACATCGCCATATGCCACCAATTGTGACTGTACCTGCCCATATAACGAGCATTAAACAACTATTTCGACAAACACATCAATGTAAGTATGAGTAACAACTCCATACGGACATCAAAATGAGAGCATAGCAGATGTTGCATGAGGCCGAGTAAAAAATGAAACTAGCGCAACATAGAGAGTGCGGGCTTTTCATTGTGCTGGCAATCACAAAGTCCCAGACCATCGACTTCATCATGTGCAGCAGTGACAAACTTCCACCTCTCCCCACCAACTTCATCAGCTCCTGACAATGGGTGTAGATCACATATCATACTACGCTCAAACCTATTGGCGTACCATGATACATTTCTTCATACCGAGTTTCTGTTACTTTCTAGAAGCATTGGGAAACTCAGCCATGATGTCAGCTAGCACTAAGCCAGCAAAGGATTCACTTAGGTACTAACAAAGTAGGACATGAAATTTCACTTTAGCTTGTCCTGAGAAAGCAAACATTTGAGCAAAACTGTTCAAAGAGGTTACTGGAAGGGTAGCTGAAGGGGCCTCCTGCACCCTTCACATTTCCTTGAGGTACCAGTTGGTCACCACTTGGATGCTGGACATCCGCAAAAGTGACAGGGTAAAATCATCCATACAAGTACAGATTAACAACTCCATACACACATTAACATGTAAACAGCTGTTGTATGAGTCCAAGTTAAAAACCTAACCTAGCGCAACATAGAGGGTGCAATATTAAAATTGTGCTGTCAATCACAAAGTCTGAGCGTGACAAACTTATACCTCAAGTGATGGGAATATAAGCAGACTTTAAATTGCCGTAGAGGCTTCTTTTTACCACATGCAAGTCAAACATGAAAAGAGAAACAACCAAATTAAAGTAGGGCAGAATCTGTTAAGTACAAAAAGTAGCAGCAGGAGCTCCAAGAGTGGCAGTGGTGAGCCATGAATGCCAGTGCTTCCTTGAAACGGCATTCATGTTGAAGTACATGGCAAAGCTGCATCCAGGCCAAGAAAGGATCAATGACTTCTTTATGTGCATGCACACTATGTTAGAGACCTATAAATTGAGGCAGAGGGACGGAACGCACATAGTACATTGTCAGTCATGGCATGGCGCGCACCGCATGATGAGCCCATGGGTCATGGGATTCGATAGCGAGCGATTTTCGAGCTGCCAACTCTGCCTCCCTCATTCTGCCTCCCACTTCCACCAAAGCAAAAGCCAGCATCCCATGCATGAATGGACTCTCCTGGTTCGCTGGCAGTGCCTGGCCTAACATCAATAGACCATTGTTATGCATGTGCCCTTGGTTGGACAGTTACAATAACCTAAAGTGCAGGCAATTTGAAGTCAAGGATTCTACTACCCACAATTATTTCAGGAGTCGTGCCTAAAGCTTGCAGGCATTTACTTGCTAAGCCATGGTGAATAAACCCGCAGCAAAGGTTGGTTATCTGTCTCTCCTCAAAGCTGCAAACCTATATGTTGTCATGGCATGGAACTAGTGATAAAACCATTGATGGTAAAGCCAGCCTCACCAGTCCTTACGTCTTACGATTTGTTCCTGTGTCTACACAATTTAGGAAGTATAAATGAGTTGTGATTCAAACAGTTAGAATAAAGGGATAATTCAAACTGAGAATAGGCGGCAAAGGCACTCAGCAACATTCACCTGCAGAGCAAGCATCAACATATCCTCTTGACGGCCCATATAAAAGCACAGCGTTTGTGCTCGTTTCAATGACACAAGATCCTTTGGAAATTGAGCCACCAGCTGCACACAGTTTAAAGTGATAGGGGTCAACTCTCCTGGTGAATGTGAATATAAACTGCCATAGATGGACAATGTGAAAATTCCCATTTCTATTGGGAACAAACCAGGTTCCCTACAGCAACCCAGAACAGCAATGGCAGGAGCTACCCCTAGCACTTGTTCTTCCAAATTTTAGTAACCAAAAATGCACCTGGAAATGCAATGCCAGCACATCTTCAACCTGGCCTTCTGCCCAGGCTGCCACAACTGCTAGCACCAACCTCTCGTACATCGTCGCCCTGTCCTGCATAGGTAAATTAAAATTTGACAGGTTGAGAACATCACAGTGTTAACATCTGAGAGACAGTGCAGCTGAGACCAGGCTTATGCATACCAGGTTGTGTTTGGCAGCCGAAAGGTACACTGCAGCATCAGTCACCTGCCCTCTGGCATCCCGTTGAGACAGAGAGTACATGGCTGCCAGCGCACATGCCAACACACAGCTCCTGTCTGAGTCAGCTGCCTTGAGTATGATGCGCCGATCAGCACCATACATCAGCACCTACAGCATCCCATACCTTTTAAGCCTTGTGTGCTATCAAACCCTGGTACAAACAACCCCTTTCATAGTTCTAAAACCTAGACGCGCAGTTGTTAAATAAACTGAGCTTTTATTGCTCTGCTTAAAACTCGCTTGGGTTGCTGGAAGGCCTGTATTCAACCCTGACAATTGGACATAAAACAAGGTCACTAGGAATGCAGGGTCGGTGGATGCCTGCGTAATGTGAGGTTCGTGCAGCTACAACCTGTCTATCTCCCTCAAACAACAAAAAAGGCGCCCATGATGCCCCAAACCCCAACCACTAAACTAATGGTCTATAGGGTCAACTAACACCGAGAGGTAACATGACAAAGAACGACATGTCGCCATAGTCTTCCCCACGTTATCCATTTCAACATATCGAAAGATGAAGTTGAATCACAGCACTTTCAGTACTGATGAGGAATACATGTACCGATTTTCCTTTTGATTATGCACTGTAAACGCTGTATAGAACTATTGCGGGAAAACCTATGAAAGAAGGCAGTGGACATAACGGCTGGCCATGTGGAACCAATGTTCGAAAATAACGTCGCATAGAACTATTGCAGGAAAACCTATGAAAGAAGCAGTGGATATAACGGCTGGCCATGTGGAACCAATGTTCGAAAATAACGTCACATATGAAAGTCCAGCAATGTCGGTTCAACGTTGACATTCACTTTACACTTGAAGTCTGGTGAATGACAACGGATAGCCTTCTCTCTTGACTCAAAACTATCAACAACTCTTGACGTATGTTATGTTCGAGTTCTCTAAACTTATAACGAGTCAAAAGATGAGGAGGAGACAGGAAGAGGGACCTGATGATAGAAGGAATTAATAAAAGAGATGCAGGTGTCTGAATCCGTCCGGACAGGGTATCCCCAGTAATCCCTCTTGTATTCGCGCTCACCAGATCCAAGTTGTACCAAACCGATCGCCGATCCGGACCATTCGGTTCCGAACATCTCTCCCGCCCTCGCTTCGCCAACAATCTCCCCAGAGTCCATTAGCTGTCTGTTTCCTTGTCAACCAGACGAACCAACACACGAACTAATGTGCAGTAAGGTATGTGGCCCTATCATGGAAGGCGTTCCTTCTACCAAGCTCTAGAAAACATATTACACAAAATCATTCATAGGAGCACGACGGTCAGGCTAGGCGATCGGCACTATGTCCCAGACACTAGAGGGATAGTGCCTGGGATGCCCGGGCAAAAACTGCCCGCCCTGCCACGTACTCCACGCCACGTTGGCGCACAGCCCTCGCCCTCCTCCCGTTGACTCCCTGCTCCCCAGCGCCACCCGGGCACAAGCCTGGCTGTGGGACCCGCCTGCCCCAAGCCTTCCCCGCCCACGCCTTGCCACGTCCTCGCCTCCCCATCCGCCACGTCGCCCTCCCACAGCCCCTTCCCGCGGGCTCTCCTATTCACTCTCCCATACCCTGTCTCAAAAGAATATGGCTAAACCAGATTGAGCCATATCCTTTTTAGACAAGGTATGGAAAGCCTCTCATTTTACAATATTAGCGTCCTTATGGCGCACGCGCGAGCTGATTGGTGGGCCCCGCACACAGACGCCCGGCTTCCCCCCCCCCCCCCCGCTCCCCCTGCAGTAGCCACGGCAGCTCCGCCCGCGCTCCGCCGCGCCCCCAGTTCGCCGCGGCCAGTCCACTCTGCCAGTCTGCCGCCCATGAGTCCGCTTCCCTCCAGTCTGCCAGTCCGCCAGTCTGCCGGCCAGTACGCTACTGGCCAGTCCGCTATGCCAGTCCCCTCACGTCTACTCTGCCAGTCTGCCCATGAGTCCGCTTCCTTCCAGTCTGTCAGTCCGTTGCTGGCCAGTCCCCCAATTTCTAGTCCGCTGACGACGCCGGATCTAGACCGTCCGCTCCTAAATCCCATCTGAGCCCTCCATTTTTAGGGAATGAATTCAAACCTTATCTCTGCCGCCTGCCACTTGCCAGCAGCCACGAACGTGCGCACTGTTGCTCCTTGCACGTTGTCGATCGTGTCCAAGGTATGATACCTTCATCCAATAGTTGCCAGCAAGGCGTTTGTGTATCATTCGTTGAGATAATACAGTCGTTTTGTTTCACTAACCTTAATCAGCAGTCGATTAGTTTACTGTTAATCTGCTGGGTCAGTGAAACAGTAGTTAAATATTTTTACTACTTATTATCCTCATACTTAATATTGCGACCTAGCAACCCTAAAATCGAGCACATTCATCCTAATTCATCCTAGTTCATTCATCCTAATTCATCCTAGTTCACTCATCCTAATTCATCCTAATCATTCATTCATCCATTCATTCCTTCATTCATAGGGTGTGGCTTAGTGCCCGCGAGCAATAATATGTTGACAGGTCGTCATTTGCAATCACATCCTGCATCTGTTTCATCCATTTATGTTTGCATCGTCCACGTAGACACTCCTTGGGCAACTGGCAATCGCCACGTGCAGTCGTGAATACTGGTCGTCATACATTCCCATGCCCACGTCATCATGTTGCAGTTTTGGCCATGACTCATAGTCGTATCTACCATCTTTCCCTATCTGGTCAAATGTGTTTGACCGCAGATCCTGACGTGGCGGAGGTACAAGGTGGCATATACGACTTCTGGTGGTCACAAATGGCAACCAGGACTACCCCTTTGCATTTTGTAGACATATATGCTACGACTGGGCAAATGTGGCAGACGTTAAAGTCGGGATCTGTTGTAGTGTTTCTTACTATCCAGACAACATGGATCAGAATTCTATCCGTACCAAAACCTTCCTTATCAAGGGAGACATCCCCCAATACTTCGGATCACAGGAGACCTCCCTTGCTCCTTCCAATCAAGGGAAACATCCCCCAATACTTTGGATCACGGAAGACCTCCCTTGCTCCTTCGAATCAAGGGAGACATGCATCCCCTGATACTTCAGATCAAAGGAGACCTCCTTTGCTCCTTCGAATCAAGGGAGACATGCATCCCCTGATACTTCAGATCAAGGGAGACCTCCCTTGCTCCTTCGAATCAAGGGAGACATGCAATATTCCCTGATACTTCAAATCAAGGGAGACCTCCCTTGCTCCTTCCGATCAAGGGACGCCTCCCTTGCACTTCTGGATCAAGGAAGACCCTTCCTGCGCTTTTTGATCAAGGGAGACCTCACTTACTGTTATGGATCAAGGGAGACCTCCCTTGCTCCTTTGGATCAAAGGAGACTTGGGCCCTTGCACCTTTTGATCAAGGGAGACCTCCCTTGTTGTTATGGAACAAGGGAGGCCTCCCCTACACCTAATTTGGATCAAGGGAGACCTCCCTTGCTCTTAAGGATCAAGGGAGGCCTCTCTCGCTCTTTTGGATCAAGGGAGACCACCCCTGTTTTTTTGGATCAAGGGAGACTTTGCTGATCCAATGCATCAAGGGAAGCCTAACTTGCTCTATCGGATTGAGAGAGACATCACTTCTTCATATGGACCAAGGGAGGCCTCCCTTGCTCTTTTGGATCAAGGGGGACTTCCTAATTTGTGATTTTGGACCCATGCAAACCACCACTGCTCCGTTGGATCAAGGGAGATTTCCCTTGCTCCCCAGAATCATTGAAACTATTGGCAAAACAAATTACTGAATGAAACAAACTGACATACCTTCAAATTGGTTCAGATATGCTGATGTTGTAGCCTTGCACTCCTTCTCCACTACTCAGCGATTCATCCTGTCGTCCTGCACTCTCAGGCCTCTTAGCAACATGATCTAGCATACTCTTGGGCTCTCAGCACACTCAACACCGTTGGCTGCCCTTATGAATGCTCTCTGGGCTCTCAGCAAATGAGGGAGATAAACTGAGGTGCATGAATCTCAATGGAGGAGAGTTCTCAATTTTGGCAGAGCTTCGCCGTCCCAAGTCAAAAGAGAAGAGTTGCAAAGAGGATGGCCTCCCATTTTATACCTGTGAAGGGCAGACACATGCGATGCCCCATGTATGGGTATACCATGGCATGCACTTTTAAATTCAATGGCCACGATGAACCGGAGCGAATCTGGCCATGGGGAAATGGACCCGTCATCTTTGTCTTTGAAAATATAAAAATGCATGCCACGTTGCGCCAGCCATGCAGAGCGCCACCTATGGCCTGATGATTGCGTACAAACCAAGGGAACATGTCAGATGTAATTGGCAAGGGATTGAGATATGGCCATGTCGCATCTAATGCTCGAGATCCTTTTGCCCAGATCGAGACAATCGTGACGCTCTAGATTAGAGTACGATACGCATAGAAGTGAGGCGCCTCTTCCACGTGGCCGCCATGCACTAGTGCGAATCCTTCAGGTATGTAACCTGCCAGCTACCACTAATTATTATTGAGTGGGGAAAGGTTACTTGCCGTTCCCACTTAATATTATCATTACTACGAGACAATCGTGACGCTCTAGATCAGAGTACGATATGCATAGAAGTGAGGCACCTCTTCCACGTGGCCACCATGCACTAGTGCAAATCCTTCAAGTATGTAACCTGCCTACCACTAATTATTATTGAGTGGGGAAAGGTTACTTGCCGTTCCCACTTGATATTATCATTACTGCGAGACTGTATTTTTCATGATTAGATTTGTACTGCGTTTAGAGGGCACATGTATGATGGGTCATACCATGCCCATGTCCACACCATGACAGCCACACACTATATAGACCCCTCTCATCCTCACTCAATCCCCTCTCGTGTTGGCGAAGCCCTGCCAATTTGTGGACCTAGAGCTGAAGTGAGTGAGGATGGGGAGCTTTGTGGACTCAAAGATTAGTGAGGATAAAAGAGTTCAAAGTTTTGAACAGCTTCGCAAGCATTTGCATGAGCTAAGTGATCATAGCTAGGTAGATTTTGTTTCCTCAGTTCTGGTTGCTTACTGTGGCTGAGAGAAAGTGTGAATTATCTTGTAACTTGAGAAGAATTGTTTTTTGGTACAAGCGATGAGTGTCAAGGGAGACCTCCCGTGACTGTTTGATGGGAGTCCTGCCCTTCTGGCAAAGCAAATGAGACCTCCCATGCTACTGATGGCTTTTCAAATTCTGAGATGGAGTAAGGGAGATCTGCCTTGGTCACGTTCGCATCGCGGTAACTTTCAGCCAGCTGCAGTACACATATATGGAGTGTTCTGCACCAAATCATTCTGGGAGTGCAAGGGAGACCTCCCCGTGCTTGGAGTCGATATATATACCGAGAGTGTTTCGCCTGCACCAAGTCATTCTGGGTCTGCAAGGGAGACCTCCCGTGCTCAGATTCTAGACACCGGGAGTGTTTCACAAGCAACTCATTCTGGGTGTTTCAAGGGAGACCTCCCGTGCTCTGAGTCGAGATACCTAAAGTGTTTTGTACCAACTCCTTCTAGGGTGCACAAGATCTACCTCCCGTGCTCGGAGTCTAGTAGATACCGATAGTGTTTTGTTCCAACTCATTTTGGGTGTTTCAAGGGAGACCTACCGTGCTTGGAGTCGATATATATACCGAGAGTGTTTCGCCTGCACCAAGTCATTCTGGGTGTGCAAGGGAGACCTCCCGTGCTCGGATTCTAGATACCGGGAGTGTTTCGCAAGCAACTCATTCTGGGTGTTTCAAGGGAGACCTCCCATGCTCTGAGTTGAGATACCTGAAGTATTTTGTACCAACTCATTTTGGGGGTGCACGGGAGACCTCCCGTGCTCAGAGTCTAGTAGATACCGAGATTGTTTTGTTCCAACTCATTTTGGGTGTTTCAAGGGAGACCTGCTGTGTTTTGAGTCGAGATACCTGGAGTTTTGTACCAACTCATTCTGGGGATGCAAGAGGACCACATGTACTTGAAGTCGAGATACCTAGCACAAACTCATTTTGGGTGTGCAAGGGAGACCTCCCCGTGCTCGTAGTCGAGATACTTGGAGTGTTCCGCACAAACTCATTCTGGGTGGCAAGGGAGACCTCTCGTGCTCGGAGTCTAGATATCAGAAGTGTGTTGCACCAACTCATTTTGGGTGTGCAAGGGAGACCTCCCCGAGATACTTGGAGTGTTCCGCACAAACTCATTCTGGGTGGCAAGGGAGACCTCTCGTGCTCGGAGTTTAGATATCAGAAGTGTGTTGCACCAACTCATTTTGGGTGTCCAAGGGAGACCTCCCGTGCTCAAAATGGTATCATTGCAGAGTTATTTGTCGGAGAATTGGTGAGTCTACTGAAGATCCTTGACTTGGGAGGTCCGGAAATTGTTGTCGAGGCACAATGTCTAAATATTTTTAGAAAGGGCTTTTGTCATGGTATCTATGCCTTTTGAGCACTTTGATTAGTGTTGTTCTCAAGACCGTTCTACATGGAATGCAGTTTGTCAAACTACCCGGATTTATTATAATAGTAATCATATTCGTAAATTGGAGTGACCGCAAGCGGAGGAGGTTAGGATAAATGGAGGGATGTGGAGAATGCAAATGAAGCTGCATGTGGAGATGAAGGAAGAGGCACACCAAAGTTTTCGGAAGAGATAGATGACATCATTGGATGTACAAGCTTCTGAATGATGACATGGACGTCATTGCTGAGGGCGGGACTAACCCTGAGGAAGGTACTTTATGCGATATTCTCATAGAGGATCATGTTGGTGTTCTAGTAACTTCTAGATTTGTTGATGGCATGTTAATGTCAATCAAAAAATGGCGCTTGACTCATACGACACTTCATGACGGTCGTCGAATTTCAGATCTGCTCACTTTGTATTTATGAGCTAAATCACAAGTCAGATGGACATTTGGAAGGAGTTAAGAAAAGGCAATGCAGATGCTTGAAAAGAATTTGAAATGAAGTAGAGAAAGGAGGAAAGAAATAAATGAAGGACAATCAAGCGTTGGAGTCGATTCATTTAGTAAGCTATGTGGATTGTTGTGGATATTGTCAACACTTCAGCTAGGACAAGACAAAAGCTATTTGGATGCAGTTTTGGGCATTCTCGTTTGGTTCAACGAAAGAGTAGGGATATGGCATCCCGAGAAGATTACACCGACTTTGTGGTTGTGGTCGTCAGCCCTACATATATCACCATCGAAGGTGTTGAGATTTGTGAGAATGCATGATGGACCATTCTTGGAATTGGAAGGTCCACATATTTGGGATACAAGCGAAAGAGCAAAGACGCATATATCTCGTCAATGCATGGAAATTGGGGAATGAAAAAGCCAAGACTCCAAACTGTACAGGCTAAGGCAAAGATTTTGTCTCTCATCTCAAAGAACAACAACCTTATATTATGCCTCAGAAGATAAAAGGTATTGGAGGGGGACGACAAGATGTTCTAAAGATCCTATCTGTCGATATGAATTGGAAGGGGGTCAACAGGCAATCCAACGAGGTACATTGTTGTTTGAGTTTTAGAATTCTGACCTGTATCTATCAAGTCGCTGATGCTTCAATTTGTTGGCACCAGATACCACGGGAGATCTCCCGTCCTCTAAACTTGTGTTTGGATTCATAACTCGTGTTATAAATCTTTTATCTTTTTTGTCTGGCACGGGAAAATTATTTGCTTCTAACTTATTGCTGATGCGTAATCAATTTCAAGTGCAGTTTCCTTTGTATTCTATTCAAAGAATCAAGATTGAGAAAGGGGTTTGGCCTTCCACTAGATGGAATAATAACCATGAAAGAGATGGGATTAGGTCGATGGAAAATCAAGGTGGAGTCGAGGAAGAGGAAGAAGATGCCAACCAGCTAGAGGCCTAATGAGCCAATGAACCCATTCAAGGACATTGAGTCTGGAAATTTCGTACTTAGTCAGCCAACAGACACTGAGGCGTATCTAGTTTGGATCGGTGTGGCAATTTCAGAGGTTGTTTGTGACCAGTCCAATGCTAAGTATCGCCACGTCTTTGTGGAGTATTGGAGACCTATCAAAGGTGGTGCATCGGAGGATGTGGAGAGATACATAAATTGTTGGGACAAAGCTTGCAGGGAGTTCAATGAATCTCATCCACCAACCTGGATACATACAAACAGCGCTATGTGGACAGTGCATCCTCATAATAATACCTCCAAGTCACATTCACACTACATATGTAGTGTGTCTCCATTTTTAAGTGTCAGGGTCCTCACTGACCATGTCCACTGGCTGCCCACTCTTACTTGGTACAAACAGCTTTGGGTCTCTTCTGCTTCTGACCCACTCCTTTCCTGCTCCATCCTTAAGCTTGTAGCTGCATTCAGCTTCTCTTCCAGGATCATAAGGTACACCCAAGAGATAAAGTCTGACCTTCCATCAGTTTCTGCTCCAAATCCTTTGGAGTTGTTTCCTCATAGCATCACTTATCACTCTCATTTGTTGACATTTGTTCAACACATGCCCTTCCATGTTTGTTTCATGTTGATCACCATACATCTTGTACTCTTTGACAAGTGATCCGTGCTTCTGGTTGTAGAAGCTGCCTGCTGTAGAGAATCTGTGACTGTCAGTTTTCCAGAGAGTTTGCTCACGTTAATCAAATTGGAGATTAGCGTTCATCCAGCCCAAAGTTGGAGTCAAATGATTTGATTTCAGATCATCCCAAACATCAAGGCCATTCATTTCCACAGTTCTAGGGCACTGACCTGCCCTCCTTCAATGTTCCCTTTTTCTGCCCCACTTCGCTGATAGATCCGATCCCATTCCCACCATCTACATGGTCCACAAGCCATGTATTCCCCTTATCGGTACCTATATCAGGTCCATGCCTCTCACGTTCATGCCTCACAGGTTTCAAAATGTGGGCTCCCTTGCCGCTCCCCTGTGCTACCAAACTTGCACGCATATTGCAGCACAGTAATGTCACTTAGTTGGGATTCACCTCTCCAGCATCTGCAAACAGCTCACTTCTTCTCTGAATTACCTCTGTTGGCAACACTGGCCTCACTTCGCTGGTTTGAACAATACTGATGGGTGGCAGGTTACTTTGACACCTGGTGCTGCAAAACCTTGTGTCCACAGTCTACTGATGGCTGCCCACCGGTGGGCTCTCATTGCAAACATTGGTGACACTTAAACTCCCATGGAATCCTTCCACAATATTGAAAGGCAGTTGCAGGATTGGGTGGATCAAAAGTGGCACATGATGGATTTTTATTTTTTTGTTGAGTCTATTGCTTTCAATTTATTTTTTAAAGATAGATAGTAGCATACATAACATTTTTAGTAAAGTGTCTCTCCTCAAATATTGAAAACATTCTTTACTAGATATTTTAATCTTTAATTTGAAAAAACATTTAGACGTCAAAATCTAGAGTTTACAACCACTTGTCCATATACCACCTGGTACCTCTAGATTATAGGTTTGTATGTCTTTTTAGTAAAAGACGACACCTCAAAAACCCAAAACATAAGATGCTATGGACTAGAGCAAATCAACCTATTTTTATGTGCAAAATAGTCCATAGCTCTCAATTCCTAAGATAACTAGTCCATATAAAAGTGGATTTGGGTTGGATTTAAAAATGGCACCCCTAGTGTGTTTTCCTTTGTGCCAGTGTATGAGTGTACATGATGTTTTTTCAGTCCATAAGATTTTATGTGTAACATCTGCACTCCACAGTATTCAACTTTAAAAGTCCATGGCTCTCCGGTACATGATTGTTTTTGCAATCTAACAATTGGTACACATACCTATTGTAGTTAGAAACCCTATACCATATAAATTTAGATGAAATATTGAGTTGTTCGACAAATATGGGTAAAACCATGGAGGGAGGTCACTACAGAAACTGCCATGTTACACAAAAACTGAGACATCCAATCCTGCAAATACCCTGAAGGGTACCACCCTGGCATACATGTCAATGGCGGTGTTGCTCATATTGTCATTTGGTAAAATTCCAGCCCTCTTGATGTTATCATAGACCTGCCTTCCCTCTTTAAGAGATTCAGGGCTGGTGTACGCCTTGCAAATGGAAGTGATCCTGACATGGGCGGGCTTCATAGCCTCCCACATCAACTGCCCATCCATCTCCAGAGCCTGAATTTCACAACCATGTTGGCATTTCTTGCAATCACCACATTTGATGACATCACATCTCGTTCAGCCGTGTTGATGAACACTCCCTTTGCATTCTTGATACCCCCACACTTGGTATACATGCCAACAAGGGTAGTGCCCAAGATAATTCTTGGCACAATTCCAGCTTTAATGATATCAACATGGATTTCTTGGCCTGCCAGGCTTGCACATGCATTGCAAACACTAAGGAATGTCACCTGGTTGGGCTTCACCCCTTCATTTCCAAAATCTGTAGACAGCTCATCGCTTCTATATTGAATTACCTTTGCTGGTATATCCCTGACTCCTTTAGGTATGTCCACAGAAATTACACGCCAAAGGCAGCTCCCCAAACTTGCTCCCCTCTTGAGCTGGTGTCTTGGCGTGTATGCAGGTCCCTTCTCTGCCCATGTTTGCTTCCATCTTCCACCAGGGCCAGCCATTTTTTTACAACCTTGCTTCACATTGCTGAGCTGCATATACCATATGTATTGGCAGCACAAAATCGTCATTAGCATGGTCTGCTCCAACCAGTTCTTCACTGTTTGCCACAGGTACCTGCATCACATAATCACCACCAAGATAGCATGTCGTATCCATGCCTTAACACCCTTTCTCCGTCCTTGACACTTCCGTACACAGCTTGTGAACCTGAGTATGCTGCGGTCAGCAATGAATGATCTCCTTGTGCCTTGCCACCACCTTTGACACCATTTGCCCTCTTTTCTTGGCGGATCTGTTCCCGGAAGAACCACCTCATTGTCATGCATCTTCTCTTTGTGACCTTCTTCCACATAATGCAAGCCTTCGCATGTCCAAACTCCTGGCTTCCACACATGGTTTTCTGCCCCTTTGCATGCCCTACTGACTTCTCCACTCTTCATGTCATCATGTGCAAGCTTAGGTGTTGTCAGGTCTCGATATTCCAGGCTTGCCCCTCTCCTTTTCACCACTTCTTCCATCACTGGAGTGAGCTGTAAGCTCTTTCCTCTTAGACAGATTTCTTCTCCAATCTCCAACACTTGATACTCCATGTTCCCTTCATCTCTCCCAACATTTGTCAATCCTGAATTAGGGTACCTGGTGTCCCCATGAACATGTCATTGACTGATGACATACTCGACTCCAAAAGTAGCTGGAGCCATTGCAGCTCTGCCTGAAGATGCTTGTTATCACCGCGGAGCTCATCCACGCACTCTTCTTTGGCCCCACTCAGCTCTCGGTCAGCTTTCTCGAGGGCCAACCGTAAATGTTGATTTTTCCATGACCAGGTTCTCCACATGGACGTCAGTTTCTCTCCATAGGGCTAGGGCAGCTACAACGTCATCTCGTGCATATTTCACCTTTAAGTCCTCCTCCACCAAGTCTGTTCTTAATCGAGATGCAACTTCTCTCAGCTCCCCAAGCTCCCGCACTTTCACCTGAAGGTCGTGTACAGCATTCTGTGCCTCCTCCTGTGCAGCCGCAAGTCTGGTATGCAGCTCATTGAGTTCCTCTCCCGTAGCCAGAGATGCTTCTCCAAGCTCCAGCAGCATATGAGTTGAGCTACTTTTTAGGTTCCTGGGTGACCCTTGCATCCTTGTGTCCAAATACCCTCTCTTTACATGTGTGAGGATAAAGTCAAGCTCACTGTTGCCACAGCCGCCATGTTGCAACTCGCCTTTGTGAGAACATCCTGATATCTGAGACCTGTTGTCATCTTCATTCCCCATCACACTCATCCCTCTCGGGGAAACACTAATCCTTGGTGATTTGCAAGGGGAGGTCACTTCCAAATATTACCACTTGACGTGCCAAAAAAATATAGGGTGCCGAAAATTTTGAGAAAATAAAATTTAAAATACATTTAGAGATACTATAGGGTACTAATATATTGGCGGCACCACATTTAAATTAAAATAGGGTACAAAATAAAGACGTAGTTAAAAAAAGTTAAAACTAATATAGGGTGGAGATAAAAAGGGACACATGTCGTTCAGTGACACGCAGTTCGGGACACGCAGCGGAGAGGGCGTAGGCACATGTGCACAGCAACCCTAGGCTTCCCTCTCTCTTGAGGGCATTTGAAATTCAAATATGATATAACTGACAGCAAGTGGATAGACATAGATTCAATTATTAGTTCAGTTACTATGAGATTTTATTTTGCTTAGAACCTTTATACTTTAAATGATGCTGATGCATCTACTTTGGATGAATTTGTTTCCAGCAAAAAAATAAATTATTACCCCGTAAATTTATTTTATTTTATTTTCAAGTTAATATAGGACGTCTAATATTTTTTACCTGCTATAAAATATAAATAATATAGCTTGCAAGAAAATATGCCATATTACAAAATTATGTAATAATAGGGTGGCCAAAAATTCAGAAAATAAAATTAATACCCCCATAGAAAATGCCTGTTTGCATCACGTGCCTGGGAAACTAGATAGGGAGTGACCTCCCCGAGGTGATTTGGCAACATCATGCCCAAACTCCCCAAGTATGTCTTGATCTAGGTGTGCATCTTGATCTAGATTCTGTCTAGTTTGAGCAAGCAACGTACACTCTTCCTCCACCCATTCCATCAGATCTATCCAAGACTCGTTGTCATGACAGTCACTCCACAGGTTCGAGTCTCGCAATCCATTGCCATGCCCGGCTGATAAATGCCCTTGGCAGGGCCAACCTGCCACTACCAAATGAATGGAGCCAACCCGCTCCAAATCCTGCACCCCCAGCAAAGAAATGTCTGATGGCAAGGCCTGCTGATATCCACGAACCGTAGACACCGGCAACAACTCAGGGTACTACTGCACCAACTGAGCAACATGGCGCACTGAGACGCGTCGTGAAGTCTCATCCCTCTCCACATACAGGTATCTCTAAACCCGTACACCTGCCTGTAGAACAGCACCCAATCCGGTGCTGATCCCGCCAAACAAGTCCAGAAGGCAAATGCCTTCATCCGGATACTGCCACACAATAGGTGTGGTGTCCAATGGTGACAACTGAGGTGGTCCTGGTGCAATCCCCGCACTCTCCTCCTCTCTTGACGGTACAAAGGCCTCTACCCATGCTTATTGCACCCATCGATCAGCAACCCGCTGCAAATCCTTGCTCGTGCCCCACAATGGAGTCTGAGCAACCATGGCAGACAACTCCGCCATACCATACATGTCATCCTACTCTGCTGGAGGTGACACATCCTCTGAATGAACGTTGCCCTCTAACAACTCTCCAGGCCAGCTCACTGCAGCTGTGAATGCTGCTAGTGTCAGCATCTTGCCTCGCTGGGCAACCGCAAATCCTCCTATGAACGTCACAAGGAGTTGCACACGCCGGTCCTCCCCTGACTGCGATCCAGGCCTATAGGAAGTTGACTCCTCCCAAAAATCCAGGGTGAAGCCCATGGGATACAACACTGCCCCACCAACCAGGACATCGTATGAGACCGCGTCTGTCACAATGGCCTTGGCTCTCATCACTGAGCCGTCTGTAGGATGATCCGGCTATAGTCTGAAAGCCAACTCACGCCGTGTCATGCCCCGAGCCTGCTCCGATCCTCCCAGAGATGTCTGTATCTGGAAAGGACAAGGCTCCATGTCCGCCTCCGTGAGGCCCAAGCCTGCAATAACAGCTATGCCCAGCATCAATGGCTGAGCTCCCGAATCCAACAAGACCCGCAGTGGCCAGTACGTCTTGCCTGCCGGTCCACTCAAACAGAAAATGTCATCCTGATTGTCTAACAAGACAACTCCAGGTGTCACCATGGCGCGCTCAATGGCTGGCCTAGCTGGCAGCTCTGCCAACCTGGTAGTTGCAGCTTGCCTTGGCGCCGCCGTGATAGTCTTGACCCTCACATCCGAGGATCCCTCCATCACTATACCTCCCACTATCTCCGCAGAAGATGAAGTAACCTCCCCACTCTCACAGAGTGTAGTTTAGGGATGCCTCGGCGTGAGCCTGGTCACGTGAGCGCGTGAGCGCAACTGCGCTCACGCCACGTCACCTTGCGCCAATGCCACATCATGGGGCTCACTCCACGTCATCACACTTGAAGACCGCGTCACCACGCGCCCAGGAAGAAGTGGAGTGTATTCCCGCGTATTGGCACCCTTTACCGCGGAAACAAGCTGGACAACATAATAAAAGGCAGTGGTCATTCCCATCTGAAAGCAACAGATGAATAAAGGATGGATGAATGTACAGTTGGATGATAAACAGATGGATGAGTGTGAAAATTGAATGTAGATGGATGAATGAGGGATGGATAAGAGTCAAATGGATGAATGTATAATGGATGTTGAGCAATGAAAAACATTCATGACAGGAAGATGCATGACTAAAACTTTAGACGAATGCACAACGTATATGACATGAGTGTGGTAGGTTTGTGGGGTGGATTAAAGAGTACAGAGGATGAATGTACAATGGATGTTGAACAAAGGAAAACATTCATGAATGGAGCACGCATGAATACACTGTAGATGAAAGCACAATGGATATGACAAGAGTGAGGGAGGTTTGTGAGATGGATTCATACATATTGCAATTTAAATGGTAGTTGATTCTTTGATTATTTTTTTTTCCAAAGGAACAACTACGGTGGAGGAAGGGGATTCAACGTTTTCCAAAGAGCATGAAACAGAATATTAAAAGAACATAGTTGAGTCTGACTCAGAGTCAGTACAATGTATCCCCGCTTCCTCTGCATCTAAGTCTAAGTATTTAAGAACTCCGGATCTACGCTGGCTACACCTACGGCCGGGCAGTAAAAATTCAGGGGATAGGGACTCGGCCGCGTGAAGTGCCACTGCTTCGGCATAATCAGGAAGCAGAAAATTGGAAAGGGGGCTGTCGAAAACAGACTCGCCACAAATGACTGTATCTCCTGAAGATCCACCGCTGCCTTTCCTGAAAGACAGCC
The DNA here is from genome assembly GCA_030704615.1 of Takakia lepidozioides. Lineage (NCBI taxonomy): Eukaryota > Viridiplantae > Streptophyta > Takakiopsida > Takakiales > Takakiaceae > Takakia > Takakia lepidozioides. The sequence goes on along the minus strand of CM060733.1, from coordinate 67,326,908 downwards.
TGAAAAAGTTATTACTGTAACTTTGATGTTATTGAGAAATTGAGTATAACTCCCAAAGTGGGTTTAGCACTTACTCACATGAAAAGTCGTTGTTGACCTGCTTATCTTCGGGATCGTCATCATTTCGAATTTGAATCCGATCAGTCTGTGTGCCTGAAGTGGAGCCAGACAAAAGGGAGAAGAGCACTGTGTTGTAGAGGTTAGAATCACCCTCCATGCCAAAAAGGCTTCTTCCGCCTGCCTTGCATGCATGGTAAGTTGCTCCTGCATCAGATAGGAGGACATGAACAGTGGGGGGGATTTAAGCAGATGGAACTGGTGAAAGAAAATCAATTCGGAAGGGAGAGAACGAACCTGTGGACACAGAAAGATCGACCACCCGTGCAGAGTGGTGGCTGCATGACTCCAGCAGTATTTGCATGAACGCTGGGGATTTTTCCTTTGCACCTCTCCAGGGAGTGTCATCTGGTCTCTTCAGAGTCTGACTGGACTGCATGAAGTTGTACAAAATGTCATCGACATGCGGCTCATAAGGGGGGTTGACGAAACAACCCTGGTCAGAAATCTCAAAGCTGCGAATAGAGGATGGTGTCTTTGAGGTGCGAATCCTCCATAGACAGATCGCCTCAAACATCCTCGTCTGCCAAAGATAGCAGGTCAGTGTGGTAAACACAATCTATAGTGGAAGTGTGTACATCAGCTATTCAGAACTCAGGCATAAAACAATCAATTTTATCACGAATCGGTGATGATCGGTGTCGATCATGATAGATTCTTCTAGAGTGGAGCTGTAGAGAACATTGAAACTCATCATGAAAGCACAAGCAGAAGGGAGACGGCATACCAGCTGACCAGGGAAACCCCCTTTCACAAGGTAGAGGCTGTTCACACAATTCCATGTGCGCAAAACTTCAAACCCTGAAGACTTCAGGTATGATGTCAATGCCCGACGACTATCTTTGTCACATGACTGAAAAAGCAGAAGTGTCCCTGCATCAGAGAGGAAATTATTACAGAACCCGAACACCCAACTCCAATAGTTGTCCTCGAATTTGTTCCAGCCTGGCGTCTTGTCCTTTGGAAGAACTTCTGGCACAGCCTGGCCATCCGGGATGTCGAGAATGACAATGTCAGCTGCATATGTTTTCTGTACACCGCACACAAAGGTGGGACCTGTGCTCACCTGCAACAGACATGTTTATTTTAAGAACGATGGCAAGAATGTTTTCAAAGAACCAGACTGAAATACTGCCAATGAAACTTTCAGAGAAAAAGGAAAGAAACTGGAATTCTCACCAGATTGAGGAATGAGATTATGTTGTCCCATGTAGGCGAAGGCACCCCAGTGTATCCTCTCTTTCGACTCTGCATCATCGCCAGCCAACCCTCATTGACAATTTTAATCTCTCCTGCCGAATTAGAACGGGAAGGGTGTGGCTTGGCATCGAACACGCACTGAACTGTGCGGGTATATCTTCCAGCAGTGAAGTCCTGCCCACTCTCCATCTCCTTTTCTTTCTCCTTCCCCTTGTCATTTTCCTTCTCTTTGGACTTGTCTTTGTCCTTTGGCTTTGTTGGTGAGATGGCTATGACATCAAGAGCCTTGTCTTTTGGTTTGCGGCCCGCCTTCTTTCTCTTCTACGGCGTTCCCTGAGCATCAGGCTCCTTGGCAGCCAATGTTGCTATGTTTCTTTGGTACTGCTCGTCAGTCAGAGGCGCCAGCATCTCAGCATTATTGTTCAAATATTTCATGTGCTGTTCTTGAAAGGTTGTGTGCTCCGGTGGGCAATCAAGGTACCAGCCACAGTCTCTGAAGTGAGAAGGACTCCAGTCCTTCAATATCCCTGCAGTATACATGGTTGGATCGTTTGCAGGGTCCGACCACATGTCAAGATAGTCTGGAATACCGCTCAGGTGATTTCCTTCCATAAGCACATATTTCATGTACCTGTTAAACAGGAGATAAATCCCAACCCACCAAAGCGCGAAGTGAGTAAGATGCAAGTAGCATAGAATGAAAAAAACATGGAATGAAATGGCTCTGAGAACTGCTCCAAGGACCTTTCAGGACCACGCGACAGCTCCGGATGTGAATGTTGTCAACGCCATTCAAAAAATTCCATTCAATGATACTGCAAATACACCCTAATCCACGTGAATGCAAACTCTCGCTTTGGAATGACACAGACATAGAAGTGAATGTCGTCAACGGCATTCACTTTGGATTTGTGAATACACTGCTAATCAAGCCTATTGATTTCTCAAAAGAGGCAAAATCATTGGATGGAAACTGAATGTCGGCAACGACATTCAGAAACTCGAGTAAGGAACCCTCCCTAAAAACTCAATGGACATTCATAACGAACATAACACTGAGGACCTCATAATAACACTGGATATGAATGGCGTCAACGCCATTCACAAAATTCCGAACAAGGAACCAATAAATATACCCTAAGCTCCTAATCCATGTAAATTCAAATTGTCGCTGGTGAATGACACAGACATAGAAGTGAATGTCGTCAACGACATTCACTTTGGATCTCTGATAACACAGCTAATCAAGCCTCAAGATTTCTCGCAAGAGGCAAAAGCATTGCAGAACAACTGAATGTCTGCATTGACATTCAGCAAACTAGAGTGAGGAACCCTCACTGTAAACTCTATGGACATTACAAAAACTTACATAACTCTGAGGACCTCTTAACAACTCTGGATGTGAATGTCGTCAACGCCATTCAGGGACATTATCAATTCTAATCACGGACACTATAATTTCACCCTAAGCTCCTAATCCAGGTGAATTCAAATTCTCGCTTAAGAATGACTCAGACAAAGAAGTGAATGTCGTCAACGACATTCAATTTGGATCTATGATTACAATCCTTATGAAGCCAAATTATTTCCCAAAAGTGCAATAGAGTTTCCAGTATGATATTGCACCTGTACACAACTCGCATCATGGCCCACTCTCCTCCAACCTGACTGTCAAAGTCGTTGGACCGTAAAATGTTACCATCTTTGGAGAACTCCCGGAAAAAACAGTATCTCCAGGTGAGACCTCTCCACTTCCTTATGTATGCCTCCAATGACATTTGGGGAGGGGAAACAATTGAAATGTTCAAGTCCTTCAAAGTCTGATCCAGCACAATGACGGCGCGCTTTTCGAGCTGCAAATTGTATATTTGTCAGTATTGCAAATAAGATACTCATCACATAATTGAAGAAAAGAAAACAGCTTATTTGAATACACACCTGACTCCAAAATGTAGCCTTGTGGAGCCAGTTATCAAACACCAAATCACTGATTCCTTCCACCTTTGTGTCAGGCTGTATGGTGCTCTTTGGGAACTGATTCAAGTCCTTTACTGTCTGATCTGAGTTCCATATCTCCAGCCACCTTATTTTTGTTTGTGGGTCGACCATGGATATGGCCAGCCGGTGCAATTTCTCCTGCTGCATCTCCGGATGCACATGCTTGTCATAGTGAGATTTGATCTGCTGAAGGAACTCAGAACCAAGTCCAGAATCTACTATTCTAAGCTGCTTTCCGAAGGCGGACATCAATTTGGTTCTTCGCATTTCAAACTCTTTTTTTATTGCTGCTTCCACACCCTTTGATGTCCTTAGTTCCTCTGGTGTAGTGCGGTAATATTCGGATTTCCCTTCTCAGCTGCCTCTGCCAGTTCTTGCTGCATTGATTCAAATAGTGATTAGCACCGAAGGGACTACAAACATGTATTCAAAAAGTAAACTGAGTACAGACTCGGGCTTACCGCATACATGTACTCCAGAAACGCCTCTCGAGTCAAAGAATACCAAGTGCCTGCAGCTCTTCTTGTTTCGCACTTCTTGATTATATTGGGGGGGAGTACTGTCCGAAAATCATCCAGCTTCATCAGACCAATCCTCTGAATTCGGAATAGTGTGTGGACCAAGCTTGTTGTCACATGCGATTTCTCTGTCGATCTGCAAAAACATTGGAAACATTGCATTCCTTAACACTGTTTTTTTGGGATTAACAAAACACTACAGAGGGAATGAAGTCTCTAGGATGACTTACTTGTTCACGTCGTGCATAGCTGTAAGAAGCCTAGCGATGTCGTTTCCTGGATCCAAAACCATTGCCTCCACAGCAACATGCTTGTCTTTGTCTTTCGCATGATGTTTCTGAATGTATCCCATCCATGCCAGCAATCGGTGGTTGCCGTCCCAGACGTAGAACATGTGGTTGCAGAATTGCTAGGTGTTCTTTCCCATCATGAGGCCCAGCTCGAACTCCTCATTAGCATCTTTCTAGCACTCATCCCAGGTATCACTGATCTCTGGAGACACTAATGTGCTTTTCCCATTTATATCCGTCAGTGTCACATAAAAAACTTGTGCACCAAGTCTGTATCCATGCACAAAATCACTCTCCAATTTTGTTATGTCATGGGAAAGAGATGGACGCACAACAGGCATAGATATCATCCGGCACAGAGGGATGTCCAGACGCCCTCCAGATACGAGCATGTCCCTTATAACCTCCTGAGAGTTTACCTTCTGGAATGACATGAGTTCTTTCACCTTGTCAAGGTAGTGCACTTCAGATTCATCTGCTTCATTGTTATTCTCTGAGCTTTTTCCAGACTCGTCCCCATCTCCAGATCCTTTCCCCTCTGATCTTGTAGGCTTGGACCTCACAGTTTTCTACACGATGCCATTCAAATCTGACTGAGTAATGTGCAAATAGTGAACGGCGGTAACGACCATCACTCTGTCTCGTCGAAACTCACAATGAATGGTGTGAAACAAATTCAGAACCATCTACACAAGCAAAGCTGATCCTGCCGAATTCAAAACAAAACACTATGATTCTAGGGACACAGGAACAGAAAGGTTTTGAGCAAGAGCGAACGGCATTAACGACAATCACAAAAGACAAGGACCTGCCGGATCGGTGTTGTGCAATGACATATATGTGTAAGTGATTGGCGGCAACGACATTCAGTATAGTTTAGGGCGGACAGTAAGTGCAGATTATTCAGATTGACTCCATTGTGATAAACGTCGCAAGCATTCACTGTTTCTTGTCTATGTCGAGAGTACTTTCCAATCGATACTCTACCTGAATCTACAGTATGGTCTTCAAATCTTTGATTGGCGGTACCGCCTTTCCACTTCTCTATATGTTCAATCTCAAACAAAGAAAATGAATTGCAAAACACTGAATATGCCGACCCTCACTCTCTCTTCAAACACATAGGTACATAAATCTCATGAGGAGAATCGAATGGCGTTAACGACGCTTGCAATTCAGTAGACTTCAATCACATGTTCCTGCTAAAGAAGGGAAGAGGAAGGACTGCTTGAAAGGCAATCAGACAGACTGTATGATCTGAACAACAGTGAATGACAGTACCGTCAGTCACCCACTCATTGTGCGGTAAACCCTTAACAAAGGAGTAGAAAGCAAATCACCGTTGTTTCATGGTGATGGTCGGTAGCGACAATCCCTTTCTGGGACATTCCACTCAATCTCTACGCAGATCTTCAACAATGAAATGTAAGTTAGAGAAAACTTACTGGCGCCTTCTTAGGTTTTGAAATTGGATCCCCTTCTGCAGCTTTCCTCTTCCCTCTCACATCTGCTGGAATTTCTGTCTGCTCTAGGGTTTCTGGACCTTCTCCCGGTTCAGCGTTCCTCGTACTTCCACTTCCTTCAGTTTCCCTGCGAGTCATCTCTGCATCCACAGGCTGGTTTCCAACGCGCACTGTTATCGCCGACTGTGTCACAGCCGCTGCCTCAGTCTCGGTCTGCTCTTGTGAATCAGTCTCCGCGTTCACCTGCTGCCTTGGCCCTGTGTTCTCCAACAAACGACGCCTCGTCATTTGCTCTCTTGCTCTACGTCTCTCTCTAAGGGAAGTAAAATAAAGAGACTTTCTTCTCTTTCGTATTGTAGAAGGAACCCTCTCCAGCTTGACTACCACTCTCCCTCTAAGCGCGAAAAGTAGAAAAACGAAGTGACTCCCGATTTCTTGCGGGATTGCGTGCGTTGTTGCTTGTCTCTAGAAGCATCGGATTCCCTCTCGCGTGACCGTTACACATAGTCGTTCCCTTATTAGTGCACATGCCAACAATTAGTGTACAGCTGTTCGTATTCAGTTATCGATGTCTGACGTGTGTCGCCCAAAATAAACGGCGTGTTCTTTATTAGAACGGTTTCAATATTTAAAAATAACAGCGAATCCCAGAAATCTTGGCGCACAGTCTTAGACAAATATATGTAAATGAACGAGAGTTTGATGACAAATTTTGGGATATCATACACGGTCATCCTTGTTAGCCAACCCCACGTTCGTTTCACATTTTGAACTTTCCAGGTGCGCATGATCATTGGTAGTAGTATAAAGATACATTTACTTAATCTGCAATCCCACCCTCAGATCATGTGACATGCTTCCAGGAAGTCGGCTTGTTATTGTGTTTATTGATGAGGTTCTGATTAACGGTTTAACAGCTGCCGACATTGCTCCTAGGGATACTCTGACCACTGGGCCCACAAGAAAAGTAATTAAAATGGACGGCTGCATATCTGGAAGGAATAACAGAATATGCACAGTCGTCGTCAGAGCTTCCTCCGCCATATTCTCTGCTCATTCTTCAACTGTGTTATGGAGACATCAGTAAACCGATTTACACTGAAGGTCTGCGATAGCAAGGTATCAATGTACGCGAGGAAGGAAGATGGATTCCTTTGAAGCGGAGTTCTTCTCTGACGACAAACCAGTGCCGTTCTCCCAGGAAGTCCTTGACAATGGATTTGCAATTGTTCTGGAACATGTCTTGGCTACCCGTTTTCAGCTTCAGAATGGCTCCATCTTTTTGGAGAAAGAGGTGTACGATTTGAAAGGGGAGTTGTTGAAATACTCTTTCCAAAACCGTGATGAGACGGCTCATGTCATCCAGTGGAGAGTGCGCCCTGTCGATATAGAGTACTTGGAGAGCCTCGGCGAAAGTCCCTTGGGTCATATGTGACGCCCGGTACTGTTGCTTCGGTCGTTGAAGACAAGAGGGAGGTGGTGGTGAAAAAAGAACAGACGTCCTCCACTCCAATCGTTGAGCTTTTGGATTCGTCCGATGATGACATAAGTGAAATTCCAAATCCAGTCCTTCCTACTGTGGCTGGAGAAGCTGATGAAGAAGAGATTTGTAGTGTCATTCCAAAACTACGGGCGATGGGAGGAATGGCTGGATTCAAAAGTGAGTTGCGAGGAATTGATTGGGAATCTTTTAAGCAGGTGCCTGTGAAGTTCTTGCCAGAGACTTTTGATGGCGATATCCTATTCGAGCTGCCTCCTGCTCCACGAGTTGGAGGTGTAACAATCATGATGCATAGAATGGACAAGAAACACGACGGGCACCCGTGGTGCAGAACAAAAACATCCAATATTCAGAATGATGACAAGCTTGTTTTCAGGAGAACAGTTTGCAATGGACACCTTAGGTGTGATAATTTGAATTGCAGACACTTTCTTCAGTCTGGGGTTCATAATCAAAGCGAATGGGAGGGTTTGGCGGAAAATCCATTTCAGCCTGGAACTGCCCCACCACTGGCAAACACTTTCGTCTGCAAATTCTGCAAACTTGTGCCATCCTGCTTGGCGCTCTGCGGAGCAGGAATGTACTATGTTGTCCACTATTTGAAAACAATGACAAGAGCTTGTGTGCATTTCGGATTCCATAACCATCCTGTCTCGAAGGGGGATTACAGGGAGAGTGTTGAGACAGTATCGAGGTTGATTAAACAGGAGTTTGGGAGAAACCCATCCGCAACAACATCTGCAATTGCTCTTGGCGCAAGCAAGTCCTTCTTGGAAAGCCATATTTTGAGTGAAGGGGATTATGTGGGGACTAAACTTGACGGTGCAGCATTGGACCTGGTCATGGATCATTTCTCCACTTTGAGTTCACCTAACATTCGGCATCAGATCAATGCATTAGGAATGGGCTCTGGTATCAAAGGCTACATAGACAACATTTTGGAGTTGAAACAAGTGAGCAAGTACGATTACATCCAGGACAATGTATTCCCAGGTCAAGGTGCCATCAAAGTTTTTCTTTTCAAAATGTCGACTGTTGGGGAGGGCAGTGGGGTTAGCCTCATGAAGCGGATGCAGAAGACTGGGGACTTGCAGAACTGTTTTCTTATGTTTGATCATGTGAAACGAGTGAAGGATTGGACGACAATGGCTTGTCATGTCTACGATCCAGTGTACCAACGAGTTATGACAATTGCAGTTTGTGACATGCAATCCGAGGATACGGAATCCCAGAAGCTCATGTGGAATTCCCTGATACGTGTCATGGGCTGCCATCTCCAAATTTCGCAGGTTTCATGGCGGATAGTGCTCAAGCAAATTTCAATGCTGTTCGTATTGTCTTCGGATCGGGCGACCCAAAAGTGCCAATGCGAGGAAGAGAGCGTACATGTCTATTCCATTGGACACAATCTCTGGAAAAACATACAAAGTCGGACATCAAACCAGAGATGCCGACTCAGCACCGTAAATTGTGCAAAAAGTACAAAGATGCTAGAACAATGAAGGAGGCGGACACTTTGTTCCAGACAATTCGTGCCTGGTGGTTCTCTTCTGGAGCTGCATCACTTGAGAGTATGAGAGCATTGGAAGATTGGCTGGCATTTTGGCACTTCCGGTATAGACAGTGGGGAGCAGCCATGGCAGTGGTACGAGGCTTATATTTCTTGCTTTATTCATACATTTACTTTCCATTTTATTGTCTCCTCGCTTTCTTTATGTTGTTTTCTGTTCACTGTTTTGAAGTGTGGTTCTCCACTTTGCAGAACATGTCCATTGAGGAAATGGCGGACATGCCATCTTGCAATTTGGCAGAAACTGTGCACAACGCATGGTTGCAGCAGTCTGGGAAACGAGGTCGGGATTTGTATGTGGCAACAACAGATGATTTGATACGTGCCTTGCAACAACAAACCCGATACCGTGATTTCTTGCGAGGTGGGGTTGGTGGCAAGGGTCCGGACAAATGGGGGTTGATGTTGCGTGCTGCAAACAGATCTGGGGATCCAATCAAGATAGCACGGGCGGTGAGCATGTATGCCCAGGGAACGCCACTTGTTTCTAGAGTTCCAAATCTTGTAGGGGAGGAGAGATTCGGCTCCTGTAAGAGGAAATTGAACACTCCACCTGGTTCGGATTCCGATTCACACAGGGCAGACCATGATAACTTCTCAAAGCCTCGTGTTCCCCTGCATGACAGCTCCATGTCCGGAACCTCCATTGTGGAGGAACCTCCAACACGACGGCAAGCTCCAGCATCAAACAGTGCCACTGAAATGGTGCAGGAGAGAAACAACCCCCTTGATGTGCTTGAGTCCGCATGCCCCGACCACGTTTGGCACATAGAACGCACAAGTGTAGGGTCTCGTGTGAAATGTACAGCGATCAGGGCAACTAATTTTGAGAAGTGCACTTCATCTATATCCAGAGGTGGTGCCCGAACTCCTGCTCCGACTTTCACGGGTTTGATGCGTCCATACGGTCAACCAGAAGCCAAGAACCACAAGTTCTGGTTCTGCGCAGATGATTGTGCCAGATGTGTGCATGGAACTGTGCGTCCTTCCATAGTGATGAAGCCATCTCCTCCAACCGTTTGGCCCGTGAAGGTGGGAACACATCTCAGATTTCAGGAGATTGAAATGTTGGAGGAGGCAGGCTTTTCCCTTGCGAGACAACCCCAACTCCATGCATGTGCTACTACTTCTGCGTCCTCCCGGGTCCCCCCGGCAAATCCTAACTTGTGGCCAACCAAACGAGATGGAAAGCTCATTCGGCGTTTCCCTCCAACCGCTGAACACTTTGGCAAAGTGAAGTCCGCAAGAATGCTCCAAGCTCGTGTTGGAAGCACCACGGAAGTACCCGATCCAAGATATGGTCGGGTATTCACAATCATCACTTCCACATCTGCTGTTCATGACAGGACCTACGACATCACGGTTTCCAATTTCCCCAATTGTACATGTCCTGATTTTGTGAATATGCTATCAACCAGTTTGGGCAAGAGAGGTAAATTCATACCCTGCAAACATTTGTATTTCATATTTTTGAAGAGGATGGTTTGCGATCCCAAGCGTGACAACTTCATTCACCAGGCCACTATGAGTTTCAACGAGGTCGATACTCTATTGCAGCGGGATACAACACATGGGTAGCATCAACTATGCAATGTGGTATGTGGACGACCATGATTTGAAATGTGTAATTCACATCAATTCGTCAGCGGTGCAATGATATGGCCTCCAACTATACGAAGTGAGCTCTGAGTGGCAACTTTTAAAAGCACATTTGTCATTGCACCGTTCGAAGTCTACATGTCTTGCTGTCGCTATGCACTACAATCATCTTTTGAAGATGATCCTAACTCTCATTGTTATTTGAGGAGGGAGGAAGGTCTTCCCGTGGCAGCCTCTATGGCGCACACTTTGTGAGGATATTTTCTCGTCCTCGTAATTGTAAAAGTGAAACAAGCATTTGTAATTGCACAATGTTGGACGCTACAATTGTAGGCCTCATGGTAGTCTTGATTCTATTTAGGCATGATTCCCTGCATTAATTCCACGGTCATAGGACCATCCTCGGTTATAGGCGGCGCATGTTAATGCTGACGTGGCAGATGACGGCGCAGTGCCATGTCATCATTTGCCGCCACATCAGCTTGCTGACATGACGCTCATGCCACGTCAGCGTGGGTGCAGGCTCACGCCACGTCACTCCTTGTGGATATGAATTTGCAGCAGAATACTTCTCCCACAACCATGTTAATCTATTATTGGGAATGAGTCCAATGAAGCGGCCATGTTGAGCATAAATATTGGAAAGGCAGGGGCCCATGCGAATTAGTGGTTGGTCATGCTCGACATCTTTGTCGGGGTTACACTCAGTTATGCAGATGTGCACGTTAGGGGCAGAGATTCTGGTGAATGTATCGACTATCTGTAGGTTGGGGGGGGGTGGTGTGTTGTTGGTGAATGTGTGTTAAATAGTCCGTGTTAGTATGTTTATGGAAAGAGGTGAGAAGGGCAAGATTGTGTTCGGGGTCGCAATCGTCATGTAGGCAAAATAGGTCATCTTCTATCTACCATGTGTTGTCTTCTGAGGAGTAACTAGCCCATTTACAGTGGTAGTACGTGTCAATACAAGTGGCACCGCATGCATCGATTGACATTTGGGTTTTGACTCCTAGTATGGCTTCAATGATGTATGCATTGTTATTGTCATCATTGTGTGGAGAAGGTGGGAGGAGCCTTGCGTATTAGACGAGGGGTTGAATGGAATATGCAGGTTGTGGTCAGGTTCGGTATGTTGTGTGCTAGGTAGATGAGAGGGGGGGTCGGGTTTTGTGACTGTAGGGGTATTGGCGGCATATGCCGTTTTAAGTGTTTGGTAGATGGAGGCAGTAGAGGTAGATCGGTAGTGGGGGAGCAGGTCTTGAACGGTATGGGGATAGTGAAGACATGGGAGGTCGCATTGGAGGGCACAGGCTGTTGAGGGATGACAAAAGAGGGTTCGGAGATGGTGTAGGTATCAAGTGGTTTTGGTCGTAGCTCGGGAGAATTTAAGAGTGAATTCGCTTGGTTTTAAAAGTCGATGGCCAGTGGCGGTGGTAAATTGGGTGAGGGTGATAATGTGATGTTCTTTGAAATAGGTGAAGATGGGGATCTTTTGTTTTGGATGAGAGATGTCGAATTGTGATAAGAAAGGGCTTGTGAGCCATGCGCGTTCTAAGGGTGACGAGGTGTTAGGATAATCTGGCAGGTCGGTCTGTATGCAAATTTTCATTTGTCGTAGGATGAGTAATGTGCGTGCAGTGGGGGAGTGTAGACAGGCCTGGGGGTGTAGGGATGATAATGAATACAGGCCATTGTATTTTAAGGCGAGGTGTTTAAGGAGTCCCTGGTAAATGATACTGAGACGTCCATGATCGTTGAGTGCTTCTTTTAATTGTGTGCCTAGTGTTCTGGCATATGAGATGATTAGTGGGCTAGAACCAATTCCGTAACTATTTGTTGGGAGTTGTGTGAGGGCATTAGGGGTACTAATTGGTAATCCGCATACACGCTTGGTAAGATGACTAATATTTTTATCTAGTTTTTTGACATCTGGTAGGAGGAAGGGTGTGGCGTGGAACAAGTATTGGATTTGTGTTTGTAACACTTATTTAATGATTGAGAGTTTGGGATGGATGACAATTGGGGATTTGAGCAGGGCCAAGCTTTTGGAGGTGAGTTTGAATGCCGTAGATTCTTTTTGGATGTGCCAGGTGAGGGAAGATACTAATTGGATACCTAAGTAAGTGTATGGCTCATCTGGTCCAAGGAAGGGGAAGGGTGTGTTTTGATAGTATATGTAGAGTTTACAATGCAAAGCCATGGCAATTTTAGTAAGCCGGCTTTGATGCGTTGTGGCTGTGATAGCGCACTTGTGTAAGTTGAGCTCCATACCTGACCATAGATTGAATCTGGATAGTTTGGTAACTTGTCGGTTTAGGTGTTGTGGTTTATGTGCAAGGATGGCGAGATCGTCTGCATATGCTGCGGTTGAGATGTCACTGGCAGAGGTTTTGTATTGATATCCTAGTTGACCACGAGCGAACCATCTGAGTAGGGGTTCTAAAAAGATAATGAAGAGGTATGGGCTTAAGGTATCCCCTTGGATAGTGCCTTGGAGAATGGAAATAGGTGGGGTGGATCCACATTATGCAATAAAGTATTCGGTGGTGCTGTTTGTGTATATATTTCCTATAAGTTGAACGGCGTCAGTGGGGTACCCAAGATCAAGCATGATGGCGAATAATCTAGCATGATCTAGGGAGCCAAAGGCATTCCTAAAGTTGATATATAGTAGATATATATCTTGCTTTGTAAGTTTTGCGTCTTCGAGGGCGGATAGAACATATTGGATTTGTCGAGTTGTACTACGTGTGGCTCGGAATTCTTCTTGGGGGTCGTTGAGAATTTGGTGTTGTTCACCGTAGCTTGACAGCATTGTGGTGAGCGTGCTGGTGAATAACTTATATATGGTGTTGGCCAGTGCAATGGGTCTGTAATTACTGAGATCCGTGGGGTCGCCTTTTTTGAAGAGCAAAATGGTACGACTATGTTTCCAGGAGTGTGGTATACGTTGTAATTTATAACATAGTTGGAAAAATTTGAAGAGGAGATGGTGACGTTGAGGGTCCAATGCTTGAAGTATGGCATTTGGTATAAGATTAGGTCCGGGGGCTTAAGACATGATTCGTAGAGGTCAATTGTGAATAGGTCTAGGATGCGATCTGTTGGGGATCCCCTGTTGTCTATTGAGAAGCCGTCTATATCATGCCATGGGTAGTGTTTAGCTTTGCACATGTAGTTGGTGGTATGGAGATTGGGATGTAGACAATTTGTGACTGTGGGTGTGTAGGTTGAGGATGCTTGTGACCATATTTCTTGGTTGATGTCCATTGGGTTGGTTAGTAGGTTGCCAAGCCGGTGTTTGAGACAGTCGATGGGTGGGTTGAGGGCAGGGTTGAAGATGGCTTTGTGAGCTTTTTTGGGATGATCATGTAGCAACTGGTTGAAAGAGGAGACAATTTTTTTGTGATTGGCGGCAGCTTTTTGTTTGGTGATATTGTAAGCAGCTTTCTTAGCATCTCTCCCTATTTTGGAGAGAGTGGCTATCCAGTTAGGGATATTGTGATGTTGTATCAGTTGCAAATCAATCATGAGGCACTTCTGGCATCAGAGAAAGTTGTTGTTGTAGGTAGGGGCATAAGTGCTTGGCATGTTGTTATGGTATTTAGGCAGGTGATATGAGGATCCATTGTCCAATTATTTCCAGGGTGTATGGAGGTAGTGCCACCGTTTTGTTTTGAACGTGTAGTTTGCGGGATCTCAGGGGGGGCAGAGCAGGTGGTAATGACGATCTTGGTCATTTCTTGCATTAAAGTTGTGAGTATGATTTCGGATTTGGTCTAGGCTTGATCAGGGGATTGCGTAAGGTTTGCATTAGTGAGTATGTTTGATAGTTTGAGCACAAGGTGTGAGGATGTTGGTTGGAAGTTTTTTAGAAATGCGGCTATGTTCCGTTGGGGGAGTGGAGATAGAATTCTAGATTGAGGTGACGGGACATGAATTGGTGGTATAGGCCTGAAGGGGATGAGGGATGGTGGGAAGGTTACAGAGACAGGGTAGTGGTCCGAGTTGCATAAACTGTTAATATGTACATGGCTGTTAAGGTACGTTGAAAACTCATTTTGTGTTTTTAGGTAGAAACCGTCGAGAAGGCTTAAGGAGGAGTAGTTGAGTCCACCTTGTCTAGAGTAGTGGTGGTCGGCGGGTATGTACCGGAGGTGGTGTGTTTGAGTGAATTTTGCCCACTCATGGTCTGTTGAGGATGGAGATTTATGTTTACCATTGTATGACCCATGAGGGCAATGTCCCTGTTGAAGTTGCCTGCTAGAATATAGTTTGTAGTGTGAAAAGAAAGGCGCATAAATCCCCTTCTGTCTAATTCTATCTAGTTCTTAGTGAAAGATATGCTTGCTACCTTAAGACTCACACCCCTAATGAGTGCCTCTACCCTGTTCATGATCAGAGACCAGATGCCCTCATCCACACCGCAGCGGAAGAGAAGACATGGATGGGACTGGGAAGTTTCTCCCTTTTATGACTTGGTACATCCAAGTCCAGTTTGCATACACCAATAAGACTGTTGTTATGATTTCAGTGTCACAAACAGCTCACTATCAGGGTGAATACACAGCCTATAGGTGGTTACCTTTAAAAGCAGTACATGCTGAAAGCATTGTGATGTGAGGATGCAACATGGATCTACCACCATGTGCAGGTATAGGTAGTTCACTGCCTCTCATGGTTTTTCCTTTAACTCGCAAGTGACCCTCCCTTCATCCTTCATTAGTTTTTCAGGTTTGAGGCTGGATACAGGAACACCTGAGACATTGAGACTGGTCATCAAACCACAAGTATTCCGATTCAGCTGCACATCTGGAGCCAAGAGTGTTGCCCGTTGCAACCACACCAAGGTGATAGTGTTGGCAGCTGCAAGCTTGGTGTTCTTCCTTCATGCTCTCACATTTGGCATACATATCTGCAAGGGCAGTCTCCAGGACGACATCTGTAACAATTCCAGCTTTGACATGGTCATTCAACCTGGCCTGTTGCTTCTGTTGAGGAGGCAAGGGTAATTCAACAAGAAGATCGCTGCTTAGGCCACAAGGAGAATCATTGACAAAAAAGTTGAGCCTCAGGGTGGAATTGGTGAACCATGGCATACATATCAGCAAGGGCAGTCTTCAGAATGATATCAGGTGAGATTCCAGCTTTGATGATGTCAGCATGGACACCTTTGTCCTTTCCCAGGGCTGTAAGAGTGGCACACGTACTGAGAACACAAATGAATGTTACACTGTCGGGCTGCACCCCTTCCCATTGCATTTGTACAGACATCTCAAAAGCTTCCCTACCACAATCATGCTGGGCATATCCAGGATTGCAGATTTCCCCAAAATCGCTTGGAGAACCATCAACCACGACCTCCGTCATTCCGTTAAGAAAAATCTCTTTTCCTGCCAAAGTTGTTGATACAGCTAGGTCTGCTGTTTTGGAGTTGTCATGGTCTACACTGGGTGCATGTGAGTCAACCGAAACAGTAGCACTTTCCTTCGCAGGCATTAACTTCTCTACAATGTCCTCTCACCTGGCCTGCAGACTGTCCATCTTATTATGTGTCTGGGCAACTTTTTCTTCCTGCCGCAAAATGTGAGAATGGTGGCCGCTCTGCTTTGTAGTCAATAAAGCGGCGTGTGGAGAAAACACCGGGCATACAAATGAGCCACCTAGAGGGCGGAGAAGCTGGGCATGCGTATTTGCGGTGGGTGGCGGGGTGTCCATTGGAAGAGCAAGGCCTTGTGAGCTGCTTGGGTTGAGGACGAGCCGAAGTGGTCAAGACCACCTCCTGATTGTTGTGTGTGTCGAGCGGAGTAGGCCGATGGTGGGAACGTTCGGGCGATCGAGTGTCGTAGTATGCGTGTAGCTCGCCTTGGTATGTTGAGGGGGAGTATGTCTTCCAGTGGTAGAGCGAAGCCGGCCATTGGGGGGTACCATTGATGTGATAATACTGAAGGGGAAATCTGTTCATGAATGGGAGTTAACAATGTGCACTATCTGATTCCCATGATGACATATGTAGATATGAACCAGCTAAATATTCAACTCTGAAAATTTGCATTGGCATGTAGTAACAGTATACTGTCAATCACATAGAGGGCCGGTTAACAGTGAGAAGAGAAAACAACATGGGAGAAATGAGAGCTGCCTGGTAAAAGGGAAAAGGGGAGATCATAGTGAGCCAAATGTGTGGAAAGACCCTGAGCTGCCTAAAGCTCAACCAGCAAACCAGAGATGATGTCAAGAAAGATGTTTGAGTGCATACAAAATGTTAACATGGTTCCTGTGGGTCTGCCCTGCAAACATTAGTAGGTGAATGCCCTTCATACCCTGGCATGGAGCTGTTTGCAACATTGACATCACAAGAGAAACCAGCTGGCATGTGCAATTCTTTGTTTACTGAACAGAACAAGTCACAAAGTAGATAAATTTCAGCCCTTTCCATGTCTTCTCTTCCGTTGCGGCGTGGATAAGGGTACCCAACCTCTGGTCATGAACAATATAGAAGTAATTAACTATGGTGTGAGTCATAGGGCAGCCCCGAGTCTCTCTAGGCAATGAATAGTTTAGAGGTTAACTAAAAGGGGTTTCATCCCCCTTCTTTTGGTATTAGAGCTTAGCGGTCAAAGGGGATTTGCTATTCTATCAGCTATCAGCCATTAGTCATCAGCCATCAGTGTGACGTGGATGCAGAAACGGCAGCCACGTGGCAATACATAATTTTTTTCTCGGGCTGCCCGAAATTATATGCTTGTATTCGTGAGAAATATTAATGAAACATGACACGGGATTATACTGACACGCCACCTTTGGCTGACGAAGGTGGAGGCTGAGTGGGAGAACATAAAGATAAAAATGCAATAAATGGATATCGAAAAATAAAATAAAATCCAACATGAGATATAGACTTCTAGCGTGGAAGAATTCTGCACGAACGTGGAATCTTGAATTCTGCATGTTTTTTAGCCCTTTTAATCTCTAGCTTGGCTTATCGTATGCTACAGAAATGTCCAGGGATGCTGGTAAAATATATATATATATATATATATATATATATATATTTGTTGGACCTAAGTTGAACGAAGGTGGCTCTTCTGTCATTGTATAAGGTATTTTTTTTCTTTTTGGAATGAAATCTTGTATTCAATTTCAAACTCTAAAATTTATTTTTTTCCTGGGCAGGTTCGTCGGGCAGATTGAAATGTTCTTGTTCACCTTCGTTGACCTTCGTCACCGATGGAACTGCGTTGGTAACTGACAGAATAGGAGCTCTCCGGTCAAAGGACCTTAGATTGTGAGAGGTGCATGTGTGCCTTGCACAAAGCAAAAATAAAATAAGAGGACCTAGAGTGGTTGAGAAGGGGGAGGTCTGATATGGACCAGCCTTGTCTCAGAACTGATTACCGCTCTTATGGTTAGTATGTCTATCAGCTCCATGTGCCTGTGGACAGAAGGGTGGCTGAGCTTTCACCACTTGGATGACAACAAGGGGGGTGTTTACAAACATTTTGGTCAAGACTGATGGGCTGTGAATTTCAAGAAGCAATCATCACGAGTTGTTTGATCACTGTACTGATTGCTGCAGCATAAGAAGAGTTTGGAGTGACTGATGGCAAGAAATTCCACCCCCCTCCATGGACATTCCCACTTGGAATGTCCAGTAGGACAGCACATGTGGCATAGGTTTCCCTTTTCTGTACTCGAAAAGGGTTCCGTTACCCTGGCACTGAATGCATTAATGGGCCCACAATTAGTATTAGCTGTTGTACCGGGTAGGTACTTTGACGGCCCTATTTGTCCTCTTGCATGATGAAACCCACTTTTGCAATCGATGCAGTGCGGTGTGCTTCGCCTTAGTGGCCACGTGTCCGTTTCTAAACATGCCCCCGACATTCCCTCTCCGCGTGGTCATTCTCCAAGTTTGACTTCCAAACTTTTTCTTCACTTGATGGCCACTTTTCTAACGTTAATTTGCGTCCACCTGTCACTGACCCTATGGACTGTGTAACCTGCATGGGCTGTGTTGGGTTGTGACAGGCTGTGTGGCACTATGGTGGGCTGTGATAGGCTATGTGATGCTGTGATAGGCTGTGTCACGCTGTGATGGGCTGTGATAGGCTGTGTCACGCTGTCGCGCACCTCACTTCGGTAAGCTCCCCCCCTCAAGTCATAGTTACTCGCTTGATGCGCGCGCCTAACTCCCAACCTGGCCGCCGGGCCAACTTGGAGCTTCGGCTGCTCACCGGGACATAACGGTCCCCCCCTTGATCTCCCAAAGAACCCTCCAACAATTTGGAACCAGCGGAATTCCCTTTGGTAGTTGGCAGTCCGGAACAGCTCCCCACTCTTTGGTCGCTTTCCGGCTCGCTCGCTTACTCACTAGCTTTTGGTCACCAACGGGCTTGCACCGTTCTCGGGGTTACTACTCCCTATATATACTTCTGTAGCTGTCCGCGGGGGTTTCACAAACAACCATGCCATTTTATGGCGAACCACCACGAACACCCTCGACTCCCGGTGATGAGTCGCGGTGAGTCTTGGCCCACCCATCACGGCCCCTATGGACTGTGATGAGTCCCAAGACTTACCACGACTCCCACCACGAGGTCTCCGCCCCAGGGTGAGTCCTATGCCACCCCCACTAAGTCCCGCTAAGCTACCACCACCCCTTGTGGAGCCACCCCCACCGCAACCCGGTGTGCGGGGCTCCACCTAGTGAGCGCCTCCGCCTCCTTGAGTGCCTTGGGCACTCAAGGGTGCTTCAGCCCCCCATACCTATTGCTGCCACTGCCCCCACCACAGGGGCAGCCCCTCTTGTGTCCCAACCCCCTGCCCTCAAGGCAAAGGGCCGCGGCACACACCCCTACCAACAGGGAGTCGATGTCCTCATCGGCTTGTCCATTTTGTGGAAACGAACATCCAAGTTGTGGCGTCCCACATCAAGGAGTTTGTTTCCGTACCATGGCGTCCCATGGCAAAGAACCAAACCCCACACTTGACTCTACTCTCCACTAGCTAGTTCGGCCGACTTCCTCCAAGTCCCGGCCAAGGGTGGAGCCTCTCAAGCTCCTCCCAGTGCACTCTTCTTGGCCTACTTCAAGGCCAAGGAAGAGGTTTACTATTTCATGAGCAGAAACCATGAGCCATGAGCCATGAGCCACATGAGCCGCATGAGCGGTGAGCCGAAGTCTAAGACACGCGGATTTCATGAGCGGACTCCTCCAAATTTGGAAATGCGGCAGATTAAACAAGTATTAAAACAATAGTTTTATATTTGACCTCGCTGTTTTTGGAAGTTACAGATCCTGTAATGCGGCGAAGATATGTCGTCAGTAACAACTCCGCTCATGGTTTTTTAGATCCACTCATGGAAATGAGTGACCGTGCAACGAGAAATCCACTATACCATGGCAAAAGGATGTCGCATACTGGCCTGTATAGAGTATTCCGCGGTTTTACATGCCTTAACATTGGAATGAAGCTGACCCTTTTGCCGCGACTGAACCAATAGAGTCTGCACAATTCTGTCATCTTCTAGTATTCGGTGGGAAAGTTTTGCGACTCAACTAGGAAATGCGGTGCCGCATTAGGGTTCGCAAGTGCAAACTTTCTGGGCAGTTTGGTGTTGGTGAATGCCGCATCTACCAGTACCTACGACGTTACTTGGAAATGCGGCGCTGCATTTCCTTGCCGGGGGTCGAATGAGGAAAGCAAAGTTTGGGAGAGCAGAAAAACAGGAACCCTCCAACACACAAAAATACATGCACGTGGAAACACGAGTGAATGACATGGTATTATCTTAGTTCGAGAAAAACAGGTTACTGGTAGGCAAAACATAAGTCGGACCTTTCTGTGGCCAGAGTCAGAGCTACTTGCAGCAGTACAGTTCTACTATCCAAAAAGGATGGGCGTACCATAGTGTTGGGACCGCAAGCCAAGGTCACTGGTCCCTTGGATCCATATTCAGAAGAGTGTGCACCTCTTGGGGGCTCAACCCTGGTGCATGTATGAAGTGATGAGTTGTGGAATTACACCGGAGTCTCTTTAGGTACACGTAGTACAAATGCTTGCAAGGGCGGTATGATGCCCCCTTGTTCGCCATGATCTGGAAGTCGGTGCAATTGCAGGTGGGTAATTCTGAAATGGTGATGGTGTACACCTCATTGCGAATAGCTGAGCCTGCCGTGGCCATCTGATACACACGCCCGAAGCCTAGTGGGGGCACTTCTGTTGAGCTCTGGATTGTACAATTCATCCGAAGTGCATTCCCCATCCTTGTCTCGTTCACTTTTGAGGGAGGTCGCCGCCTCTTCGGTTTCCCCCAACGGTGTATAGGATGCTTAGAGTTGTCGGGTCCCATTGTTCTTGCTCTCATAGGGGTCGGTGGTGGAGGCCGTGGAAGCGAAAATGGTTGTCTGGGGATGTCAGTGCTCTGCACCATCCGAAATCCTGCGGCGGTAAGGGCGTCGGCCTCAACCTGACTCAGATCGCAACCTGGTTCCACTGGCCACACCGGGGGAGCCTCTGGCATTGTTTGTATGCCGTACTTGGGCTTTCCATACACGCAAGTCATAATGTCGTGCGTGCAGAACCAGAACTGGGTGGTTGTCGCCTCCGCAAACTTTGCATGGGCAAATCTTCCTGTAAAAGTAGGAGCAGGGACAGCACCATCTGGATTCCTCCTTATCATCTCTAAACAACGTTGTCGTGTATCCACTCGAATTGCGGAACACCTGCCTCGAAACGACGGCTTTGTGCGAGCAATTCTCCACTGTGACGCAGACACAGTCGTCTCCACAATGGCTTGGCCATATTGCAAAACAGCGGGCGGAATCTGGGGCAAGCGAGCGGTGGGAATTTCTCGCACAGAATCCCCGCTTGAAGGCGATGGCGATCTGGAATTGCGAGGGCTTCCACTGCTGGAAGACACATTGTGCGGCAACATGACAGGCCCTCGAGGTGCTGTTCGAATGTTCCTGTCGGATCTCCAGGAATCCTCTTCGCACCCGGGTTCCTCTTCAATCCTCCGCCTCACAGGGCGAGTACGGACGTCCTCCTCTAGGTGCTCACCTCTGCGGTGCAGAGGCGTCCCTTTGATCTTCTCTCGCAATGCTGTCGCCCATTTCAGTGGATTCTTCGACCTCGAAGCTGTTCGCACCAACAATTCCTCCCTGTCCGGCCCAAAGCCCCATTGTTTCCCGCTCAGGAACTTGTAGTACGTGGCTTGCTGCATGATTGCTCTGTTGATGTCCTCCGTTGTGGCCGTCACTACGTCCACCAGATGTGCGGCAGAAGACGCTCGCCAGGAGGAGTGCACTGATTCTGCCATATTCGTGTTTGGCATGTCCGTGTCGGAATCCAAGCACCGCTCCTACAAGGACACAAACAATGGTGAGGAACCAATGGAAAGGTTCGTAATAGAAAGACAATTGCACGAAAATGACAGCATCATACCTCCCGCATGTACTGTCCGAACTGTCGATACCGGAAATGCCACCACCCCAACCAGCTATGCAAGGCTCCCAGATTGGTTGTCTCCATTGCACCTGACGTGTTCCACCAAGCCTCGATGATAGCAAACTTTACCTCCGCGTCATCAAATGTGGGTGCATCCTTCCACGCCATACAAAGGACACGGTGTTCAGCCTGGAATGAGCTAGCAACAAATTTGGTAGTGTAGTGAGATAGACTCTGCATCCAATGGAATCCACAGGATCTCTCTTTCCCCTCCATTGGAACATTGGGGTCCTCATCGTACACACGCCGCACCGCTGCCCAGTTGGCCTGAGCGTTGTCTGCCATGAATCCCCTAAAATTGGGCTTTGGCAATCCCGCCCTTGCCATCTGCTCGTTTATGCCCTCCCACAGATGCATCTCCGACTGTGTGTCCTCCCCTTTCATCTCACAGATTGCAATCGTCATGAGCCTCTTGGAGTGATAGTCATAAACATGCGCACCCATAGTCACCCACTGATGGTTTGTAATTCGCTTGATGTGATCAAACATCACCCAAGCATTCGACAAGTTTCCAGTTGTCATGCGAGTGACCAAGTCGACTCCACTCCCAGGCCCACACGTCGACATTTTAAAAATGTAACAACGATCGGATTCGTTGCCTTGCCCTGGAAACCTGCTACCTTGGATGTAGTCATATCCAGTCATTCGTTTCACCTCCAGGATTGAGTGCATGTCCGACCCCCGGCCGAACTCCTGCTTGCAAGATACGATGTGATTCCGCACATTCGGACTACAAACGTGCGAGACGGACTCCAACAGGTCAAGCATCTCCTCTTCGTTCAAGGGCACTCGGTCTGAACCATCTTCAGACATGATTTTGCCAAGAGCAATCTTGTGGGCTGCCTTCAGCTGAATCTGCTTTGGTCTGGCTCTGGGGCTCAATTTCACCTCCTCTTTTATGATGTCGTGTGTTTCCTGCACAGCCTCACGCATGTTGCCTCTCGCCAAGGGGTGGCAGTGGACCCCAACGTGTATGCAAGCTCTAGTCAAGTCCGGGAGCAAATGGATAACGTAATATTGCTTGGCTCTGCACATGGACATGCACGTCGGTGGTTCTTTGCAATGTGCGCACTTGAAAGTACCTGCAGGAGCTTGGCTGGAGACAATGAATGGATGATGCGTTGTGCCAGTCCAATCCGTCTCGTTTCTCCGCCCTCCTTTGGAAAGAAAGTGGAAGCAGGCGGGATTGAGGCACCTCAGCTTCCCCGCACAGAGGACGTATCGTACACGAACACCATCAGCAATTTTCGTGCTACTGGTCTTCGTCACACACCAGGGGTGTCCGTCATGCTTTCGATCCAAGTCTGTTAACATCCCTGAGGCTTTGTTTGAGGAAGTAACAAGTGGAAACTCGAAGATGACATTGCCATCGACTTTGGGAGGCAGATACGTTACCTTCCTGACTGGAAATTTGGCATAGTCGAGAGCAGCTAGCTCGGAGCGAGAACCATCGAGGTGATGTTGCTGTAGGAGCTGCACAATGGACCGGGTTGGAGTTATGCTCGAGGGTACATGCATAGCACCTGCAGAGACATCCATCTCGGATTTGAACGACCGTGTGGAGGACATGGGGACCTCAATGCACTCATCTTCATCGTCGGAAATGTCGAATACGTCCACACGAGAAGCTATGGAGGGTCTTGACGGTCCAGGTCAAGAATGATTATCGTTGCATACCTCTCTGTTGGCAGTGGCCGCCTGTCGGTTTCCGGACTCCTTTGTGGATGGTGTGGGCAACGACTGATTCGGAAAGGGGATGGGCATTCCCACAGCTCGGTACAGGATGGTGTCTAATGGGGGTACGTGCCATTTGATTCCGCAACCTCCGTCGTTACCTAGCACGACAATGGTCTCGTCAACATGTCCAAGAACATCCTTTCTTTCTTCTACCAAATAAATTGTGCCCGGTTTGAGCTTGAATTTGGAACAAAGGTAAGTTTCAGTCACTCTGCAATGTCCTCCCTTGTTTGGGATCCAGGCTCTCCCAAGTTGCGGAAGACAGCAAACTATACCGTAGGAATTCGAAGCCATCGAAGACCGCACGAAGTTGGCAAGTGCGAGGTTCAGTATAGCGATAGACCAAGGCTCACAGGCACCATGCGGAGTCCATCGACGATTGGAAGTCGCACATTGAAGTGGAAAGTATTGTTTCAAGCTACATGCATGAAGGTGGAAGGTGTGATTCCATAGCCAGTAAGTTAGACAATGATGGCCGATTCGGCGACGAAATAACATCTCCTGACAGTTTCTCCTGAGGGTGGATCCAGCAGTATTCTCGGTGCAGACATGAACGTTCGCACTGACAAGTGCCAAGTACTGTTAGTTAAAACGGTCAGACAAACCAAGTTGTGCTCATCAAGACTGGCCGCAATTGTGTTGTTTCGGAACAATGCAAACCATTCAGGTTCAGCATGCGGAAATGAGGTTCCAGATTTTCGTCCGAAATGATACTTTCGATTGCTGCTGGACGGAAATACGGCGCCGCATTTTCGTTTTGCATCTTCGTCATGCACCAGAGCGACGGAAATGCGGCACCGAGTTTCCTTCCGGGGGAAACCTTTATACTCTCCAAAACGGAAATGCGGTAACGCAATTCCATCCAGCAAGCATGGTATGTGACGCGGCCCTTTGCCTTGAGGACAGGGGGGTCGGGACACAAGAGGGGCTGCCCCTGTGGTGGGGGCAGTGGCAGCGATAGGTATGGGGGGCTGAAGCACCCTTGAGTGCCCAAGGCACTCAAGGAGGCGGAGGCGCTCACTAGGTGGAGCCCCGCACACCGGGTTGCGGTGGGGGTGGCTCTACAAGGGGTGGTGGTAGCTTAGCGGGACTTAGTGGGGGTGGCATAGGACTCACCCTGGGGCAGAGACCTCGTGGTGGGAGTCGTGGGGAGTCTTGGGACTCATCACGGTCCATAGGGGCCGTGGTGGCTGGGCCAATTCTCACCGCGACTCATCACCGAGAGTCGAGGGTGTTCGTGGTGGTTCGCCATAAAATGGCATGGTTGTTTGTGAAACCCCCGCGGACAGCTACAGAAGTATATATAGGGAGTAGTAACCCCGAGAACGGTGCAAGCCCGTTGGTGACCAAAAGCTAGTGAGTAAGCGAGCGAGCCGGAAAGCGACCAAAGAGTGGGGAGCTGTTCCGGACTGCCAACTACCAAAGGGAATTCCGCTGGTTCCAAATCGTTGGAGGGTTCTTTGGGAGATCAAGGGGGGGACCGTTATGTCCCGGTGAGCAGCCAAAGCTCCAAGTTGGCCTGGCAGCCAGGTTGGGAGTTAGGCGCGCGCATCAAGCGAGTAACTATGACTTGAGGGGGGAGCTTACCGAAGTGAGGTGCGCGACACTTGGTATCAGAGCTTAGAGTTCAGTACGCGATCGTCCTTGGGATTGGCCTCATCATGGGGTCGGGCAAGCCAAAGTGAAAGCGGAACGGCCCAAAAGATGAGGATCCTGGTGAGCCCGATGGGGGCGACGTGTCACTGAGGCGGCCGTTTGAGGAAGCGATGCATGTTTCCGAAAACGAGGCCGCTCAAGAGCGGGAGGAATCTGAGGAGTCGGAGCTTGAGGAATCCCTGAGAGCTCCAACCGACCAACAGATGCCTCCCATGCCGGCAGCCTTTTGGGAAGGGTTGTTGGCGCAATTTGGCGGGACATTGAAAGATGTGTTGAAGGCGGCTAATGCCACTTCCTCTAAGGCAAAGTTTAAGGTGAAGCCGAAGGAACCCGACACCTTCAAGGGCGTCCGAAATCGGAAGGCACTCAACACCTGGCTCTTGGAGCTGGAGCAGTACTTCCGGGCTGCCAAGTTGAGTGACGAGGATCGGGTGGAAGTGGCTCCCACCTATTTGAGGGGCTATGCTCAACAATGGTGGCAGAAACGCCTTCACGACCGAGGTCCAAGCCCGGAAACCTTGAACTGGAGTGGGTTCAAGGAATTGATGAAGAGGCTCGCCTGGGACAAGATGAGGAATTTGAAGCAAACAGATGACATTCGGGGATATGTCCAGGCTTTCAATGTGTTGTTGCTCGAAGTCGCGGACATGGCAGAACCAGAAATGGTCTTCAACTTTGTGGCGGGATTGGCCCCATGGGCCAGGCGGAAGTTGGAGGAGGAGCCACCTAAGACTTTGTGATCGTGTACATCGACGACATCTTGGTGTATTTGAAAACAAAGGAGGAGCACCTGGAGCACCTCAAAAGGGTGTTCCAGAAATTGCGGGAAGGGAAGTTGTATGCCAAAGCTTCAAAGTGCAAATTCGGGGTCACAAAAGTGGAGTTCCTGGGGCATGTGATTACACAGGATGGGATCAGAATGGATGACAGGAAGGTGAGGGCAATCTTGGACTGGGAGCCTCCGACTTCGGTCCCGGGAGTGCGATCCTTCCTAGGACTCGCCTCCTACTACCGGAAGTATGTGAGAAATTTCGCCAAGATCGCGGGGCCGCTGTCAGACCTTCTGTGTAAATCCAAAGTCTGGGCATGGAACACCTTTTGTGGCCAGGCTTTTGCTGAATTGAAGTAGCGGATGGCGGAAGCTCCAGTCTTGAAAATCCCGGAGTTCGATCGTCCGTTCGGGATTCATACAGATGCGTCGGACTTCGTGATTGGGGGTGTACTGATGCAAGATGGACGTCCAGTGGCTTACGAAAGTAAGAAACTGAATGAAGTGGAGCGACGGTGGCCGACGCATGAGAAAGAGATGAAGGCGGTGGTGCATTGTCTTGAGCTTTGGCGCCACTATGTTGGTTCCAACCCAGTGAAGGTGTTCACGGACAATGTCGCGGTGAAATATTTTGCCGCGCAGCCCAAGTTCTCCCCAAAACAACTTAGGTGGCAAGATACTTTGGCGGTGTTCGACGTGGATATCCAGTACAAACCGGGACGGGACAACGTGGTGGCCGATGCTTAAAGTAGAAAGCAGCAGCTCATGTTGGTGTACAGGGGCGAGACGGCGCTCCAAAGGAAGATCCGGAAGACTTGCCGGAATGATGAGCTGGCGAAGTCCGTGATGCAGGACTTGAGGATGGGGGTTAAATCGCAGTTCCACTTGCAAAATGGACTGCTCCGGTATAAGCAAAAGCATCTCTACGTGCCAAAGGGAGGGATCAGAGATAGCCTCTTGAGAGAATGCCATGATAGCCCGCTTGCGGGCCACGGCGGAGCCAAGCGCACTGCGGCACTCTTGAAGAAAGAGTATTTCTGGCCCAAACTGAGGGCAGAGGAGTATGTCAAGACATGCACCACATGCCAACAAAACCGGAGCGAGTACAAAAAGCAAGCGGGGCTGTTACAACCCTTGCCAATTCCAGAGGGGACTTGGGAAAGCGTCTCGATGGATTTCATGACTGCTATGCCGCTGTCAAAAGGATTCGATGCAATCATGGTGGTGGTGGATAGGTTCAGTAAAATGGGCCATTTCATCCCCACCAAGGAGACGGCAACGGCGCAGGAAACAGGGTGACTTTACTTCGCCCACGTCTTAAAGCATCATGGAGTCCCGAAGGATATTGTCTCGGACCGCGATCCAAAGTTTACGAGTAAATTTTGGAGGACACTTTGGAAGAAGATGGGGACGAGGCTGAAGATGAGCACCGCCTTCCGACCTACGACTGACGGCCAAACGGAAAGAGTGAATCCGTAGTGAAGCAGATCTTGCGGAATTACGTGTCGGCAGACCAAACAGACTGGGTGGAACACTTAGACGCGGCAGAGTTCTGTTATAATAACACAGAACACTCCGCAACGGGAGTTTCCCCTTTTGTATTGGTCTATGGAAAAGCACCTCTGGTGCCGACAAGTTGGGCCGCCCAAGACGTTGAGGAACCGGCAGTAGCGGCGGTACTCGAGGAACGCGAGCGTTTGTTGAAGCTCGCAAAGTACAACATTGCCAAAGCTAGGAAACGGTATGAAAGGCAGGCGAATCGAAAGCGGAGGGAAGTGAAGTTTGAGGCAGGCACGGAGGTCTGGTTGAACATCAAGAATTTCCGACTACCTCCGGAAGTGAGTCCAAAGTTCGTACCTTCGTATGCGGGACCCTTTCGCATCCGGAAGGTTATGAATGAGGATGTGTATGAATTGGAGCTGCCGGCAAACAGCAAGGTGCATCCAGTATTCCACGTCTCCCTTTTGAAGCCTTACTTCAAAGATGAAGCGCGTCCGAATCGGCATCAAGTGTTGCGTCCGCCACCTGTGCTGTTGGATCATGAAAATGAACCTGAGTACGAGGTGGAGGCAGTACTTAAGTTGAGAAGGTTCAAGAACCGAGAAACGGAATATCTCGTCAAATGGAAGGGCTATCATCATATGGAGGCATCTTGGGTGCGTGCCTCAGAAATGAGAAACGCATCCGAGGCGGTTGCAGTTTTCGAAGGGCGACCTCAAAAGCGGAAGAAGCGTTGATGGGGACATCAACCTTGGAGCATGGGGGAGGAAATGCATGCTTAGCCCGGCTTAGCTAGCTCAGGAATCCGATTGCAAAAACTTGTATTGTACAAAAATTTGTTATAAAGGAAATGGGTTCCAAATGTTGTGCGTCCTATTTTGTTTGGAATGGTGATGCATGGTGTGGTTGGCTAGTGTGTAGAATGCATGCTAGCTTACAAAAGTGGGAGAGGTAAATTGGGTTAATTGTGTGTTTGCGCAGTGCCGAAATCGGGTGACACCCATCCAAGGGGCAAGGAAACATGTGCCTTCTTTGGGAGTTCATGTGCTAGTGCGCACCTGGCGCATGCGCGTACTATAACTGCGCTACCGAGGTGGTTGCCTTGTAGTGCGGGCTAACGTAGAAGCTACGTGCTTCCGTTCACGTACTATAATTGTGTAGCCTCGGGACGAAGTCGTAGTGCGGCTTCGACGTGTTCCCGTACCTCAGGCCAGCATTCCAAGATGGACCCAATTGCAGTGATTGGGGCGCACGGTTGGTTCAAGGTTATCTTCCTAGTCAAAGGGGGTTCAAAGTGAACCCTTGCGCAAGGTGATGCCAAAAGCGGCATCATGAGCGATCGTAAGCAATGTTGTTGCAGTAAGGCGATTCGATCCTCGGGGAGGATCGTTCCTTGGCCTTGAAGTAGTCCAAGAAGAGTGCACTGGGAGGAGCTTGAGAGGCTCCATGTTAGAGGACTGCCAGGGACTTAGACATTTTTACGGGATCTGAGGAGTACCCTTAATTTTTGCACAGACTGAGACCAACTGGAGCCTTAGGGGTGATAACAGCGCACTGTAAAGAGGGGTTACACAGCCCGTCACACTCGTCACAGCCAACACAGTCGTCACAGCCGACACAGCCAACACAGCCCGTCATAGTCGTCACAGCCGACACAGCCATCACAGCCAACACAGTCTATCACAGCCAACACAGCCCGTCTCAGCCGACACAGCCAACACAGCCAACACAGTCGTCACAGCCCGTCACAGCCGACACAGCCAACATAGCCCGTCACAGTCGTCACAGCCGACACAGCCAACACAGCCCGTCACAGTCGTCACAGCCAGTCACAGCCCGACACAGCCAAACACAGTTGCACAGCCAGTCACAGCCCGTCACAGTTTCACACAGCCAGTCACAGCTTGATACAGCTGTCACGACCATAGGGAACGGATAGCAGGACAGGGAACGACTGTGGGGAACAACACCTGCAAATGGAACATGTTAGTTCACGGACGGCGGTTAGTGAGGGAAACGGTTAGAGCCACGGGTAGGAAGATAAAGGGAGAAGCAAGGACTGAGAAGGGGATCAATCTTGGAAGCACTCGAGGGGGAGGATTCTTGGTCATGGATGAGAGGGGATCGGGCGGAGAGGAAGAACGAAAGCAAGCATGGAGAGCACGGTGAAGGAGGAGAGATGATTAGTAAATGCTTGTTATATGCAAAGCTGTAGTGATATTGTAGAGGAGATTAGAGACACAATGGCTTCGGCCTGATACCTGATAAATCATAATCTGATACTTATACGATACAATCACACTGTGTAGAGAGATCTGAGTGAAGCTGTGGAATGAATGGATGAGTTGATGAGCAAACTGATACTCAATTATCAATAGTAAGGTAGCTAGCTAACATGAATGCGGAAATGAAAACAAATAGGAAACACCCCCATGATACACTAGCTGTAGGTCATGACTGATTGTTCTGAGCGGGCTGAGTACTTAGAGATTTCCAACTCTTCTATCTTGGAGTTTCCGCCTCGGATAGCGAAGGGATGGGTGAGTAAAAGCCGCGCGACATTTGGCGACCATACTGGGGATCTGGGTCATGAACAACCAGATGTGACAGGCATCTGGTGGGATCATGGTGGATGGAGAATTAAAGAATTTGATGTGAATCAAATTCCTTGTGAAACTGAGAAGGAAAGATTGTCCAAACGATTCTTCCAGAGGTTTTTGGAATTGCCGGACGGTTGTAAAGAAAACATTCTTAAGAGAGTGCATGATGCTGACCCAGAGTGGGGTCTGGAGAAAGGAGTGATAAAGATTTATCAGGTGGCCTGTAGAGGAAGAGCACGTTGGTTACCAACATTGGTATATGTGATAGCATTGCTATCCATTAAGCGAGTAGAGTTTGAAGGCTGGGAGGAAAGAAAAGTGAATGTTTATACTCATATGCATGAAGAGCTTGTACTGGTAAAGAATTGGATTCCAAAGGATATTTTGTGGATCAAACTCACACCAAGAACAGCTTTTCAGACTTGTTTTCCATATGGTTATATGGTAATGGCGTTACAACCAACACGGGCAAAACCACCTTTTCCAATATATTCAGGAAAAGGGGATCCTGATGTACACATTAGCCAATTTGAGCACATGTGTATAGTGAACAATGAGAATGGCGATGATGCCAAGATGAGACTGTTTCCGTGTTCACTTATAAAGAAAGCAAGTGAATGATATGCAAGATTCCCTGATAATCATTTCCTAACCTGGAATGGCTTGAATACAGCATTTCGAAATAGGTTCAGGACAAGTAAAACTGAGGATGAAGTGTATGGAAGTTTACAACAGTTAAAGCAAAAGAAGCATGAAACTGTTGAGGAGTATATGGAAAAGATGGAATTGATGATGAAAAAGCTGGCTGCAGTACCAGCACCCGGTTTACAGAAGACTTGGTTTGTGAGTGGACTAAGACCAGAGTTGCAAAAGAAAGTGGATATGTTACCCCATAATACAGTGGAGGAGGCATTTGAAACTGCAAACAGAATTGAGCAATTGGGAATGCTCAGGAGAGAGAAAAGGGATGATGAAGACTCTGAGGAGGAGTCTGATGAAGAAGAAGAGCAAGAACTAAAAAGGAAGAGTAAGAGAAAGGAGAAGTTGAAGAGGGATAACTATGAAAAAAGATTGGAATAAATCTTGAAGAAATATGCCACAGAGGCTGTAACACATTGGAGGAAGGGTGTATGGTGTGCAAAGTGCCAAAATGAAGGCCATACCACCACAGAATGCCACATGAAGGAGAAACACTGTACTATCTGTAAAATGGATAACCATTCTACTGAGAATTGTTACTACAACAGAAGGACAGCTGCAAGAGAACCTAGGCAAGTAAGGGTGCATCAGGTGCAGCCCCAGCCAAGAAGAAACAATGATCAGGACCACTATGGTAGGTCTGGTGGTTATAACAATGGCATGGAAGGGAGAGGTAATTCAAGAGGAAATTATCAGGGAAATTCCAGAGGCAACTATCAGGGTAATCCAAGGGGGAATTACCAGCCCGGGAATCAGGATTACAGAAATAATCCAAGAGCAGACCAAGGGCGAGGACCCAATGGTGAAGAACTATGTTACTATTGTAATCAGCCAGGACATCGCAAGGCAGCCTGTTCATTCTGGATAAGACACCAGAATGAGATGAGAGCTCCTGTGAATGAGGGCCCAGGAGGTTTACTATTTCATGAGCAGAAACCATGAGCCATGAGCCATGAGCCGCATGAGCCGCATGAGCGGTGAGCCGAAGTCTAAGATACGCGGATTTCATGAGCGGACTCCTCCAAATTTGGAAATGCGGCAGATTAAACAAGTATTAAAATAATAGTTTTTTATTTGACCTTGCCGTTTTTGGACGTTCCAGATCATGTAATGCGGCGAAGATATGTCGTCAGTAACAAGTCCGCTCATGGTTTTATAGATCCGCTCATGGAAATAAGTGACCGTGCAACGGGAAATCCAGTATACCACTGCAAAAGGACGTCGCATACTGGCCTGTATAGAGTATTCCGCGGTTTTACATGCCTTAACATTGGAATGAAGCTGACCCTTTTGCCGCGATTGAACCAATGGAGTCTGCACCAATACAGTCTGCAGTACTTCACAATTCTGTCTTCTTCGGGTATTCGGCGGGAAAGGTTTGCAACTGAACTGGGAAATAGGGTGCCGCATTAGGGTTCGCACGTGCGAAATTTCGGAGCGGTTTGGTGTTGGCGAAGGCCGCCTCTGGGGGTACCTACGACGATACTTGGAAATTCGGCGCCGCATTTCCTTGTCGGAGGTCGAATGAGGAGAGCAAGTTTTCGGAAAGCAGAAAAACATGAACCCTCCAACATACAAAAATACATGCACGTGGAAACAAGTGAACGATATAGTAATATCTTAGTTCGATCAAAACAGGTTACTGGTAGGCAAGACATATGTCGGACCTTTGTGTGGCCAGAGTCTGAGGTACTGGCAGCAGTACAGTTCTACTATCCGAAAAGGATGGGCGTACCATTGTATGTGGACCGCAAGCCAAGCTCACTGGTCCCCTGGATCCATATTCAGAAGAGTGTGAACCTCCTGGGGGCTCAACCCTGGTGCATGTATGAAGTGATGAGTTGTGGAATTACAACGGAGTCTCTTTAGGTACACGTAGTACAAATGCTTGCAAGGGCAGTATGATGCCCCCTTGTTCGCCATGATCTGGAAGTCGGTGCAATTGCAGGTGGGTAATTCTGAAATGGTGATGGTGTACACCTCATTGCGAACAGCTGAGCCCGCCGTGGCCATCTGATACACACGCCCGAATCCTGGTGGGGGCACTTCTGTCGAGCTCTGGATTGTACAGTTCATCCGAAGTGCATTCCCCATCCTTGTCTCGTTCACTTTTGAGGGAGGTCGCCGCCTCTTCGGTTTCCCCCAACGGTGTGTAGGATGCTTAGAGCTGTCGTGTCCCATTGTTCTTGCTCTCACAGGGGTCGGTGGTGGAGGCTGTGGAAGCGGAAATGGTTGTCTGGGGACGTCAGTGCGCTGCACCATCCGAAATCCTGCGGCGGTAAGGGCGTCGGCCTCAACCTGACTCAGATCGCAGCCTGGTTCCACCGGCCACACCGGGGGAGCCTCTGGCATTGTCTGTATGCCGTACTTGGGCTTTCCATACACGCAAGTCATAATGTCGTGCCTGCAGAACCAGAACTGGGTGGTTGTCGCCTCCGCAAACTTTGCATGGACAAATCTTCCTGTAAAAGTAGGAGCAGGGACAGCCCCATCTGGATTCCTCCTTATCATCTCTAAACAACGTTGCCGTGTATCCACACGAATTGCGGAACACCTTCCTCGAAACGACGGCTTTGTGCGAGCAATTCTCCACTGTGAGGCAGACACAGTCGTCTCCACAATGGCTTGGCCATACTGCATAACAGCGGGCGGAATGTGGGGCAAGGGAGCGGTGGGAATTTGTTGCACGAAATCCCCGGTTGAAGGCGACGGCGATCTGGAATTTCTTGGGCTTCCACTGCTGGAAGACACATTGTGCGGCAACATGACGGGACCTCGAGGTGCTGTCCGAATGTTCCTGTCGGATCTCCAGGAATCCTCTTCGCACCCGGGTTCCTCTTCAATCCTCCGCCTGACAGGGCGAGTCCGGACGTCCCCCTCTAGGTGTTCACCTCTGCGGTGCAGAGGCGTCCCTTTGATCTTCTCTCGCAATGCTGTCGCCCATTTCACTGGATTCTTGGACCTCGAAGCTGTTCGTACCAACAATTCCTCCCTGTCCGGCCCAAAGCCCCATTGTTTGCCGCTCAGGAACTTGTAGTACGTGGCTTGCTGCATGATTGCTCTGTCGATGTCCTCCGTTGTGGCCGTCACTACGTCCACCAGATGTGCGGCAGAAGACGCTCGCCAGGAGGAGTGGACCGATTCTGCCATATTCGTGTTCGGCATGTCCGTGTCGGAATCCAAGCACCGCTCCTAGAAGGACACAAACAACGGTGAGGGACCAATCGAAATGTCCGTAACAGAAAGACAAATGAACGAAATTGACAGCAGCCTACCTCCCGCATGTACTGTCCGAACTGTCGATACCGAAAATGCCACCACCCCAACCAGCTGTGCAATGCTCCCAGATTGGTTGTCTCCACTGCACCTGACGTGTTCCACCAAGCCTCGATGATAGCAAACTTAACCTCCGCGTCATCAAATGTGGGTGCATCCTTCCACGCCGTACAAAGGACACGGTGTTCAGCCTGGAATGAGCTAGCAACAAATTTGGTAGTGTAGTGGGATAGACTCTGCATCCAATGGAATCCACAGGATCTCTCTTTCCCCTCCATTGGAACATTGGGGTCCTCACCGTACACACGCCGCACCGCTGCCCAGTTGGCCTGAGCGTTGTCTGCCATGAATCCCCTGAAATTGGGCTCTGGCAATCCCGCCCTTGCCATCTGCTCGTTTATGCCCTCCCACAGATGCATCTCGGACTGTGTGTCCTCCCCTTTCATCTCGCAGATTGCAATCGTCATGAGCCTCTTGGAGTGATAGTCATAAACATGCGCACCCATAGTCACCCACTGATGGTTTGTAATTCGCTTGATGTGATCAAACATCACCCAAGCATTCGACAAGTTTCCAGTTGTCATGCGAGTGACCAAGTCGACTCCACTCCCAGGCCCACACGTCGACATTTTGAAAATGTAACAACGATCGGATTCGCTGCCTTGCCCTGGAAACCTGCTACCTTGGATGTAGTCATATCCAGTCATTCGTTTCACCTCCAGGATTGAGTACATGTCCGACCCCCTGCCGAACTCCTGCTTGCAAGATACGATGTGATTCCGCACATTCGGACTACAAACGTGCGAGACGGACTCCAAGAGGTCACGCATCTCGTCTTCGGTCAAGGGCTCTCGGTCGGAACCATCTTCAGACATGATTTTGCCAAGAGCAATCTTGTGGGCTGCCTTCAGCTGAATCTGCTTTGGTCTGGCTCCGGGGCTCAATTTCACCTCCTCTTTTATGATGTCGTGTGCTTCCTGCACAGCCTCACGCATGTTGCCTCTCGCCAAGGGGTGGCAGTGGACCCCAACGTGTATGCAAGCTCTAGTCAAGTCCGGGAGCAAATGGATTACGTAATATTGCTTGGCTCTGCACATGGACATGCACGTCGGTGGTTCTTTGCAATGTGCACACTTGAAAGAACCCGCAGGAGCTTGGCTGGAGACAATGAATGGATGATGCGTTGTGCCAGTCCAATCCGTCTCGTTTCTCCGCCCTCCTTTGGAGAGAAAGTGGAAGCAGGTGGGATTGAGGCACCTCAGCTTCCCCGCACAGAGGACATATCGTACACGAACACCATCAGCAATTTTCGTGCTACTGGTCTTCGTCACACACCAGGGGTGTCCGTCATGCTTTCGATCCATGTCTGTTAACATCCCGGAGGCTTTCTTTGACGAAGAAACAGGTGGAAACTCGAAGATGACATTGCCATCGACTTCGGGAGGCAGAAAAGTTACCTTTCTGACTGGGAATTTGGCATAGTCGAGAGCAGCCAGCTCGGAGCGAGAACCATCGAGGTGATGTTGTCGTAGGAGCTGCACAATGGACCGGGTTGGAGTTATGCTCGAGGGCACATGCGTAGCACCTACAGAGACGTCCATGCCGGATTTGAACGACCGTGTGGAGGACATGGGTACCTCAATGCAATCATCTTCCTCGTCGGAAATGTCGAATACGTCCACACGAGAAGCTATGGAGGGTCTTGACGGTCCAGGTCGGGAATGATTATCGTTGCATACCTCTCTGTTGGCAGTGGCCGCCTCTCGGTTTCCGGACTCCTTTGTGGATGGTGTGGGCAGCGACTGATTCGGAAAGGGAATGGGCATTCCCACAGCTCGGTACAGGATGGTGTCTGACGGGGGAACGTGCCATTCGATTCCGCAACCTCCGTCGTTACCTAGCACGACAATGGTCTCGTCAACCTGTCCAGGAACATCCTTCCTTTCTTCTTCCAAATAAACTGTGCCCGGTTTGAGCTTGAATTTGGAACAAAGGTAAGTTTCAGTCACTCTGCAAAGTCCTCCCTCGTTTGGGATCCAGGCTCTCCCAAGTTGCGGAGGACAGCAAACTATAGCGTAGGAATTCGGAGCCATCGAACACCGCACGGAGTTGGCAAGTGCGAGGTTCAGTATAGCGACAGACCAAGGCTCACAGGCACCATCTAAGTGGATCTGCGGAGTCCATCGACAATTGGAAGTCGCACATTGAAGTGGAAAGTATTGTTTCAAGCTACATGCATGAAGGTGGGAGGTTTGATTCCATAGCCAGTGAGTAGGACAATGATGGCCGATTCGGCGACGAAATAACATCTCCTGACAGTTTCTCCTGAGGGTGGATCCAGCAGTATTCTCGGTGCAGACAGGAACGTTCGCACTGACAAGTGCCAGGACTGCTGGTTAAAACGGTCAGACAACCAAGTTGTGCTCATCAAGACTGGCCGCAATTGTGTTGTTTCGGAACAATGCAACCCATTGAGGTTCCAGATTTCCCGTCCCGAGTGATTCTGTCGATTGCTGGTGGACGGAAATACGGCGCCGCATTTCCGTATTGCATCTTGGTCATGCAACAGAGCGACGGAAATGCGGCACCGAGTTTCCGTCCGGGGGAAACCTTTATACTCTCCAGAACGGAAATGCGGTAACGCATTTCCATCCAGCAAGCACGGTATGTGAAGGTGGAACGGAAATGCGGTACCGCATTTCCGTTCTGATTGAGATTTATGAACAACGGGAACAGAAATGCGGCACCGCATTTCCGTCCGAGTCGCACTTTTCGACATTCCAGAACGGAAATGCGGCGCCGCATTTCCATTTTGTATCTGATGCATGGAGCTGAGGGATAGAAATGCTGCAGCACATTTCCGTCCTTAAAAGACATTCATACTCTCGAGAACGGAAATGCGGTACCGCATTTTCATTCAACAAGCACGGTATGTGAAGGTGGAACGGAAATGCGGTACCGCATTTCCGTTCTGATTGAGAATTATGAACAACGGGAACAGAAATGCGGCACCGCATTTCCGTCCGAGTCGCACTTTTCGACATTCCATAAAGGAAATGCGGCGCCGCATTTCCATTTTGTATCTGATGCCTGGAGCCGAGTAAGATTCCGACAGCTTCATACAGCGCAATTCCGACCGGTTGAGACATTCACACTATCCAGAACGGAAATGCGGCACCGCATTTCCGTTCTGACTGAAAATCGTGAACCATCTGAACTGAAATGCGGCACCGTATTTCCATCCGAGTCGCACCTACCATCATTCCAGAACGGAAATGCGGCACCGCATTTCCGTTCTGACTGAAAATCGTGAACCATCGGAACTGAAATGCGGCAGCGCATTTCCATCCGAGTCGCACCTCCCAACATTCCAGAACGGAATGTATTAGATTTAAAAGGGAAATGCGGCACCGCATTTCCGTTCTGATGAAATATCCTGAAACATCGGAATTGAAATGCGGTACCGCATTTCCGTCGGAGTCCCACCATCCGACATTCCAAAACGGAAATGCGGCACCGCATTTCCGTTTTGTATGTGAGGCATGGAGCTGTGGAACGAAAATGCGGGAAGGCATTTCCGCCAGCGTCAGACGTTAATACTCTACAGAACGGAAATGCGGTACCGCATTTCCATTCTGACTGAAAATCGTGCGCAACGGGTACAGAAATGCGGCACCGCATTTCCGTTCGAGTCGCACCTTCCGACATTCTCGAACGGAAATGCGGCGCCGCATTTCCGTTTTGTATATTCGGCCTGGAGCTGTGCTACGGAAATGTGTTGCCGCATTTCCATCCATGTGAGACCTTCAACCTTTCCAGACCGGAAATGCGACACCGCATTTCTGTCCAGGTGAGACCTCTATACTTTCCCGAACGGAAATGTGGCACGGCATTTCCATTCATCAACTAACGTATGTGAAGTGGGAACGGAAATGCGGCGCCGCATTTCCCTTCTGAATCTCATACATGGAGCTGTGGGACGGAAATGCGGCACCGTATTTCCGTTCAACAACTAAGGTATGTGAAGGTGGAACGGAAATGCGGTGCCGCATTTTCTTCCAACAAGTACGGATGTGTAGCTTCGTGATGGTACTTAACGGAAATGCGGCGCCGCATTCGCATTCTCGCTCCAACTCATCAGACGCTGGGACGGAAATGCCTTGAAATGTGAACACGTGGAGCAACGGAATTGCTGCACATGTCGGCACTCTATCTGACTGAAGGGGCATGAGGCGGCGCGGCCTGACCGTTGGATAATGATGTTTGATTTTCGGACGGCAGGCGTACCCTCAACGATTCGAATTTCGTAATGACGCAAACTCCACGAGGAGACACTTTCGTCCAACCTTTCGAACCCAAGTGGTGCATCACCGCCGTTTCATCTACTTTTGTCGTGTCTCCTCAGTCACCCCTCTCGCGCCCTTTCCATCTGCACTCTTTGCCCCTTTTCCCTCTCTCTGTTCTTCTTATGCTCGAACCTGAGAGGGGGGGAGTTCGTGCACCAGACAGGAGACCTCGTCGCAAGCTCCGGAAATTATACTTCGGACGTAGGCCAATGCCGAAGGGGAGGAAGCAGATGCGTCTACAGGAGGAGATTGCCATCTCCGAGCAGCAGGCCACTCAGGCAACCCAGCCACCAGTGAGAGCTCCATGCGATCGGGCTGCGCGCAGCTGATCGAGCACCGAACCCCCCATTTTGCTTCTGTAATTCTTAGACTGAATGCTAGGAGACTTGAATGCAGAACATGTTTGCATGCCTAACAGGAAAGGTGGACGTGCTGGAGGGATCGCAGGAATCCGAAGAGCCGCAGGAAGAGTCCGAGGAGCTAGCTGCAGCACGTACACCCACCCGATCCCCGAGCGCGGGTATTCCTGCCGGGCCTAGCCCTCTGCGATTCAAAGACGCGTCTTCGAAGGGCAAGTTCAAAGTCTCAGAGATCGACTCGCGTTCTTCGATCATGGAGAATCGCCAGCAGGGGTCGGGCCCTTCTCCAGCAAAGTCGAAGAAGAAGCAGCCCGTCCCTCTACTGGCTTCTGAACCGGCTCAGGCCGATTCACCCCCCCCAACGCGAATGAAGCAGCAGGGTAGAAGACAGATTCTATTGCAGCAGACACCTTCACCTGCAAGGATGAGGAAGCAGAAGGCAATCAGGGCGACGGGCGAACAATCTCCCGCAAAACCGCTTCCACGAGCTGAAGCTCAGTTCCTGGAGGATTTCCCGCCTGCAGATGTTGGGGCCGACTCTGCTGCAGCGAAGGCAATGGGATCGACCGTTGATCTCGATTTGGTACCGGAGGAGGGTGCTGCCGCTGAACGTTCGCAGGCAGACCTCACCACCGATGAGCTAGCAGGCCCGGAGGAGGCCTCTGCAATGGCAGAATTGCCCGCACACAGGCCCCAGAGTGCAGCTCCAGTTGAGGATGCTCCAGCTGCTCAGCCACTACCGGCACCTACAGACATGTCTCCGGAGGATTTCAAAAGTGCAGCGGATAAAATGTTGGAGGAGACACACAGTAGCATTGGCAGAGTTCTGGGCAGCAGGGTATTCCAGCGGACTCTTCGAATCCCACTCTGTCGCATGGTCTCCCTTCCCATCGTCAGGCAGGCCCTTCCCGGAGATGTGGATAAGCTCAAGTTCGCATTTCGAGAAGGGTACCGTCTGGGATCGGCAGCGTTTTACGTTTCCATAGAGAATGAGGACGGCGAAACCCGTGGACCCACTGCCGATGAATTGTCAACGTGGGATACCCACTGGCACACTCGCAACCACGAATTCGAGGCGACGCTGAAGGGTGATCCCGACTTCGGCCATATGTCGGGTAAAATGTTCTTTGTGTGGGACGGGAATCACCGACTTCTCGCCTGGTGGGAGTACATCAAGCAGAACCATGCCAAGCACATTGGCTGGCATTACATGGTGGAGTGTGTCATCCTCAAGGTGAAGGCGGCAGACTCCTCCCTGCTCAAGAATGCCATGGCGGACCTCAACTCGTAAGATACTCATACCCTCCCTAGCACATTCGAAATGCGGTGCCGCATTTCGGTTTCCATTCTGGTTTGATTCCGTGCTTCCGTGTACTGAACTGGAGAGTGTGCCTTGCAGGGTCACTGAGAATGCGTACGTGCATACCCACATGGCACATATGCTGTACAGGGTGAGGAAAACTGGTCTTACTGATCCGCAGATGTTTGCGGAAATGCTGGAGCCTGAGCTCATTCAGAAAGCCGTTGCAAAAACAGACCGGACATGGTATCGTCTCACTATGGATGGAATGGTGGAGGTGATATACGAAGTAAGTCGTGCTCCAATTTCCCTCTGCTCATCCTTCCCCAATTTCCAGTAATGTTTCCACATGAATCGAATGTAACGCTTCTGCATGTTTTTGTTGGCAGTCAAACATCAAGCTGGATTTGGCCCATGCCAAACGCTTCTTCATGGAAAGTGAGGGGCAGGTCAAAACGTTGCAGTCATTGACTGAGCACTTGAAGGAAGCCGGTGTCAAGTCCAGAACCAAATACAAGTCAAAGCTTGTGAAGCTGGTGGCAATTGCAGATCCGGCACTTGGAAAGGACTTCATCCCCGAGATTGCAAAACACTATTCTCGGGCCATGCAGCCGACCATGCAATTGGAGAAACTGCATCACCTCTCAACGGCATGTGTGGAGGCGAAAGAGAAGGTGAGGTTTCAATGCACTGAATTTCCTTCCTAGCAATAGCCACTCTCTTCCAGCCACTGACATTGGATCGGAAATGGCAGACACGGTGGCTGTCGATCTGGAATGCATCCGAGAGCATAAGGACAATGTGGTCTTTTCCACTGGAAGTTTCCGACCCTGCAGTGGATGTGTGGCTCAACCGTATGACTTGGTGGTTCCAGGTAATTCAAGGTACTTCCCCAGATTTGCTTTTCTGACATGAATTCCCTGAACTGCTACGTGACAATGCATTTGGGAATGGCAGGTAATGTCGAATGCGAAGGAGCAAGTCGTAATGCACACAAATTCGTTCGGCTTGTACGTCAAATGGGATGGAACACAGACATTGGAAGACTACGTGACACGTTTCAGATGTGCGTACAAGGACAACCTTTTCGCCAGAGAGCTACAGACAGCAAGAAGGAGCGTGGAGTTTACACATCAGGAGGGAGCGGGGAAAGCTGCAATGCGAATTGTTTACAGGTGAAGCACAGCTGCCCTTGTATGCGAAGCCTGGTTACGAGGTTTGTCTCGGAAATGCGGCACCGCATTCGCATTTTATGTTTTCGGTGGCACTCTGCCAGTAGGTTGGTCTCAACTTTTGCTCACGCATGCTGACTGCCTTGCAGGTATATGAAATACGTGCTCCTTCAGACAGGGGCCCTGGCTCAAGAGCCCCCGTTCTTCATGGCTTGGACCGTGGCGGGCCCAAGCTGTGTCTACACACCCGAGATGCAGAAACAATGGCATCCCGCGCATCTCGTTGGATGCCCGTGGTACCTGGACATGTCTGGCGGTATTGTTGACGAGTCTGAGAAAGATCTGCACGCCTTGGCAGAAGAGAAGAGAAAGGAAAGACGTGTCCCTGCTGGGCCAAAGTCGGCAAAGGAATCTGCTGCTCTGGAAGAATCCAGAAAGGCAGCTGAGATGGCACAAAAGACGGTGGATGCAGCTGTGCAGGCCCAACAGAAGGGGTCGAAGAAGAGGACTCGCCAGCAAGGAGCAGCTGTTGTGACACCCGCCAAAACGAAGAAGCAGAAACAGCCTGTTCAGGAAGAGGGTGAGGAAGAGGACTCCGATGGAGACTTTGCAACCAGCCCACCCCCCCAAACGCAGGCTGCCTCCCCTGTGCCCACCGTTGTCACGAGAGGCACGAGAACTGGCTCGGCAAAGAAGGCACTCTTCAACCCCCAGGGGGGCACCCTTTCGAGCCGGTGGAAATGAAGAGGCCGAAAGTGGCTCCCGAAACTGTAGTCCAGTGTGTAAATGAGAGTTTCTTGGCGGCTTTGGATGGACGGGCAGCCAAGTTGGCATACATGAAGACCATGGAGGGTCTGAAGGGCAGAGCACTGAAGAAGGCGACTGCCGAAGAGCCTTCCGACACCCCAGGATTTCAGAATATGGTCTCGTTCTTTGAGAGGGTGTGTGCAGACAAGGATTGTAGGAGGGGCGGAAATGCCACCGAGTGGTCTTGCGATATGATCATCTTGGATATTCCGGACGGAGAGCCTGTGGAAGGACTGCAAGCTTTGCCATCTTGGAACAGGTACTCGGAGGACTTTTGGAAGAAAGGATTCGGGCTTGCCCGCATGGTGTTGGACGACAGAGGCTGTGTGGTTGTCCTGGCGAGCAGAGGAAAAAACACTCAGACAGGAATTGCGAAGTGGACCCGCAAGAGCGCCGTCCCGATTCTGAAAAAGAAGTGGACGTGCATCAACACACTGGGCCTTCGGTCGGAAGGGAAGAAGGTGATTACGACACTGGCACTCGTCCATTCATTTGCTTGGGTGCTTTCAAATGCGGTGCCGCATTCGGTTTCTAATCGTTTTCCCCCTGTGTATGCAGACGAAGCAGTTCGATGCATACTGCTTTGTGAAGGAAAACTCCACCTTTGCTTTCCGGAAGGAGGGAGGAAAGGTTGACCCGAACTGCGACCCACTCGATTACGACGTTCTGTTCAACAACGTTCCCAAGGAACTTCTCCCTCATAGCCTCACTTCAACGGAACCCCTGCGGTACTCACGGACTCGGAGCCCTGCCTTCATTCAGACAATTATGGAGACATGCACAGACGTGGAGGGCACAGTGCTGGACCTCATCTGTGGGACAGGTATGCAGAATCT
This sequence comes from Takakia lepidozioides, assembly GCA_030704615.1. Classification (NCBI taxonomy): domain Eukaryota; kingdom Viridiplantae; phylum Streptophyta; class Takakiopsida; order Takakiales; family Takakiaceae; genus Takakia; species Takakia lepidozioides. Next base: position 67,284,087 of record CM060733.1, on the reverse strand, counting down.
TGATCTCTGCTGTTCTGCAAATTCTCGTTAGGATGTAGTTCGCAACATCTGAAGCGCCATGTGGTAATGTGTGGATGGCATTGTAACAGGTGCCTCAATGTGGGCTGGGCGGTTTTCCGACCGGCACCTCTTTGCCTACGAGGAGGATTCATCCGTGTGGGGATCCCATCTGGAGGGGCTGCAACGGAATGTGAAGGCTCCCGACAGAGCGGAAGTCTCCTCGGATTCGTCGGAGTCCGAGGAAGACACAGTGGACATTGATGCAGAGGAGAACCCGGAATACGAGTGAGTGCAAACATTGTAAGTTTGCAAAGCCTTCTGGGTCATTTATGTCAAAGGAATTTCCCGACTGTGGTTCTCATTAGTCTCGTTGATGATTGTCATGTGCAGGATTGCAGGGTCCGGGTCGAAACATGTAGGGCCTACACTTCCTGCCAGGAAGAATGTCCCGTTCTTTGCGAGGGCCGACTTCATGACGAGCCCGGTGAGGGACTACTCCCTTCCTAGTTATGCAGCTAAACTCGCAAATACAGCGATTAGAAGAAGTGAGAATCCCAGTAAAGTAGAGCAGATTTTGGAGAGGGCTAGGGAGGACAGAAGGATAAGGAAAGAGTTGGCAGCAGCTCAGACAGGTAGACGGGTACGAAAGTACATATGTGATTCAGCGGATGAGAGCGACGCAGACAGGGAGGAAGACGACCCAACGGAGGTGAGATGGACAGTTCCGCAAGGGGAAGATGGGATTTTCGAAAGCCTGGCCAACGAGCAGTCCGCTGGAGATGAGAGAGGCACTGAGGGGGTGGAGGAGGAGCAGGACAGTCTAGAACAGGATGAGGATTCCGATGATTTTCAAGATTAATAGAATTTTAATGAAGTCTCTGTAAATGTAAATTCTCTTCCAGAGTATATAAAGAAAATTCTGCCCGACATTCGTGACCCCTCTCCAGTGTGCATTCCAGCCACACAATCGCCCAAACCAGGACGCTCCCAAAATCAGAAATGGGTCAGGGCATTTCCAAAATTTTGGCAACTCTAAGAACCTCTTTTGGAAATGCGGCACCGCATTTCCAAAACAGGGGAGGGACTAATTTTTCCATTTCAATGTTGGCATAGTAAAAAGTAATCTGAACTGGGAATGCGGTGCCGCATTTCCAAAATTTCCTTTGTCCACACGCCAGTTTTGGCCTCTCCCGCTCATTGCATGGATGCCACCACGCTTACAGAGGTCGAACAAGGAGGTCGAACAAGGAGGCCGACATGGCGGGATTGAAAATGCGGTGCCGCATTTCCATATTGGGGATGGTCGTTGTTCGAACTGCAGGCCCATCAGCAAAAATTGGCACCGCATTCCATTGTAAAAAAAAGTCGATGACGGACATGGAAATGCGGCGCCGCATTTCCAGAACGGAAATCGCAATTTGTCCATTTGCAGACCCTCTCTCGGAAATGCGGTAACGCATTCCATCGCGTTGGTCGGAAATAGGTGCACTTTTCGAAGTGTTGGACGGAAATGCGGCACCGCATTCCCTTGTCCAAAAAGAAGTTTCCATTGCCACGCTGGAAATGCGTCGCCGCATTTGCAATGCCAACCTCGTTTTCTGATCAATTTATAGACCCGTGTTGGTATTTCGTGTACCTGGATGGAAATGATGCACCGCATTTTCTTGTCCCACATGGAAATGCGGTGCCGCATTTCGATGTCCAACATGGAAATGCGGTGCCGAATTTCGATGTCCGACATGGAAATGCGGCGCCACATTTCGATGCCGACATGGCGTTACTCTGGTATATTCTTGACACATGACTCACATACCGGTTACTCTGCTTTATTCAACCGGACAGACAAATTGTAGAAATGAGACATCAAATTGTAAACAGTGGGCCAAATCCGAGAGTTATTCAACACAATGAAACACAGTCATACAGAAGTGAGGTACATTCCAGGGCACACTCCAGGGCACATTTAAATTTCCCCGTACAGGATCCTGGACCGATGAAGATTGGCTGCTGCATGAATGTAGCCGTTTCAGTTTCCTACCCTGCCATGCAAACTATGGGCACTCACTGCCAGGTGGGCCGATAGCCACTGGACACGACGAAGTCCATCCCCTCTTCGATGTAAATGCGGCGCCGAATTTCCATCCGGGGGGATGGACTTCGGTGGCAGATCTCAAACTATAACTTGTTGATGAGAAAGATGTATGGCTTCATCCACCGCTGTCGTGATGAACACGTTCCACCTCCGTCGGTGGGTACGTGTGACCCAGATGCTCCATTTTGGAGGCCGGACTGCTCTTCCGCTTCGTATCTTTTCCAAAATCTAAGGGCTTCGTAGCTGTCCGCAAGGTCATCGGCATCCAAGTCGTCCTCAGGTCCTCCTTTGCAAGGATGCCGTGCTTCCGGAACCGGGACGACTGCCCCTTTGGAGGCATCGATTATGCAATGTATTCGGCCACATCGGGAGACATTGTTATCTGGTACACAGATTACAGAGAAGATACTGGTTCGATTGTGGAAACATTGGTGGCTTTTGAGTATATCGTAGGCCACTACGCCTTCGAGCGGGGTGACGATCTTGGTCTGAGGAGTCCGTGGCTCCTGCGCATCCTCGATTCCGATTTTCCCAGCTACGACGGTCACCCATGCAGAAGAAGGCGCACTGCTATGCTGTTGCGGTGGAACTGCTGCCACTGGACGTGGGTGGACTCCATCGGAGAGACCTATTCTCCTCGAGGAGTGCGCTCCTCTTCTCCATTGTATGGGGACATTCGCATTGGTGTGGACGACGAAAACGTGAAGATTTCCATATTCGATGGTGGTATGATTGAAGGGCAGGACATTGTGGTGAACATCACTAGGGGCGGTACAACGGCTGCAATCGACTTTACATGGAGGAGCCCCATGACTCATGAGCTAGTTCTGAGAGCAGTCGAAGTCCCATTGACAACGTGACTTGTATTCAGTAGGCACAGGGCTCAAGATTTGATGGCACAATCAGCACAGTAGACGTGCTTCAAATGCAATTCATGTGGATCAATAAAAACCTCATTGTGCCCTCTTTTTATTATATTCTGTGTCCATCGTTCCGCGAATGCGTCATTGCTCATTTCGTTTGGGATTGGGAGTGTGGGTGGATTTTGCAAATGGCTGGTAAGCTGAAATGGGCCCCCATTGTACAGAGCAGTACCACCCTACCATTCGCGAAACATTGTCTTTCAATATATAATTCTAAATAACATTGCCGAACCTCCTTCATCGGGAGGTCCTTCTCCCCCTATGACCGTGGCACCCTAAACCCTATTCCCGCGGACACTCATTTCCGGAAAATAGTGCTGCTCATGTTTTTTTCCACACTTACGACTCTGCTCATGGCTCATGCCGCTCATGGCTCATGGCTCATGAAATAGCAGCCCCCAGGGCCCAGTGGTGGCAGCTCACATGGTTAGGCCATGTGTTGTACCAGAAGTAAGTACAATGATAGTAAACAGAAGCAAAGCCAAATTAATACCTCCGGTAGTTGAGGAAGATGATGATAATGAAGGTGGCAGTGATATACCTGAAGATGATGGGGCTTGGAGAGAGGAGAAGGAACTGCACAAAGAAGTGGCAGATACCATAAGGGAAATGCAGAAGAGTACTGATATTCCTGTGGCAGATTCCTCTGATTCTGATGGAGAATGAACAGAGTGAAGATGAAAGGAAGAAATAAGATGCAGACATGCAAAGTAATGAAGAAACTTTGGCTGAAGTAATATGGCAGACCAAAGCAGAAATTACCATTGGACAGCTATTGGCTGTGGCACCTTATTGTAGGCACAGGCTGTATCAAGCAATCAATCGAATTGCCCAGGAGACCGGAAACACAGACCTGAACAGCAAGGTGACCAGTTATACTGTGAAGCCGGAAGGGCAAGAAACAGTCATGGACTTTGATGATTCTATACCAGTAATCCAATTGAGAATTGGAAGCACAGAACTAACTGATGTACTGATAGATGGAGGATCTGGAGTAAATATCATGACAGACCAATTGAGAAAGAAGCTTGGTCTAAGTAACATGAAACCAGCCCCATTTACAGTAACAATGGCAGATCAAAGAAGTGTACAGCCATTGGGATTAATAAGAGGAGTTAAGATACAGATACAGAAGATGATCTTTATGATCACAGTAACTGTGTTGAAGATGGATGAAGTCATGGAGGCTTACTCCTTATTATTGGGACGTCCGTGGCTGAAGCAGGCTAGGGCATTCCATGACAGGAATTCTCAGTTATTAACCGTGCATAATGGGATACACGAGATACAAATTACCACAAAGAAATCTAGTAGATTACCTGCTACGAGAAGACCTCGAGGAGTCAGAGAGTATGACTGGAGAGAAGGACTGGATGAGGAGTAGGAAGCTACCCTGTTTGCTGCACACCCAGAGTGGGAGCAAGTTGCAAAGATGCGGCTGGAAAGCCTAAGTTGTTTAAGAGGTATCTGCTGTGGTGTAGTGACAGCAACACCAACTGAAGAGGAAACCAGCAGTTACCCATCACATTTCTATGAAGAAAGAGAAGGAGAAATGGAAATCCTAGAGGAACCAGCCACTGTGAGCTTACAGGATGAAGTGGTGACTGGTTGGACAATCACAGCTGATGAGCAGGTGAGGGAAGTGAATGTGGGAACTAAAGAGGAACCGAGGATGGTGAAAGTAGGAGCTGATTTGGAGCCAGAATTCTTTGAAGAAGCTAAGAGCTTGTTCATCAAATACAGAGATGTATTTGCTTGGAGCTATGAGGATCTAAAAGGAATACCACCTGAAGTCTGTCAGCATAAGATTGAACTGGAACCAGGGTCAGTACCAATCAAGCAGGTGAGGTACAGAATGAATCCCAACTACGCACAGAAGGTTGGAGAAGAGATCAAGAAGTTGGCTGAGGCTAAGTTTATATACCCAATAGAGTATACAACTTGGTTGTCACCCATTGTTATAGTTCCCAAGAAGAATGGTAAACTAAGAGTATGTGTGAACTACAAGAAGCTAAATGCTTGTACGAAGAAATATCTTTTTCCTTTGCCATTCACAGAAGCAGTATTGGACACTGTAGCAGGCCATGAGATGTACTCATTCATGGATGGGTTCAGTGGTTATAATCAAGTACAAGTGGCAGAAGGAGACCAAGGAAAAACAGCTTTCATCACAGACTGGGGTGCTTATGCATACAAAGTCATGCCCTTTGGACTTTGTAATGCACCAGCGACCTTTCAGAGAGTGATAAGTGAATCTTTTCATGAGTATCTGGATGATTTCATGCAGGTGTTCTTGGATGATTTCAGTGTGTACAGCTCTAAGAATGAACACTTGCATAAATTGGAGTTATGCTTGGCCAGATGCAGGATGAGAGGTCTGGGCCTGAATCCAGAGAAGTGTACTTTCTGTGTGAACTCGGGGGTGCTTCTGGGACACATTGTGTGTAAGAGGGGACTTCTTGTGGATCCCAGGAAGACAGAGGCCATTAAAGCCTCTCCACCACCAGTGAATGTTAAGAGTCTAAGGAGATTCCTTGGGCAAACCAGTTATTACAGAAGATTTGTCAAAAGGTATGCACAAATAGCAGCACCATTGAGCAAGCTACTGAAGAAAGATGCAGTGTTTGCCTGGACAGCTGAATGTCAATAGGCATTTGAGGAACTTACACTGTCAGTCAGTAACAACTACACCTGTGCTGATTAACCCTCACTGGCATGTAGTATTTCACGTTCACTGTGATGCATCAGGAGAAGCGTTGGAGAAGCGTTGGGAGCGGTGTTAGCCCAGAATGTTACAGGAAATATAGATTCACCTGTGTACTATGCTAGCAGGTTGATGAACAGTGCTGAAAGGAACTATAGCACAACTGAAAGAGAAGCACTGGCAATGATTTATGCAGTCAAGAAATTCAGGCATTACCTATTGGGAAGAAAGTTTATGTTTTATGTGGATCACCAGGCTCTGATATATCTGGTGAACAAACCTTTGATAAGTGGAAGGATAGCGAGGTAGTTGATAATCTTGCATGAGTTTGAGTTCGAAGTTATTTACAAGCCTGGCCGTTTGCATCTTGTGGCAGATCATTTGTCACGACTAACAACAGGAGAGGCTGCCACAGGAGTGGACGATCAGTTACCTGATGCGAGTTTATTTGTAATGGAGGTGAAAGGAAATGCAGATGAATGGTTAGATTGGCAGTGGCCAATCAGATACTACCTTACTCATGGTCAATGCCCACCTAGTTATGGTAAGGAGCAGAGGAAGAGAATCGCTATCAAAGCTTTACCTTATACTATGGTAGGAAGCAGAATGTATAAGCTAGGACCTGATGGAGTACTAAAACGATGTTTGTACCACCATGAAGTAAATAAAGTTTTGGAGGAAGTTCATAAAGGAGTGGCTGGAGGTCATTTTGGAGAAGAGACTACCAATAGGAAGCTACTACTCGCAGGTTACTGGTGGCCTACTTTGTTCAAAGATGTACACGAGTATTGTCAGAGTTGTGATGAATGTCAGAGGCTAGGACCTTTGCAGAGATCTGGAATGCATCCTACAATGCCTACGGAACCATTTCAGAAATGGGGACTAGACTTTGTTGGACCAATTAACCCACCAACCAAGAATACACGGAACAGGTACATAATTACAGCCATTGATTATACTACGAAATGGGTGGAAGCTAAAGCTTTGAGGGACAACATAGCCAAGTCCACAGCAAGGTTTCTATATGAGAACATACTTACACGATTTGGTTGTCCCTTAGAATTTATCAGTGATCAGGGAAGTCACTTCATTAATGAGACCATTGAATTATTGACTAAAGAATTCATGATTGTGCATAGGAAGAGTACAACATATTACCCACAGGGTAATGGACAGGCAGAGGCTACCAACAAAATACTATGTACTATCTTGGCTAAGATAGTCAATGCAAACAGAAAGGATTGGGATACAAAGCTGTTGACAGCTTTGTGGTCATACAGGACTTCATATAAAGTCACCACTAAGTATACACCATTCCAATTAGTTTATGGTATGGAAGCCTTACTTCCAGTGGAATTCCTGTTACCTACCATGAGAACGGAGTGGGGAAAGAGAATGGAATTGCAAGATTCCATTAAGGTCAGGAAACATGAATTATACCATGTGGAAGAAGTACGTGCTTATGCAGCTGATAATATGACCAGAATTCGGATGAAGAGGAAGGAACAGTTTGATGAAGGCAAGTTAAAAACTTTTAAGACGGGAGATTTGGTTCTATGGTTGCAGAAAAAGGGAAAGATTAAAGCTTCTAAGCTTAAATCACCATGGAAAGGACCTTATGTCATACAAAAGATGTATGATAACAACACCGCCATGTTACAAACCATTAACAAAGCAATACTGGGAAGAGTCAATGCCAATAAGTTGAAGGGGTACAGTGGTATCCATGACAAACCATTGCAGCATGAATTGCATGCTGAAACGCAAGAGCAGTCACGGGCTGCACCAGTGTTACGAACGGAGTATGGAGCATTTGTCGCTAGGCCGAGCATATATGCCAAGGGCGGGCAAAACAAGCGTGACACAGCCATCACAGCCAACACAGCCTGCCACAGCCCATCACGACGTGACACAGCCTATCACAGCCCAGCACGGCGCAACACAGCCTATCACAACCTACCACAGCGTGTCACAGCCTATCACAGCTTACCACAGTGCATCACAGCCTATTACAGCGTACCACAGTATGACACAGCCTGTCACAGCTCAACACAGCCTACTAGGGTTACACAATCCATAGAATCAGTGACAGGTGGACGCACATTAACTTCAGGAAAATGGCCGACGGAAGAAAGGACGGAAACCAGTTTAAAAATAGACACGTGGAAGTCAGGGCGCGACACACAGCTGAGAAGGAAGTGCAAGAATAGGTGTCATCAAAAAAGAGGACAAGAATGGCCGTCAAAGTACCTACTTAGCGCGTCAATTCGGATGAATGGCGGGCCCATTAATGAATACAGAAAAAGGGGAACGGAACAAACGGCAAGTACAGAAAACGAAATTCTTGTCATATGTGTAATCCTAGTGGACAGTCCAGCAGGGAAAGTCCACTAAAGAACATTAAATCAAAAATCCAGTCACAGCGGTTACAGCCAATCAAAAGCCAGAGAAGGGATCAAGAAATTGGAGGGGAATTAGGCGCAAGAGACGGCGACGTTCTAAGTAACGGGCGTCGCGAAGGGACAAACCATCAATGCGATAGCTAAGAAGCTATGGAGGAACTAACAGACTATACGCTTGCAATACTACTTACGCAGTGGCATAGGGACGAAACAACAGAGCGGATCTTTTCTCTTGAGCGATGCTTGCAAGCCCCACAGGCTTACAAGAAATTACCCATAGCTTTTTGTGGCAACCATACGTTTATGCTTTGTGCACTACAAGCATTTCTTCAGTTGTTACAGCCAAAACATTTCTGTGGGTCTAGAATGAAGAGAGTGAGAGGAATGGAGGAAATCAGGGTGAAGAGCACCACAATCCTGCAGAAACAAACGATTGCTACTCCACAGGCAGTACAGATACTAAAGGAGCTGAGATTGCAAGGATTGCAAAGCATAGATTGGACATTGCACCATAAACAGTACATGTTACAATTCTTGCAGAACTTTGAGCCAAGGACAGGTACTACAACGGTGAAGGGAGTTGAATTAGTAATTACTCCCCTATACCTCCAGCAATTGTTTCGATTGCCAGCAGGTCAGGTGCATGTGGAGGAGCACAGGGCAAGACTGCAAATAGGGGACTTATTCCAAGAAGGGAGTTTCTTTAAAACTCAGGGTTATGCTTGTACCAAGGCCGTGTACCCAGGGCTAAAGGAGGTAGGCCAGGTATTGAACGTTCTGATTGCCATGAAACAGAACCAACAGTATTTGAGCAGATCCTTCACGGAGGAAATACTCAAAGCCCTGAAAGGACAAGAGGTAGAATGGGCGGACATAATGTACAACGCACTGGTAGAGGAGATGAAAAGATTACAAGGTACTACCGCAAAGTCTCCTATCATAGTGTCTGGCCCAATCATTGCTCAAATAATTCTTGATTCTGGCATACTTGATGCGCAAGAAAGAAAGGAGATGGGAGTGTTTGAGCCAGAAACCACTGCAATGGAAGAGCAAGGCTCTTCACACAGTGAGGGTGGACTAGCAGGGCAATCCGAGACTAAGAGGCAGAGACGGGGAAAGACTATAGTCGCGGATCCACTGGCTTCACGGATTCCGCATGATAATGTTTCCCAAGCTCATGTGCAGGAAGGGGCACAGCAGCACAGAGAACTGCTATTACTGGAAGCAGGACCTTCAGAAAGGGAGGAGGAAGTTACTTCAGTATCACAACCATCACAGCCAGCTGATCGGCTTGTCACAAGGTTACAAGTTGTCCATGCAGCTCAACCAGAAATAATTGATTTGGAAAAAGAAGGGTTAGATATTCCAACTACAGAACAGATAGTGGCGGAAATTGAGAAGGGGGACATTCTCTATGAATATTCTGGTCTGGTCAAGGAGACAGAGATTCCAGAGGTGCAACAGTTGCCCAAGGGAAATCCTGAGGTGCATATAATACACACACCTGTGTCGGAGGTACCACAGGTAGAATGTCAAGACACTGCAGCACCGGTGATGGATGATGTGGTTCAGGAAGAAAATCCGGTGGGACAATGGCCTGAATGGTTCGTGAGACATCACACGGTTGAGGATCAGGAGGAACAGCAGCAACCTCACCATGATGACCCTCAACAGGCAATGCTGATGAGTTCCATAGGCAGGACACTTAATTTGTTGGGGACTTATGTCAAATCCCATGTTCCAACTACCCAATTGACAGCCTTGAGAGAGGAACTCAGGAAGGAGTTTGAGGCTCGACTAGCCACTGAGTGTGCAAACAAGGTCGATGAGGAGGTCACTCTCAAGATGCAGCAGGACTTGGAAAATACAGAAGCGGCTTTGCAATTGGCCAAGGAACAATTGATTGAGGCAGACCTCGCGCAAGACCAGTTGCACGAAGCACATAAGCAACAGCTATACCAAATGCAGGTGAAGCATGAAAGCAAGTTGCAAGAAGTAAATGCACTACATACAGAGTTGCAGACAGTGCATGACAGGATGGCCATCCAATGTGCTACACTCACAACTATGCTTGACCAATCTACAATAGAAATAAACAGTCAAGCGGAAAAAAGTATGAAGGCAGAAGCAGAGAATGTTGAGCAAATGAAACTCATTGTCGACATGAAGAATACAATCTGTTGCAATGAGGATACTTTCAAGCAATACAGGCAGGTTGAAGCTGACCAAGAGAGGCACATCCTGGAGTTGCAACAAACGGTCATGGCCAATAGAAATGAACTCTCTGTGGCTAACAAAGCTTGGAAGGAAGCCAATAATCTGGCTGCTGCCTATGCGAATTTGGTTGAACCTCATGCGAAGCGCATGGAGGCTTTACAACAGCAGTTAGATGTGTACAAACAAAGAGAGGAGCACACTCTCAGAGGAACCACAAGCAACTTGGTGGATAACCACCTTATGCAGGTCTGGTTAGCACAAGGGCCAGTGGAGGGCAAAGCGCCACGAAAGCTCACCCAAAGCGAGATGAATGAGCTCAGGCTGCAAGTGCAGAACATTGCCACAACTACTATAGACAATGTCTATAGTAGGATAGCAGAGTTACAGGAGGATATAGACGGCCTGCAGACTCAAGTGGAGGACCTCACTTCAAATATCGACAAGAGAGTCTGTGTACCTGATGAACAGCTAATGGCTTCTTATTTAAAAGCGAGAACTTTAGCTTTTCAGTCTTCTTCACAGGAGGTGCAGGAGATGCCAATGGTACAAGAACCAGTGCCACCAACATCACAGCAAGTCACTGTGCCAATAGCTGACCCTGTTGTTACTACAACTACACCACAGCCACCATAGTCTGAGGTATGGGGCAATGCTGCTTTTAACCCACCTAAAACTCCAGCTGCAAGGGAGTACAGTAGGGCTATGATTCTGCCCTTCAACCAAATTCCCATCATGTTGGATTTGGCTTGGAAAGAATTTAGTCCTCCGCAGTCATTTGCACATTACTACCAAATCATGCGCATTTGGCTGCCAGTGGCAACTAGGACTAAAGTTCTTCCGAACAATCGACCAATTGAAGATCATCACTTTGCACAATACTGGCATGAGGCAGGTACAATGTTGAGGGAATTAATTGCCTTCCAAGTTGTACATGGATTCATTTATACCAAGACCAAGGAGGTAGCGAGTATTGCCATGGGATGTGGATTATACTACGCTGCTTGTTTTCTGGTACGTTATCACATTGAGCAGCAAAAGATGCAAGCGCGCTTTCTGAGTTATTCCAGTGGGGATCATTGGGTCTTACCTTTAGTGCCACCTCATATGTACCTATATGAGCCAAAAGTTATGATGCAAAACGATTCTCAAATTCGTTCATGGTTTCAGACAGCCTGGAACAATTTGTCAACACAGAAATTCGGCATTGATGATATTTTCTCTAAGGCACATGTGGCATGGAAATACTTGAACAAGTCACAAGTCATTGGTACCCCACTCACCTGGACAGACAATGAGCTCAGTGTCTTCACCAATTTTGCAGTTCAGCGTTTATACCAAGTTTTAAAATATAAACTTCCAGACATGGTAGGACAACATTGTATGCCCCAGAGGATTCCACCAAAAGTTCGACAATTAAAACACCTGAGAGGCGATGAAGATTCTGATACAACTGTTTCTTCGAGGGATTCTTTTGACATGGGAGAAGACTATGCAATTCAGATGGAAGAAAAGAAGCGACGGGGGTCTCCTATGCCTGAAAGATTACCTCGATATCAGCCTCCAGAGGGCCTTACATATCCAGGTAGTGTTCAATCATCTCCGTCAACCAGTGGCAGACCTCGGGCTCGCACACAAAGTCCTTTACGAGACTCTCAATGTCAGAAGGGTGCTCACTCACAAAGGTTTGCTAATCCCAAACAGTAAAACCGTGAGGACACGACTTTTTGAGAGGGGAAGGGGTAATGTTAGAGGACTGCCAGGGACTTAGACATTTTTACGGGATCTGAGGAGAACCCTTAATTTTTGCACAGACTGAGACCAACAGGAGCCTTAGGGGTGATAACAGCGCACTGTAGAGAGGGGTTACACAGCCCGTCACAGTCGTCACAGCCGACACAGCCAACACAGCCCGTCACAGTCGACACAGCCAACACAGTCGTCACAGCCGACACAGCCATCACAGCCCGTCACAGTCGTCACAGCCAGTCACAGCCCGACACAGCCAAACACAGTCGCACAGCCAGTCACAGCCCGTCACAGTTTCACACAGCCAGTCACAGCTTGACACAGCTGTCACGACCATAGGGAACGAATAGCAGGACAGGGAACGATTGTGGGGAACAACACCTACAAATGGAACATGTTAGTTCACGGACGGCGGTTAGTGAGGGAAACGGTTAGAGCCACGGGTAGGAAGATAAAGGGAGAAGCAAGGACTGAGAAGGGGATCAATCTTGGAAGCACTCGAGGGGGAGGATTCTTGGTCATGGATGAGAGGGGATCGGGCGGAGAGGAAGAACGAAAGCAAGCATGGAGAGCACGGTGAAGGAGGAGAGATGATTAGTAAATGCTTGTTATATGCAAAGCTGTAGTGATATTGTAGAGGAGATTAGAGACACAATGGCTTCGGCCTGATACCTGATAAATCATAATCTGATACTTATACGATACAATCACACTGTGTAGAGAGATCTGAGTGAAGCTGTGGAATGAATGGATGAGTTGATGAGCAAACTGATACTCAATTATCAATAGTAAGGTAGCTAGCTAACATGAATGCGGAAAGGAAAACAAATAGGAAACACCCCCATGATACACTAGCTGTAGGTCATGACTGATTGTTCTGAGCGGGCTGAGTACTTAGAGATTTCCAACTCTTCTATCTTGGAGTTTCCGCCTCGGATAGCGAAGGGATGGGTGAGTAAAAGCCGCGCGACACTCCACCCCTGGCCGGGACTTGGAGGAAGTCGGCCGAACTAGCTAGTGGAGAGTAGAGTCAAGTGTGGGGTTTGGTTCTTTGCCATGGGACGCCATGGTACGGAAACAAACTCCTTGATGTGGGACGCCACAACTTGGATGTTCGTTTCCACAAAATGGACAAGCCGATGAGGACATCGACTCCCTGTTGGTAGGGGTGTGTGTCGCGGCCCTTTGCCTTGAGGGCTGGGGGGTCGGGACACAAGAGGGGCTGCCCCTGTGGTGGGGGCAGTGGCAGCGATAGGTATGGGGGGCTGAAGCACCCTTGAGTGCCCAAGGCACTCAAGGAGGCGGAGGCGCTCACTAGGTGGAGCCCCGCACACCGGGTTGCGGTGGGGGTGGCTCCACAAGGGGTGGTGGTAGCTTAGCGGGACTTAGTGGGGGTGGCATAGGACTCACCCTGGGGCAGAGACCTCGTGGTGGGAGTCGTGGGGAGTCTTGGGACTCATCACGGTCCATAGGGGCCGTGGTGGCTGGGCCAAGACTCACCGCGACTCATCACCGGGAGTCGAGGGTGTTCGTGGTGGTTCGCCATAAAATGACATGGTTGTTTGTGAAACCCCCGCGGACAGCTACAGAAGTATACATAGGGAGTAGTAACCCCGAGAACGGTGCAAGCTCGTTGGTGACCAAAAGCTAGTGAGTAAGCGAGCGAGCCGGAAAGCGACCAAAGAGTGGGGAGCTGTTCCGGACTGCCAACTACCAAAGGGAATTCCGCTGGTTCCAAATCGTTGGAGGGTTCTTTGGGAGATCAAGGGGGGGACCGTTATGTCCCGGTGAGCAGCCGAAGCTCCAAGTTCGCCCGGCGGCCAGGTTCGGAGTTAGGCGCGCGCATCAAGCGAGTAACTATGACTTGAGGGGAGAGCTTACCGAAGCGAGGTGCGTGACAGTATGTGAAGGTGGAACGGAAATGCGGTACCGCATTTCCGTTCTGATTGAGAATTATGAACAACGGGAACAGAAATGCGGCACCGCATTTCCGTCCGAGTCGCACTTTCCGACATACCAGAACAGAAATACAGCGCCGCATTTCCGTTTTGTATCTCACGCATGGAGCTGAGGGATAGAAATGCTGCACCGCATTTCCGTCCTCACAAGACCTTCATACTCTCTAGAACGGAAATGTGGTACCGCATTTCCGTTCTGACTGAAAATCCTGAACCATCGGAACTGAAATGCGGCACCGCATTTCCGTCCGAGTCGCACTTTCCGACATTCCAGAACGAAAATGCGGCGTCGCATTTCCGTTTTGTATCTTAGGCATGGAGCCGAGTGGTGGAAAAGCTATAGCGCAATTCCGACCGCTTGAGACATTCATACTATTCAAAACGGAAATGCGGTACCGCATTTCCGTTCTGACTGAAAATCGTGAACCATCGGAACTGAAATGCGGCAGCGCATTTCCATCCGAGTCGCACCTCCCGACATTCCAGAACGGAAATGCGGCACCGCAATTCCGCCCGGGTGAGACCTTCATACTCTCCAGAACGGAAATGCGGCACTGCATTTCTGTTCTGACGAAAAATCGTGAAACATCGGAACTGAAATGCGGTACCGCATTTCCGTCGGAGTCTCACCTTCCAACATAGTTCCCCATGTCTCTTGCCCAGCACAAATATGAGTATCATTTGCCCGAAGAACTTGTCCCACACGAACCCCTTGTGTAATTTTGCTCGTCTTGTTTAAGCTTTAAGGATTAGTAAACCATTCACAGTACCAAATCCTTCAGTTACAAGACGCTGAGGAACACCTAAGCTATTTCTCCTTTTCATTTTCTGATGATCTTGGTCAAAGATTGTGTGATTACTCATAGGATGTCAAGTAGATGTATGTCACCCATCAGGTTCCTCACAATTGTTGAGAGTGTTGCCCTTGAAGAATTCCATAGGGGCAAATTAAAGCAACTGGAGTCTTTGCCAAGCTGTTAAAATGCATGTGCAAGCCTAGCAGCTCTGGAAAAGGGCGAAGAGATCCATGGCAAAGCTGGAATTGTACGAGATGTCATCCGGTAACAATTCCAATCCATCAAATAGCAGAGACCTGGATATGCAACATGTCTGGGTTTGGCAGACAACAATTCTCAGATTTTAGTTTCAAAGAAGCCACAAAGGCTTGTGTGGCCTTTTCTCTATGCGAGGGAGTTGGCTTGGAACTGGTTTCTCTTCTTTGTTGCTGGCTAAGTACTGATGTTGGGGCAGTAATCGTCCATAGGTCTAGCAAGGAGAAAATATCAGCTCTGGCGACATTCTCAGATCTTTCGATACGGGTAGGACAACAGGTTGATTAAGGTATGTCTATCTTCATTCAGGATGTGAAAAGAGTTTGTTCAAAGGATTGTGGATGGTGAGGGAGGGTTTGCGAATGATGCTGGCAACAGTATTGTATCAGGTAGCTTAAAATCAACCACAATTATTTTGGAGATAAGGTACTGTTTAGTGGATCATATAAGAGTTTCACCTCAAGCAGACATAAATGTTAGTTGAATGAGGCACAGTTGCTTGATTGGACACCTGCACTCGATTGCTTTTGAATGAGGACAAAGAGAGGGAGTCAACAACAATTCTCAATCGCAAGGTGTGGTTTTTTCTCAATGTACGATGTGAAGAAGTTTGTCCATCCTGCATATGTGGGCTCTTGGCTCCTGTTAGTCCATGATTTGGTATTCTTCCTTATGTTTACAAGGTTCTTGGGAGAGTCAGCTTGGTCTTAGCGTTGTGTGTTTCAATGTCTGCCTACTCAGCTGCATTTCCGTCCGAGTCGCACCGCATTTCCGTTTTGATTGAGAATTATGAACAACGGGAACAGAAATGCGGCACCGCATTTCCGTCCGAGTCGCACCTTCCGACATTGTAGAACGGAAATGCGGCGCCGCATTTCCGTTTTGTATATGAGGCCTGGAGTTGTGGGACGGAAATGCGGCACCGCATTTCCGTTCAGGTGAGACCTTTATACTTTCCCGAACGGAAATGTGGCACGACATTTCCGTTCATCAACTAAGGTATGTGAAGCGGGAACGGAAATTTGGTACCGCATTTCCGTTCAGATTGAAAATCATGAACCACGGGAACTGAAATGTTGCGCCGCATTTCCGTCCGAATCGCACCTTTCGACATTCCAGAACGGAAATGCGGCGCCGCATTTCCCTTTTGTATCTCATACATGGAGCTGTGGGACGGAAATGCGGCACCTTATTTCCGTTCAACAACTAAGGTATGTGAAGGTGGAACGGAAATGTGGTGCCGCATTTTCTTCCAACAAGTACGGATGTGTAGCTTCGTGATGGTACTTAACGTAAATGCGGCGCCGCATTCGCATTTTCACTCCAACTCATCAGACGCTGGGACGGAAATGCCTTGAAATGTGAACACGTGGAGCAACGGAATTGCGGCACATGTCTGCACTCTATCTGACTGAAGTGGCATGAGGCGGCGCGGCCTGACCGTTGGATAATGATGTTTGTTTTTCGGACGGTAGGCGTACCCTGAACGATTCGAATTTCGTAATGACGCAAAGTCCACGAGGAGACACTTTCGTCCAACCCTTTCGAACCCAAGTGGTGCATCACCGCCGTTTCATCTTCTTTTGTCGTGTCTCCTCAGTCACCCCTCTCGCGCCCTTTCCATCTGCACTCTTCGCCCCTTTTCCCTGTCTCTGTTCTTCTTATGCTCGAACCTGAGAGGGAGGGAGTGCGTGCACCAGAGAAGAGACATTGTCGCAATCTCCGAAAATTGTATTTCGGACGTAGGCCAATGCCGAAGGGGAGGAAGCAGATGTGTCTACAGGAGGAGATTGTCATCTCGCAGCATCAGGCCACGCAAGCAACCCAACCACCAGTGAGAGCTCCGTGCTATCGGGATTCGCCAGATGATCGAGCACCGAAACCCGCCTCATTTTTCTTCTGCAATTCTTAGACTGTATGCTAGGAGACTTGACTGCAGAAGATGTTTGCATGCCTAACCAGAAAGGTGGACGTGCTGGAGGGATCGCAGGAATCCGAAGAGCCGCAGGCAGAGTCTGTGGAGCTAGTTGCAGCACGCACACCCAGCCGATCCACGAGCACGGGTCTTCCTGCCGGTCCTAGCCCTGTGCGTTTCAAGGACGCGGCTTCCAAGGGCAAGTCTTTGCAGTTCAAAGCCCCAGAGAACGACTCGCCTTCAAAGGTCATGGAGAATCGCCAGCAGGGGTCTAGCCCTTCTCCAGCAAAGACGAAGAAGAAGCAGCCCGTTCTTCAACTTGTTTTTGAACCGGACCATGCCGTTTCCCCCCCACCCAGGCGAATGAAGCAGATTCAATTCCAGTAGACACCTTCACCTGCAAGAATGAGGAAGCACAAGGCAATCAGGGGGAGGGCGGAGCAGTCTCCCGCAAAACCGATTCCACGAGCTGAAGCCCAGTTCCTGCTAGATTTCCAGCCTGTTGAATCCCAAGGGGTCGTCTCTGCTGCAGCGAAGGCCATGGGATCGACCGCTTTTGTCGATCTGGTGCCGGAGGAGGGTGCTGCCTCTCAACGTTCGCAGCAAGACCTGACCACAGTTGAGGAAGAGGAGGAGGCCTCTGCGATTGCAGAATTGTCCGCAAAGATTCCCCAGAGTGCAGCTCCAGTTGGGGATGCTCCAGCTGCTCAGCCCCTACCGCCACCAACAGAAATGTCTCCGGAGGAATTCCAAAGTGCAGCGGATACAATGTTGGAGGAGACACATAGTAGCATTGGCAGAGTTCTGGGCAGCAGGGTATTCCAGCGGACTCTTCGAGTCCCACTCTGTCGCATGGTCTCCCTTCCCATCGTCAAGCAGGCACTTCCCGGAGATGTGGATAAGCTCAAGTTCGCATTTCGAGAAGGGTACCGTCTAGGTTCGCCAGCCTTCTACGTTTCCCTTGAGAATGAGGACGGCGAATCTCGGGGACCCACTGCGGAGGAATTGTCAACATGGGATACCCACTGGCACACTCGCAACGACGAATTCGAGGCAACACTGAAGGGTGATCTCGACTTTGGCCATATGTCGGGTAAAATGTTCTATGTGTGGGACGGGAATCACCGACTTCTCGCCTGGTGGGAGTACATCAAGCAGAACCATGCCAAGCACATTGGCTGGCATTACATGGTGGAGTGTGTCATCCTCAAGGTGAAGGCGGCAGACTCCTCCTGCTCAAGAATGCCATGACGGACCTCAACTCGTAAGATACTCATACCCTCCCAAGCACGTTCGAAATGCGGTGCCGCATTTCGGTTTCCAATCTGTTTTGTTTCCGTGCTTTCGTGGACTGAACTGGAGATTGTGCCTTGCAGGGTCACTGAAAATGCGTACGTGCATACCCACATGGCACATATGCTGTACAGGGTGAGGAAAACTGGTCTCACTGATCCGCACATGTTCGCGGAAATGCTGGAGCCCAAGCTCATTCAGAAAGCCGTGGCAAAAACTGACCGGACATGGTATCGTCTCACTATGGATGGAATGGTGGAGGTGATACACGAAGTAAGTCGTCCTCCCATTTCCCTCTGCTCATCCTTCCCCAATTTCCGGTAATCTTTCCACATGAATCGAATGTAACGCTTCTGCATGTTTTTGTTGGCAGTCAAACATCAAGCTGGATTTGGCCCATGCCAAACGCTTTTTCATGGAAAGTGAGGGGCAGGTCAAAACGTTGCAGTCATTGACTGAGCACTTGAAGGAAGCCGGGGTCAAGTCCAGAACGAAATATAAGTCTAAGCTTGTGAAGCTGGTGGCCATTGCAGATCCGGCACTTGGAAAGGACTTCATCCCCGAGATTGCAAAACACAATTCTCGGGCCATGCAGCCGACCATGCAGTTGGAGAAACTGCATCACCTCTCAACGGCATGTGTTGAAGCGAAAGAGAAGGTGATGTTTCAATTCACTGAAGTTCATTTCTAGCAATAGCCACTCTTCTTCCTGCTCCTGACTATCATTGCAATTCCTTCACTCAAACAGCAAGTAACGAAGGATGAGGGAGAGACTTACACGACTTTGAGGCTAGAGATAGCCTTGAGTTGGCGGGGTATGTGACCTGTCAACTGATTGTTGTTAAGGCACCTGTTGTAAGAAGCCACATTCCCAACCCAAGCTAAAAGTTATATGCATGCCCAGCATCATCTTATGAGGTTAGCTATTTCATGAGCATGAGCGGCATGAGCGGAGTAGTAAGACAATCGGTTTTCATGAGTAGAATTACAAAATTTGGAAATAAAAAACATTAAAAACATTATTTTAATGGAATGTGTTAAAAAAAAACCAATATAATATTCATTGTTTGAAGTAGAAATTGTAGTTTTGAGAGCCGTGCTCATGATATTTCATGTTGTACACCAAAATAATACAACAAACACTTAAGCCATGCAACGCCTACTTAATGAGCACATTCAGACATACAAGCGATGAGGAGTCAAAGTCACGTCAGACGCAAGATTGCTTTTATCAAAGTAGAACAGTGATAGCAGACGTGTTTGTTTCACAGAATGCCTATGTGTGAAACTCCCATTAAAGCTGCACTAGCACAAAGCCTCCTCACTCTGAATTTAAACCTGGATCTAGGTGATAACTGAAGTTCCACATCTATAGTGTGTGCCCCTCAAACCATCCTATTTCCTAGTATACATCAAGGTGCATCCATCTCAAAACCCTGATACCCAAAAGAGTTCAAATCAAGACATAGATCTCGCAGACCAACTCTGTTCACACAAGGGGCATTTGCTGGAGGGAGCCAACAATGAAAGCTGTGTGTAATGCAAAGTGAACTACCTCGTGGATCAAGTTGGCCGCATTACCATAAACTTGCACAGTTTCTTCAAGAGCAGGGGCTGCATCTTCGGGCACCGCATACCAGGTCGCCCCCATGTGCAAGTAATTGAGACTATGCAACTCATGGTCCTCCACGTGCCATGCAATGAACAGAATGCCTATGTAGACCATGGGCGAAGTCACCCCTGCTTCCACACCACCAAATTTTATGTTCACAACCTCTTACCTAATCTAGTCATTTAGGGTTACGGGTTGAGTAGAAGCCCATGTTAAGTTCAAGGTCCTTCATCACCTAATCTAGTCGAATTGAGTAATACAAGTGGTGTCAAATGGAGGCCCATACTTGGGCATCTTCTTACCAGCACAACAACAACCACCTTCCAGAATTTTGAAAACATGTCCACTAGGGTATTGTTCAGAATGACATCTGGTACAATTCCAGCTCTGAAGATGTCGCCATGGACCTCTTTCCCCTTTTCCAAAGCTGCCAGGGCAGTGTTTAGAATGACATTTGGTACTTTCCAGCTTTGACGATATCCCCATGCACCTCTTTGCCCTTCTCTAGGGCTGCCAGGCTTGCCCGACGCCACATCTTGTTCAGCCATAGTGTTGAACACTCCCTTTGCATCCTAGATGCACCCACATTTTGCAAACATGTCCACCAAGGTGTTGTTCAAAATGAAATCTGGTACTTTCCAGTTCTGAAGATGTCGCCATGGACCTCTTTCCCCTTTTCCAGAGCTGCCAAGGCAGTGTTCAGAATGACGTTTGGTACAATTCCAGCTTTGATGATATCCCCATGCACCTCTTTGCCCATGACCAGCTCTGCTACCTGCTATTGTGAGCTGCATTGTTCCTGTTTGAACTCAGTTAAGTCAGCCGCCAAAAGATCAAGTTGTTCTCCAGCAGCTTTCAGGTGTGATTGGGGCAGTTTTTGAAGCACTAAAATTCTAGCATTAACTACCGTTGCACTACCCACATGAGGAGTTGCCCTCTCCTCATCAGCCTTGGCAGTCTTGCCGAGTCCAACTATCATCACATGTAGGGTTTGTAGTTCCTGTTCAGGCTCAGCCACTCTGGTATCTAAAGGGCGAATTTTCTCAGTAGAATTCTTTTGCTGCACTGTCAATAGTTCAAGTGCCTCTTGTGCGTGACCTGGCTGAGCTAATCCAGCCATCATCCCATTCCATGAGATCACATGCATTGAGAACGCAAATGAACATGACTTTGTTGGGCAATACCCCTTGCGCAATCATTTGCTCATAGGTCGCAAGTGCATTTGGCTTTAAGCCTATCTGTTGCATCAGTTCAAATAGTTGCAAGGCCTCCCCAAGACACCCCGAGCATATCCTGCGATCATAGCACTCCAGGAGATCACATTTTGTTCAGCCATATTGTCAGAAACCTGACGTGCATCCTTCATGCTCCCACATTTGGTGTACATATATGCAAGGGCAGTCTCCAGGACGACATCTGGGGCAATTCTAGCTTTGATAATGTCAGCATGGACGTCCTTGCTTTTTCCCAGGGCTGCAGGGCTAGCACAAGCTTTGAGCAGGGAAATTACCCCTTCCTCTTTCATTTGATTTTAGGTCTCAAAAGCCTCCCTGCCCTTCCCATGCAGAGCATATCCTCCGATCATTGCATTCCATGAGACCACATCCCACTTAGCCATGTTGTCGAGCACTTGAGGAGCGCCAGTAAGGCTCCCGCATTTGGCGTACATGTTCACAAGGGTATTCTCTTGAGTGATATCTGAAATGATTCCAGAAATGATGATGTCAGTATGGACCACCATGCCCATTTCCAGGGCTGCAAGGTTGGCAGAAGCCTTCAGCACACAGATAAAGGTGACCCAGTTTGGCATCATCCCAAATGATAGGCACGTGGGAAGGTCACAACATACTCACCAGCATTCTGCACAAGCCTGCCACCAACAGATGATAAGCAAAGCCCACAGCAAGGTTGCAAAGAGTTGGTGGCTCACCAATCATTGACATAGAAGGAAAACTGAGTTTGGGGAGGGAGCGGTGAGATCATTGAAGCATCACCTATAAAGAACCAAAGACTTGCTGCAATCCTAAATCCGCCAGCTCATGCATGACAAAGATACCAAGACATTCTCATCAAAACAATCAAAAGAAGAAAAATTACCTTCTTCAAATTGAGAAAGAGGGATGTATAAACATTTCCTCCACTTCCAAGTTCAACATCTTAACTTACGTCACAGTAAGAGAAAATGTGGGCAATTTGACCAACCTGCAACGTGGCACATCTGCAGCAACCAATACTTCCGGTGACAATATAATTGTCTTCTCCCCCAAACGTGCAAAAGCATCTGCCAATAACATGCCATGACAAATGAGTCAAACTTGTTGACAATTTTACTAAAAAATAACACTCATTTGCTCATAGGCCTCAAAAGCCTCCCTACCACACCCATGTTTGGCAAATCCTGCCATCATTGTATTCCAAGTAGAAATATCTCGTTCAGGCATTTTGTCAAACGCTCCATGTGCATACACCACATTCCCGCACTTGACATACATGTTGATGAGGGTATTGAGTTCACGACACCACATCTCGTTCAGCCATAGTGTTGAAAACTCCCTTTGCATCCTCAATGCACCCATATTTGGCATACATGTCCACCAGGGCTGTCTTCAGAATGACATCTGGTACACTTCTAGATTTGAAGATGTCACCATGGACCTCTCCTCTTTTCCAGGGCTCCCGCATTGCAAACACAATCCTGGACCCGGAGACCCAAAT
This sequence comes from Takakia lepidozioides, assembly GCA_030704615.1. Lineage (NCBI taxonomy): Eukaryota > Viridiplantae > Streptophyta > Takakiopsida > Takakiales > Takakiaceae > Takakia > Takakia lepidozioides. The sequence continues at coordinate 67,261,458 of CM060733.1, read as the reverse complement.
CACCAATTGGCTCGTGAAGGTGGCCAGCCGCTTCCCATAGTAGTCGATGGCCACATCGTGCACCACATCTTCATGCCCCGATTCTAGGGTTTGAGTCCCTGTCTGGCCCCTATCCCACCAGCTCCGCTCGACGTCTCTCATGATCAGACTCGACACTAAAACAAAACAAACAAAGCTCCGCCCTGATCGACGTCTTTCATGATCAGACTCGACACTATAAAAAAGCAAACACAGCTCCGTCCTGTTTGTCGTCTCTCACAATCAAACTCGACACAAAGAAAACAAACAGATGGCAGGGGAGACAAAAAAACGCTAAGTCCCCTCTACTCATGACTGGATGGATGAATGTAGCGATAGATGGATGGATTTTGGGTTTTCCATCAATACATCCATCCATTCATTTGTTTTTCTATTTTTTGGCATTTTAATTTCATCCATTCATCCAAAATGAATCTTTAAATGAGTTTCATTGTCAATTCATCCAATACTGCCAGCTCAGCGTTTGCATTATTATTTGTTCCTATGTTCATCCAAGCGGCGCATTTCTTGCAAGTTCTGCAACGTATCCTCTGTACTGTACAGGGCATGGACGTGGAAGCAGAAGGCGATGATATTCGGAAAACGGAAAGCCCGCTTATATGGCCTCTTCGACAATGTTTGCAAACACCAAAACTAGGACCCTTCAAACACGAAGGACCTCCATTGGAAGAGAGAGACGCAATATGGGTATATGGGTGTGCGAGTGAATGTTCACAAGGCCTGCATACCTTGGGATAGGTTGATAACTTTGTCCTTGGAGAGGAGAGTTTGGTGGACTACCCCACTCAATTTTGGGTGAATGTCCATACTAAAGTGCAACCCGGCATGTGAAAAGAGCCCAAAGCCAACACATTTCTGAACAGTATCATGTGTGCACCATCCTCACTATCTTTTTGTAATCTCATTGCATATCTGTTGCCATTTTTGTTTCCCACCTACTGTGATTTCATGCTTCCAGAAGTCGATGGATATCGATTTTGAATTTTATGTCCAGGTATCAATGCTGTTACGGTCCTGATGACAAGCGCACCAACAATGCAATAGTGGAAGATCCAAAACTAAAGCGTGGAGGACCTCTTGTGGGTGCTGGAACATCTCACCCTCATAAAGGCCCAAGGAGAAAGAAGTCGGAGTATGGAGAGTCTTACAAGCGTGGTTGCCAATGCCATTTCAAGGTCCAGCAATGCTATTTCGTCCCCGACATTTATGTCCTCATGTACTACAACAACATGGAGCATACAGACGCCTAAAGGAAAGCCTCGTATTGGAAGTCCGCTGAGTTCAGGAACACCCGCCATACCTATGCACCACACATTAGTGAGGAATTGAAAGCATGGGTCATCGAATATTTGTGCCGAGGCCTGTCGGTTGCCCAAATCATGATGGAACATAAAGAGCGTGTCATAAACAACACCGGGTCAAGAGATGCATGGACACGGGATGATTTCTTGTTGGAGCAAGATGTCCGCAACCTGGCCAAGAAACGGGCGTGGCAAAATGTCCGCATGTGGAAAGACCAGAACCCTGCATCGGTCTTCTTCTATCAAGAGGAGAAATTGGCGCCAACATTCAAGCATTACGATGGAGATTTGACATTCACAATCGGCATACAGACTGAGTGACAGAAGAAGCGAATGCTTGAATTAGGTCATGCCCGAATCGTTGCATGCGATGCAACCTTCGGGACAAATCATCACAAGTCCATTTCCCAATTTTTTTCGCTTGCACGACTTATGGGTGTGCGCACATTAGCAGCATCTGACATTCTGCATCTGAACAGTTCCCATTGTACACGTTGATGGTTTTCGACGAGTGGCTGAACGGTATACCAGTTGCTTGCATCATATCCGCGCGTAAGCGGACAACAGACCTGTGCCGTGGATGACAGCCTTGCGGGACTCACTCCTCGCAGATATGCCAAACTGGCGACCCAATGTCTTCATTGTGGACGATGCTGACGCCGAAATTAACGCTATTATGTAAGTTTCACACCTAGTTGCAAATTTGGACGTGACGTGGCGTTGACGCATCAGCGTCACGTCCGACGTCAGCGATGGACGTGCGTTACGTCACGTCCTAAACCGACGTTACTGTACATAAATATGTTTATTTTTTTACTTTACTATTGACTATTTACTATGAGAACCGACGTGGCAACCGATGTGGCCTCATTGCGTGGACTTCATTAATTATCTGTAAAAGTCATATATGATGATTTATATTGTCAGTCATGCGACCGTCGGCAAAGGTTGGTCGGACAATTTTAAAAAAAAAAAAAATAGGTGCGACCACCAGCAAGGGATGGTCGTACATTTTTAATTATTTTTTAAATGGGTGCGACCACCAGCCGGTGGTGGTCGCAGACTTTTTCTTTTTTGTTATTAGGTGCGACCGCTCCCTGGACACGTGGCGAGGCATGAATGGGCAACAGAGATGGTCGCGCGCCAAGCCTCTCGAGGCAGTATATAAGGGCCTACCCCTCATACCCAATCCACTTTTTTCCCTCTCTGTGAGTGCGGTTCTGGGGCTTCTTGGAGTTTGAACTTCGGTGGCCAAGCCTGAGCGTGGGGGGGGGGGGAGTGGATCTGTGTGGGGGAGGAGTTTTTGCCTTTTTTTCCTGGGACTGCGGGAGAGTTTGCTTTGGGTACTATACCAATAGAGGGTGAGGAAATTGGTCTGCTAGTATATAAGGTTATCAATAGTCTGGGTTTAGTTTTCCGTTACGAAGCCGCGTCTATTCCGCAGAGTACCTTCATCATGTCCGGAAACGTTGCTTCGAACGCAGTGTCAGGGGGTTTCTCGGGAAGTGGGCGTAAAGGTAGGAAGCGTAAACATGCACATGAACGGAATAGTCATGTCAACAAAAAAAACTATCCAAGCGCAGAGGCCGCGAAGGTGGTGAAGCAAGTAGTGCTGGATTATTTGAAGGACAATGACATAATGCGTTTGAATCTTTTGTATGTCCGACATGGGAATGAGGGGTTCCTTAGATTCCAGCACAATATGGAGATGAGAATGAGGGAGGCTTTGGCCGGGGATGAATGAGAGGAGGACAGGGCGAAGTTCCAGTTCACGAAATGGATGGAGGATCGGGCCCATGATGCCACATGGAATCTGAGGCAAACCATGGACAAGTTTGTTACGAGAACACCTGTAGCTGAAGGTCGCATGTCAACTTCGGAGGAGGAGTTGTTTGTGCTTGTGGTTTGGTGGTCTGACATGGCAAAGGCCCACGCCAAACGACGTACAAAACCACTCCCATGGAAGGCAGGGTCCTTGTTCGCGGATGCGACATTGAACGTGAGATACATATCCACAAACGCATAGGTACAACAACTCGACGCGCCCAAACAGGGAGGGTATGGTACAATTCGGAGGGTTAGAATTGTTGGGGATCAATTCATTCCTACATCTTGGGAGCTAGCAGGAAAAACGCCCAGGGAAACAAATGCTGAGCTTGCCAAAGTCCAACATAACAATGAGGCGTTGGCTATAAAGTTCCATCATTTTGGCATCATAAAGTATTTTGCGTTGCATCCACGTCGAAATGAAGGTTACACACATTGGTGGAATGGGAGGACCATACGATCATGGTTGAGTATTGACAAGAAATGGGGGAATGATCGGGATAACATGGAGTTAATGGAACGACGGGGGACGGAGCAGGAAATACAGGAGGTTAACCGACTGGTTCGATTCCGACAGAATCGCACCCAATTGGCAGGGGTACTACTTTGCATATCATGCTCAACGTCCATAATCACCACCTCTTGCACAACGACATGTCCCCCGACAACATCTTGTTGCATTTTCCACAAGGGTCTGAAGCTGTGTACATCGGGGTATGCAATTGGGGGATGGTCTCCAGGACGGATGACCCAAAAACCACGTTGTACATTTTCGAGAGCAGAGACAAGATGATAAAGACTCTCGCACATAGATGGTGGATTGCACCTGAAATTGCAATTGTTCATAATGTAGCCAACAACCAGTCAGTTGACACACCTCGTAGGCCCCCTCTAACCATGCCATCAGAGACCTTTGCAATTGGGAAGATAGCCCAAGCAATAAATGGGGGTAACACGTTCGATGCAAGCCTGTTTAACGATATGTCTACTGGAACCTGTTTTGGTTCCGCTCTGGAAAACTTGTGTGTAGACACAGTAGAGTTGCGGTACAAACTAGAAAATATTGTGAAGCGTTTCATGACGGGGCTATTCAATTGGCCTGAGCCCAAAAATTGCTAGATGATGGATAAAAACTTGTAGACCTCTGACTGTACATCATGTTTGAATAAATGTTGTTTTCAATTGTGTTTGTCTCGTACCATAATGTTTTAATGGTTTGTTACTTGGCCATGGCACCTGGGTCCATCATATGGGATAATCAAGCACCACACCCACGAATCTTGAAGAATGACAGTGTACACCGGGTCAATGGGTGAACCAATCGTTCCCCTGCCAAATGATTTTAGATTGATTTGAAACTTTGGGAGTGTCTTGTACATGCCCTCTTTAAGTTACCGGATAAGTATGAGGTCAATCTAAAATGGTTCTAAGGGTGAACCAATAGTTCCCCTATTAAATGATTCATGATTGAAAATTGGTTGAAAGGTTTAACGAGTCGTTCGGGGGGCAAGTGATTATTTTTCTGCTTGCAACTTTGTGTACGTGATTTGTATGTACTTAAGCACATATGGACCAAAGTTGAACTTCAACAAAGTTGTTTGAATGGGTTATTCAAATTCATAAAGAGAAACAACCTTTCGCCTGCACATGAATTGTTTTTAATTCCATTCTGAAGTCATATGCTTGATAACAACATGAAGAGTTGCATGCAAAATATCACCATGAACAGACATCGTCTGCATCCAAAACACATTTTATTCCCTCATTTGCATTCCAAGGTGAAGTTATTTTCAACTTCATGCACTCTTCATAGATAGTTCTACAATAGTGAGCATAGAGCAAAGGATGAACGTTTTTTTCCAAACATTTTTCTTTGGTACATTTTTTGGCAAGGATGTGGTGGTGTTAGGGTTCAACTCACAGAACAAAATCAAGCCAAAAACAAAATCATTGCGCCCCACACTCATTGCGCCCCACAATCCTATGCCCTCTAAATCATTTTATTTAGTAAAAATCCAGTTCAATTCAAAATTGGATGAAAGGGTGAACGGAAACTTCCCCGATGAAATGATAATTTATTGCTCCAAAACTTTGCAAGTGTCTTCTACATGCCCTCTTACACGTCTTTGAGAAGTATGACATCAATCTAAAATGGTTTAAAGGGTGAACCAATCGTCCCCTTACCAAATGATTTTAAATTGATTTGAAACTTTGCAAGTGTCTTGTACATGCCCTCTTACAGGTCTTTCACAAGTTTCAAGTCAATCTAAAATGGTTGAAAGGGTGAATCAATCATGAACATATCAAATGATTTTGGAGTGCTTTAAAGCTTTGCAAGTGTCTTTCACATGCCATTTTAAAGGTACTGGACAAGTATGAGGTCAATAAAATATGGTTGAAAGGGTGAACCAATTGTTCCCCTATCAAATGATTTTACATTGCTTTGAAGTTTTGCAAGTGTCAGCCACATGCCCTCCTTCAAGTACCGGACAAGTATGACGTGAATAAAAAATGGTTGAAAGGGTGAACCAATCATTCTACTATCAAATGATTTTATATTGTTTTGGATGTCATTGCGTTGGTAATTCTAGCCCCCCAATGGCCCATTGTAACCCTTGAATTACAATTCAAAATGCAATTCAAGCCCTTAAAATTGGTAATGTCAGTTCCTAAAATGACCAACCCTGGCCGCCCCTCAAATTGTAATTTGAGCCCTTGAAATTGTCAATTCCAACCCCTCAAATTGCAATTGAAGCCCCTGAAATTTAATTCCAACCCCTCAAATTGCACTTCTAGCCCCTGAAATGGCAATTCCCGCCCCTCAAATTGCAAGTCCAGCCCCTGAAATTGGCAATTCGAGCCCCATAAATGGCAATTTCAGCCCCTGAAATTGGCTATGGATGAACCAATTCCCCTGCCAAATGATTTTGGATTCATTTGAAACTTTGCGAGTGTCTTGTACATGCCCTCTTCAAGTTACTAGACAAGTATAATGTCAATGTTAAATGGTTCAAAGGGTGAACCAACAGTTCCCCTGTTGGATGATTCATGATTAATCGTTAACGATTGATCTCATATTACACTGGGACCTATCAGAGGGTACATTGAACACACTGGCCAAGTCTCAAAGTGAACGAAAATCATTTGGATGGGCAACCATCCGTCGGCCCATTGAACGAATTTCGGTTAATCTCATATTACTGTGGGGCCTCTTCCATGGTACATTGAACATACTGGCCAAGTCCCAAAGCGAACCAAAATCATTTCGATGGCCAACCATCCGTTGAGCCATCGAATGAATTTCGATTGATCTGATATTAGTACAGGACCTGTGAGAGGGTGTCTCGAATGTACTGGCAAAAGTTTGGAAGCAAACAAAAATGATTTGGATGGGCAACCATCCGTTCACCCATTGAATGTATTCTGTTGGATCTCCTATTACTTTGGGACCTGTTGGACTGCGTTTCGCGTGCTCATGTTTTTTTTTTCATTTCATTTTTGAATGGGGCGTGTAATGACTCCATATACAACGTGCATGGAAAATTTGGGAGCGATCAATTTCTTGCCCATTTGCACTCCAAACTTGATTTGTGCTCTACTTCATAGAGAGTTCTGCAATAATGAACGAAGAGAACTTTTTTTTTTTTGGGCATTTTTTATTGGTCCAAATTTTGGTGGGGGAGTAGCAGTGGGTGCTTGAAGCCGCAAAACAAAATTGAGCCAAAAACAAAATCGATACATGCCAGAAACCCCCAATGAAAGGCAGTGCAAACCTATTTATTGGCTGAAAATTAATTTAAATTCAATTACATTATGGAATGGCTTGGTGTCGATGGGGAGGCAAATGATTTATTCGTCTGTTGTGTCTCCGCACATGTGTCGCACACATGTTCAAGTACATGCGGGCAAAAGAGGGGCTTCAACCACATCCGTTCAATGGGTGCAATAGTCGTGCACGCATTGCAGGAATTTTTTTTCGCAATGAACAAAAACCAAATGACAACTGAACGCCTCATTGGCCCATTGAACGAATTTCGATTGATCTCGTATTACACTGGGACTTATCAGAGGGTACATTGAACACACTGACCAAGTCTGAAAGCGAACGAAAATCATTTGGATGGGCAACCATCCGTCGGCCCATTGAACGAATTTCGATTGATCTCATATTACTCTGGGGCCTCTTCCATGGTACATTGAACATACTGGCCAAGTGTCAAAGCGAACCAAAATCATTTCGATGGCCAACCATCCGTTGAGCCATCGAATGAATTTTGATTGATCTGATATTAGTCCGGGACCTGTGAGAGGGTGTCTCGAACGTATTGACAAAGTTTGGAAGCAAACAAAAATGATTTGGATGGGCAACCATCCGCTCACCCATTGAATGTATTCTGTTGGACTGCGTTTCGCGTGCTAATGTTTTTTTTTTCATTCCGTTTTTGAATGGGGCGTGTAATGACTCCATATGCAGCGTGCGTGCCAAATTTGGGAGCGATCAAAATTCATTTGGACCCAAAACCACAGTTTCTTGCCCGTTTTGCACTCCAAACTTGATTTGTGTTCAACTTCATGCATGCTTTATAGAAAGTTTTGCAATAGTGAGCGAAGAGAACACTTTTTGTTTGGGGCATTTTTTATTGGTCCAAATTTTGGCAGGGGAGTAGCAGTGGGATGCTTGAAGCTGCAAAACCAGTCAAAAACAAAATCGATACGTGCCAGAAACCCCCAATGAAAGACAGTGCAAACCTATTTATTGGATTAAAATTAAAATTCAATTAAATTGTGGAATAGCTTGAGGGGTGAACGTGTCGATGGGGAGGCAAATGATTTATTCGTCTAATGTGTCTCCACACATGTGTCGCACACATGTTCAAGCACATGCGGGCAAAAGAGGGGCTTCAACCACATCCGTTCAATGGGTGCAATAGCTGTGCACGCATTGCAGGATTTCTTTTTCGCATTGAACAAAAACCAGATGACAAATGAACGCCTCATTGGACAATCGAGCAAATTTTGATTGATCTCGTATTACACTGGGAGGTATCAGAGGATACATTGAAGACACTGACCAAGTTTCAAAGCGAACGAAAATCATTTGGATGGGCAACCATCCGTTGGCCCATTGAACAAATTTCGATTGATCTCATATTACTCTGGGGCCTCTTACATGGCACATTGAACACAGTGGCCAAGTCTTAAAGCGAACCAAAATCATTTCGATGGCCAACCATCCGTTGAGCCATCGAATGAATTTCGATTGATCTGATATTAGTCTGGGACCTGTGAGAAGGTGTCTTAAACGTACTGGCAAAGTTTGGAAGCAAACAAAAATGATTTGGATGGGCAACCATCCGTTCACCCGTTGAATGTATTCCGCTCGATCTGCTATTGCTTTAGGACCTGTTGGACTGTGTTTCGTGTGCTCACGATTTTATTTTCATTCCGTTTTTTAATGGGGCGTGTAATGTAGCCATATGCAACATGCGTGCCAAATTTGGGAGCAAACATAATTCATTTGGACCCAAAACCATGGTTTCTTCCCTGTTTAGTACTCCAAACTTGATTTTTATTCAATTTCATGCACTCTTCATAGAGAGTTTTGCAATAGTGAGCGAAGAGAACATTTTTTTTTGGGGGCATTTTTGATTGGTCCAAATTTTGGCGGGGGAGTAGTGGTGGGATGCTTGAAGCCGCAAAACAAAATTGAGCCAAAAAAAAAATCCATACGTGCCAGAAATCCCCAATGAAAGGCAGTGCAAACCTATTTATTGGCTTAAAATTAAATTAAATTAAATTAAATTGTGGAATAGCTTGAGGGGTGAACGCGTCGATGGGGAGGCAAATGATTTATTCGTCTAATGTGTCTCTACACATGTTCCAGCACATGGGGGCAAAAGAGGGGCTTCAACCACATCCATTCAATGGGTGCAATAGCCGTGCACGCATTGCATGATTTCTTTATCGCATTAACAAAAACCAGATGACAAGTGAACGCCTCATTGGACAATCGAACAAATTTTGATTGATCTCGTATTACACTGGGACGTATCAGAGGGTACATTGAACACACTGGCCAAGTTTCAAAGCGAATGAAAATCATTTGGATGGGCAACCATCCGTTGGCCTACTGAACGAATTTCGATTGATCTCATATTACTCTGGGACCTCTTACATGGCACATTGAACTTAGTGGCCAAGTCTCAGAGCGAACCAAAATCATTTCAATGACCAGCCATCCGTTGAGCCATCGAATGAATTTCGATTGATGTGATATTAATCCGGGACCTGTGAGAAGGTGTCTCGAACGTACTGGCAAAGTTTGGAAGCAAACAAAAATGATTTGGATGGGCAACCATCCACTCATCCAATGAATGTATTCTGTTGGATCTCCTATTACTTTGGGACCTGTTGGACTGCGTTTCGCGTGCTCATGTTTTTTTTTTCATTCTATTTTTGAATGGGACGTGTAATGACTCCATATGCAACGTGCATGCCAAATTTGGGAGCAATCAAAATTTATTTGGACCCAAAACCACAGTTTCTTGCTCGTTTTATACTCCAAACTTGATTTGCGCTCTACTTCATACATTCTTCATAGAGAGTTCTGCAATAGTGAGCGAAGAGAACATTTTTTTTATTTTAATTGGTCCAAATTTTGGCGGGGGAGTAGCAGTGGGATGCTCGAAGCTGCAAAACCAGTCAAAAACAAAATTGATACGTGCCAGAAACCCCCAATGAAAGGCAGTGCAAACCTATTTATTGGCTTAAAATTAATTTAAATTCAATTACATTATGGAATGGCTTGGTGTCGATGGGGAGGCAAATGATTTATTTGTCTGTTGTGTCTCCGCACATGTGTCGCACACATGTTCAAGCACATGCGGGAAAAAGAGGGACTTCAACCACATCCGTTCAATGGGTGCAATAGCCGTGCACGCATTGCAGGATTTCTTTTTCGCAATGAACAAAAACCAGATGACAAGTGAACGCCTCATCGGCCCATCGAACAAATTTCGATTGATCTCATATTACACTGGAACCTATTAGAGGGTACATTGTACACACTGGCCAAGTCTCAAAGCGAACGAAAATCATTTGGATGGGCAACCATCCGTTGGCCCATTGAACGAATTTCGATTGATCTCATATTACTCTGGGGCCTCTTCCATGGTACATTGAATATACTGGCCAAGACTCAAAGCGAACCAAAATTATTTGGAGGCAAATGATTTATTCGTCTGTTCATTTATTTGTGATTAATCGTTAATGGTGAAAAGGATAAACCAAAGGTTCCTTGATAAAAAAAAATTTGAATGATTTGAAATTTTGCCAGTATGTTCTACATGCCTCTTACATGGACCAGACAAGTATGAGAACAATAAAAAATGGTTTACAGGAGAAACCAATGGTTACTTGATGTGCCGATTTCTGAATGCTTTCAAACTTTGCCATTGCATTGTACATGCCCTCTTAAAGGTACCGGACAAGTATGAGTTCGATTTAAAATATTGCAATGGGTGAACCAATGGTATCTTCATTCAGCAATTTTTTGATTGTTTTGAAACTTTGCCAGTATATTGTACATGCCGTCAAACAGGTACCGAACAAGTATGAGGTCATTCAAAAATGGTTCAAAGGATGAACCTCATATTTCCAAAAATTACGTAGACTATACAATGGGTTGCACATTTAAGTTTTCGTAACCGGAGACCTTTGGCCTACTCCCTACGTTTCTAGCCTTTCTAGTCATCTCCAGATGTTGATGAAGATGCTCCGGGTGTAGAGGACGTGCCTCCACCAGTACGGAGAGCTCGAGTGGTCAAAGAGGGACCCGGTGTTGTGTGGTCCACCCTTGCCATCATGCGTATCGTTCTAGGCGAGTGCTGACTCTCTTCCACATTTGCCAGAGCCGGGTGTGTCGCTCTTGCTACGGCTTCATGCAATTTTTCAATTAAATCCGATATGTTTGGAAGTGACAAGAACACCCTTGGAATAAGGGCAACTTGGTCATGCCATGTATTCTGCCAATACTTTACAACACTCGTGATGGCAGCCTTGAAATTGTCCAACACCTCCTCCTATTGGGGGTCTCTGCGCAACTCTAGAAGAAATGACCCTTCATCCCGACGAGGCACCTAGTACGTCTCATTCATATCCTCCCAACGGATGCTAGCGGCCTCCAACTCCCTCAGAAATAGGTCTCTCCCAATCGGTTCGTGATTGTATGGGTCATTTTCCGTTGGCACCCACAAATCCTCAAGCAGTCGGAAGAATCTTTGTCTAGTACAGCTCCAATGCCCTCCCAAGATCCGGCAAAAAAGCTCCCTTTGGACTGGGTCCCGTATGCCTCTAGCACGCACGGTTATTTCCCAGTTGGATGTCACTCAAAAGGTCACTGGATCTTTAACCCTAGTTAACGTCTTCGCATCCAAGGCGTGCATCTCTCTTGGAGCATCTCATGTCATTGTCTCCCCCCAGTGCTGCCAATTTAAAAAACCGTAAGGCGATATATCCAATGGCATGTTGTATCAGTTGTACTCGTATCTCGTGGGCATATTGTCTTGCAACCCAAATAACTCGTAGAAACGTCGATGGATTGGTCCACGGTAGTTAGGCATTGGCTGGCTCGCATGGCTGCCGATATGAGACATGCGGGATGGAACAAATGGCCACATGAACCAAGCATATAGCCTCCCTAAGGGTTTAGGCACATTGTGTACACCGTACCATCTGTTACCCATGACGCTGGATTGCTCCGTGGTATCCACGTCCGTTTATCGTCATGAATGTAGGATGACATCCTCGGCTTGCTGTCCCACTCCTCCTCTACTTCCAAATCCCAGTTTATGCTCTTATTGGTATCAGAAATTGTATGCACACAGTGCTCAAACATGACATCCACATCACCCCATGTGGTGAATCCAGTGTACTTCGACGTGAATATATCACGCACAGTGGTGTGCCTTTGCAAATTAGCATAGATGTTATCTACGCTTCGATTTGACAAACATGCTGCACGTTGGAGGGAGGACAACGCTTCTTCTATCCGTGTTTCCCGCGATGCTAGATGACCCGTCTATGTCACCCAATTCCGCCAATTCCCCTTCAACCATGGCCACAATCGGATTTGCATGACATTTGAGTACCGATATGCAGCCCTAGCTTACTCGCGTTCCCCCATTAGCTGCTCTAATTCTTGTTCTTGGGCCCCGATGTAATTTGCACGGCAAAACATTCCCCAGTTTCCACTATGGGGTCCTTCCCTTTTCTTGCCCTCTCCGCCGCAAGTCTTTCTTCCTCAACCCTCGCCGGGTCTAGTTCAGGCGTTTGTACTTCATTCCCATGCTCGATTGAGTCAACCCCGTCGATGATGCGATCAATGTCCATTAATGGCATATTCAAACGCGCCAATATGTCTTGCTCGTTGGTGATTGGCCTCGGGTCTTAAAGCACACCGCGTACGCTGTCGAGAGTCCCCAACCCCATTCTTTCCAGCAACTTTGCTATTTGCTACCGTTGCAAATGAACAATGTCCTACAGGTCCTTGATGTGATGTTCATGTGCGGCCAACTGTTCCTCCAACGGAGAGCGTACCTCGCCCCCCTTCACCTCAGACGTTGAAGGCCCGGCTGCGGAGACCTGTGGCGTGTAATCTGGAGGTTGGTCTGCCTTTCCTCCTTCTTCCACCTCATCGTTTCCATCCAACTGTATGATGTCCTGCCCTTGACGTATATACAAGTCTGGGATATCAGAGAACATGTATAGTCTAGTATACTGTCTCGCAGTGGCAGTTTGCCAATCCACTGGTTGCAATAAAATCAACTCTGTCTACAACATGACCGCAAATAAATACGGGACCTTGTTGTTGACGAGCGGTTGACCCCACAATGTTGTATGTACCTCCTCTGCCCTGTGTCGGAAATGTGGGTTGGCGCAGGAATGCAAGCTAGCTTGATTTTGTTTGGTTTGTGGATCATGCCTATCTTTGGGCCACAAACGATTTATGTGACACCAGTCCACAAATTTCCTGTAGTCACCAAGTGACCACCGCTGCCCCAACTTCCAAACTTCCCAACCTGGTTCCGCAAGAATGTTGGGGTCATTGTATATGTCCCAACGAAGTTCGCGCCTGGCCCTTTTTGGTGTTTTTTTTGGAAAACCAGGTTCATTATCGTCATCCCTGGGATGACCTCCTCTGTCTTCCTCCTCCGCCATTTATGGCTCTGGCTTAACCCTACTCGATAGGTGTTTGCTAAGAAAAATGCTCTCCCAACCCTCCTAAATCGTACCTAATCCTACTCCCTAATTAATCATCCCCAAGTACTAGAGGCACGTGTCACTCCCTCGGCAGTTCTAAGTGATATGACGCAATGTGCAATGAAAAAAACATGGGTGCCGGAGGAGGGCTTCCCGGGAGGTACTCAACATCGATTTCGTAGAAACCTACGGCCCAAAATACCCCCCACCCAACCAATAGCACCCCTCTCACTTGGACTCAATGACAATGAATGTAACATCCCATCGCCCACCAAGTCCTGGTGTGGAGAAAAGTGAGGGAGAGAATGGCTTCCAAGGCCTTATAAGCCCCCCCCCACACTCGGGGCGCGCGATGTCATCATGACTGCGCATGCTAGTAATAGCTGCGACCGCCAGCAGGGGGTGGTTGCATCATTTTTTCTTTTCTTTATTATGTGCGACCACCAGCAGGGGGGTGGTTGAAGAAATTTTATTTTTTTTAATAGGTGCGACCACCAGCAGAAGGGTGGTCGTAGATTTTTTATTTATTTTAATAGGTGGGACCACCAACAGGGGGGTGGTAGCAATTTTTTTTAATTTTTTTAATGGGTGCGACCAGCAGTAGCGGGGTGGTCGCAAATTTTTTTTATTTTTCTTAATGGATGAGACCACCAGCAGGGGGGTGGTCGCAGATTTTTTTATTTTTAATAGGTGCGACCACCAGCAGGGAGGTGGTCGCATAAATTTTCTTTTTTTTAATAGGCGCGACCACCAGCAGGGGGGTAGTCGCAGAAATCTTGTTTAAAACAAATAGGTGCAACCACCACCTGCTGGTGGTCGCACTATTTTCCTTTTCTTTAATATATGTGACCACCAGCAGGGGGGTGGTCGTAGGGGGTGGTCGCATAATTTTCCGATTTTTTAATATCTACCAACAGTCAGTAGCTCAATTGGTTAAGTGCACTGAGTGCGACCCGGATGATTCTGGGGTCAAATCTTGCTACTTGATGGGTGTGGTATGGTTCGTGTGTGGTGCCCCATTCCTACGCCTCTTGGCGCATAAATGAAAAGGTTATTTTCTCCTCTCACTACTAAGGGGCCTGATTTGTGAGCTGTCGCTCCCAGGTGTTTCCCAAAAAAATTAAAAATTAAAAATAAAATAAAATCTACGACCACTAGCAGGGGGGTGGTCGCACCATTTCTTTTTAGGGGCGACCACCAGCAAGGGGGTGGTCGCAGAATTTTCTATTTTTAAATAGCTGCGACCACCAGCAGGGGGGTGGTCGGACCATTTTTCTTTTTGTTAAATATGTGCGAATAATATGCAGAGCAGTTTCATTCGGGCCCTGATTCTAGAGTTGTCCAGGAATTAGAGTGGGGCGCCTTTGAAGGAAAGCCACGTGTATTAAGGAATGAGATGAGGGGTCCAAAAAAAGAATGGAGGAATTGGCTAAATTTAGAATAGGGAGTCCTGCAGGGTTGACATCTGTTCAGGGCCTTCTAGAAGGGTCCCACCACCCTGAGAGGCTATATAAGGGAACCCCCCCCTTACTACGTACTAACTTACTACCTATTAAATCAGTAAATAGGTGCGACTACCAGCAGGGGGGTGGTCGCAATATTTTTCTTTTATTTTAACAGTTGCGACGACCGCTACTGGTGGTCACACAATTGTTTAAAAAAAAATAGGTGTGACCACCAGGAGGTTGGTCCCCTTGCACCTATATGTATGTTTGGAGAGGCAGATGAAAAGCACATGTATCGACTCCCCATGGATTTGTGAAGGGGAAGATGAATGTTGGGAGCTGCACCTGGCCTTTGTGGCTTTCGAAACCATAATAGGAAATCAACAATGTAAAGGTAATGACGAAACACAAACACACGCACAACCACCAAACCCTTTCTTGGGTACACATATTCCACCATTTTTATTTTCGTACACGTATGCATGTACCCAAACTGAAACATGGATATCCATGGAAACATACTACACATCACGTGACAAAAGTTATAGCTGTACCTAGTTCCGTCTGGAACGACGACGATGGTCTGATCTCACGCCTAGTACAAAATCTTTGTCCCCACTCACTTCACCCCCGTTCCCATGATCAGTGCTAGAATCATGATCTCCACGTTTCCAGAGGCAACTGACCGTTGGATCTGTAGTCGTCCTCGGAGTACGTTCAGTTGTCTCTCTGGTCGATTTCCACTCTTATCATGAATACCATCTAGGGTATCAGACATGTTCACAGGTCGGTCATCAACAAAATGTTGTACAATTCTCTGCCGTTTCAGGGCTTGTTCCGGATTTTGTGGTGGCATTGGAGTAGGTCTCGTAAGAGGAAGGCTACTCGCACGTACACAGAGGGGCCGACATGAGAGGAAGGGGCATGAGATGGATCAGTGAAGGTCGAGGGAGCACGGTTCACATGCGGACGTCATCGGACCAGATGAAACGACAATGGCCGGTCGTCGTCATCCGATGGTTCGACTTGCAGAAGTCTCGCAGCAGAAGAAGCATCTCCCAGTAGAGATGGAAGGAATTACATGAGGGGGAGAGAAACTAGATGGACCAACATGGGATGGACCGGCTTGAGAAAGAGAAACATGAGATGGAGCGGCGTGAGATGAAGCAAGGTTCACAGGGGCACGATGTCGGTGAAGGAATGACAACGGCCGGTTGTCATCATCCGACGATTCGACCTGCATATCTCCCGTAGTACGTGGAACTCATGGTGGGGGAGAGTTGACCACAACTTCATTGTTGAGAGTGTGCTCCACTGGGGAAATGGGGTCCGCAATTGGGATGACACCATGTCGCAGTTCATCAACAATAAGGTCATCGAAGGATGGATGCATTGCAGCATCATCGTCATTAAATTCATATGGGACATGTGGAGGATTGCTCACATCAGCGGACCCATCCCAACCGTCGGAGTCGGAGTTCCTCGCGGCGTCGGTGTTATCATTGCTGCTAGATTGGACCTCTGAGGCAGATTCTTCAGATACCCCCCGCATAATGCAAGTCCGTGCGAACCATTCGTTTGCGGTCGTAAAATGCATCCTCGGTCCTTGCCGCAAAATCATCATCCATAGAAAATGGAGGACGCCTCAAGGATTGCACGTGCGTCTCAAGGTTTTCCAATATCAACCATGTTTTACCCATTATTGGTTGTTTTCCATCAAACTCCCGCAAAGCAATCAACACCGGCTCCACCATGTACACAAAATTTGCACATTTCGCCCAGAAATTGTCGGAGCGAATGATTGCGCGGTCCCTCCAACTTTTGCTCAAAGACTTGGACTTACGAGAGTCGCATAAGGTGCCCACATACGCATCCCATTGAGGGTCAATGATCACCTGCTCCAGACCCGCCCTCACAGTCACAAGTCGATCCACCATCAAAAAGTTTGTGGCAAAGCGGGTTTCATCCGGGTTCCTAAGGCTGTATTTGGGTTCATGCTTTCTAAACAATGTCAGAGGGATGTGATGTGTACGAATGAACGTCACAACCGACTTTGCCATTTTTATTAGTTGTTTCATCCATGATTCTTTTCCCCAATCCTCCAAAAGGAGATCAAAGATATGACAGCACACCCTTGGTAATATAGATGGGGATATCGTACCATCAAAATATTGGCCATATTAATCATGTTAGATGCACTGTCCGTGCACACTTGGACAATTTTATCAGCTCCAATTTCATCGATGAAACTCGTCAACAACCCTGCTTGATAACGTGCATCTTTTCTCTCCCCGCTTGTGTCAACGGATCCCAAAAATTGTTCCCCCGCAGGACAGACCAGCATGACATGGAACAGTGGTCAATTAGTAACAGAACTCCAACCGTCCGCACATATAGTGCTTCCATATTTCCGGAGAGAATCACTTGTCTTTTCATTCACCTTTTGGGTGAGGTCAGACATAGCCTCTTTTAGTAATCCTGTGCGGAGATCGCGATAACTCGGAGGCATGTATGTGGACTTGGAATCGGACGTGGCTTTGACAGCAGCCACAAATGCAGGAAGCCTCGAGACATTGAACGGAATATTAGCCTCGTAGAAAAATTGGGGCCACTTCTTATCCAGAGTCCTCCTGTGCGACAAATTTAAGCCTTCTTGCATTGATTGTTGCCTCAATGGTCTGGTCCGTACAAGTGCTGGCGTACAATCGGGTGTTGCTCCTGACCCACCGGCTTCTCCACGAATAGCAGATGCCTCGCAAGAATCCCCCTGGGTACAACTCTGAGGGACATTTTGATTCGAACCTGGAGTGTTTGGCTCAGAAGCCGCGGCCACATCAAGAGACGGTGGGATATTACCTCAACATTGGGCAAAGTGGGCTTTCACTCGCATAGAGGCTTTTGGGCACAAACTAACCCCTGCATTCTTCCCATCTCTATAGCCGAGGTGATATAACATGCGATCTTTGCGACCCGCCAGCTTCAATGCACATAGATTGCATTGAACACCGTCCTTTTTGTGCGGGTCTACGGTGAACCAAGGAATCCACTCCTCCCTCATCCTCACACCCAAAACCCTAACCACAGACTTAAGGTTAAACGAAGAACACTAGTGTACTTGGTAGATTTGTCAAGAGCAATAGAAGTTAGAATTGAATGTGATGGCCCAATACTACGACATCAATCCAAGTGGATCAATGCACCATGTAGTATTGTGCTTTTCGACAATTTGCTGCAGTGGCTCTGGTGGAAGCCACAACAGCAAACGGTCCGCACCCTCCTCTTGGGCGTACACTCTTGCTCAAGGAATAGAGAACATTCATTCGTCACAAAAGTGTTTGCCACAAAAGAAGTGAGAGGCATTGGGACCACCTTATATACCATCCAGCCTCCAAGCCTCACACGCTCGACGAATCAGAATCCAATGCTACGCCAGGTCGCACGAGGAAGTCACATGTTATTTTAAAAAAAAAACTGTTGCGACCACCCTCATGCTGGTGGTCGCAGATATTAAAAAACAGAAAATTGCTGCGACCACCCCCCTGCTGGTGGTCGCACCTATTAAAAAAAAAATAATGCTGCGACCACCTCCATGCTCGTAGTCACAAATATTATTAATTTTTTTTAATTTTTTTTTTGTTGCAACCACCCCCATAATGGTGGTCGCACCTATTAAAAAAACAGAAAAATATTGCGACCACCCCCATGCTGGTGGTCGCAGATATTAAAAAATAAAAATTGCAGCGGCAGGCACATGTGCCCACCGTTGTCACTAACACAGCTGCCGACACTGACTGGTTGAACGACGACAGGGATAACATTCGGATTCATGTACAATCGCTGGAGTGAGTAAGTCCAACTTCTATGTAAGTGTCTTCATTGTTAACATGTTCTGCATGTTCCCATTTCCCTAAATCATCATTCTTGCAAAATATGATCTAATATGTTATGTCATAATTGCAGTTACGAACCACCCTTGCAGATTGCAAAGCGTCCCGCTGAGGCCATCATGGGGATTCCAGGGTCTTCCACGGATTTCGGGAGGGAGGACGTTGCTAGGGAGAAGAGGTTCAAAGTGCTTGAACGGGTTGCTGCGCTAACTACTCCGGAGAAAGG
The DNA here is from genome assembly GCA_030704615.1 of Takakia lepidozioides. Taxonomy (NCBI): domain Eukaryota; kingdom Viridiplantae; phylum Streptophyta; class Takakiopsida; order Takakiales; family Takakiaceae; genus Takakia; species Takakia lepidozioides. The sequence continues at coordinate 67,242,473 of CM060733.1, read as the reverse complement.
GTACGGCCTGCCTCCCTATGCGGCAGCAGCAGCGCTTGCTCAGGCTGAACAACCGACAGGAATGTCTCAGCGGGCACAATGGCTAGCACAGGTGAGAGCTACTGCACAATTTGCAACGGTACGGAACTATTTTGAGAATTCTGCAGAAGAGGGATCGAAAAGCAAGGATCCAACGACCGAGGAAGGCTTCGAGGAAGACTGTGTTGACGAGGTTGTTGGTGAGGAGAGGACTCCTAGCCCAAAGATCAGTTTAAGACTTGGCCTCGACTTGCTCCCGGGTCCTTCCCCCGCAATAGTAGTTTATGGGGTGTTGCAAGACATAACGTCGGAGTATGGTGAGGACCCTGGTAGTCCGAATGTTAGGTAATTGCATTTGTTTTTCTTGGAATGCAAACACCAAGGTTATTTCTTTGATGAGCTGAATCATGTGGAACATATCGTCCAGTGATATGGGTGTAATTGAATGTTGCGCATAATTTTACTTCAATGTGGATGTTCAGACTTTTTAAATGATCTTCACATCATTTCCATCCTCCGACCCTTCACATTCCCCTGGTTTGGAATTGCTGGAGTGCTGAGCCTGGTCTGCTGAAGCCATAAATTACCTCGGACAACTATCCAAATGAATCAGGTCACTATTTTGCTCATCGATGTCATGACCGTTGCCATGACATGACAGCAGCAATGCCCAAATATTTTACTTTCCATGTGCACACTCCTTCCCTCACAGACAATCACACTTCAACTGTGTCCATGTCAAGAACAAGTAGCTTTGAACTATGTAGTTATAAGCACAACAGTTCAGGTCCAACTTAGGTTCAGTTTTGACTGGGGATGATATAGTCGGTGGCGACCATAACACCCAACATCGCCGTACGGACTTGTCAATTATGAAGGTGGTGCTATAGTCGGTGGCGACTACAACAACTCACCTGCAGGCCACGGTCATAGGCGTTCCACCTCCTATTTCCGTGGATAGTTACAAAGATGCATTAAGTCGGCAATTTTGGTTGCCGACCTCCACCTTTGATTAGGTTCTATGTAGGTCCGGGCGAGGGTCGGGAACCTTTGCTCATGCTCATGCGCTCACCGCTCATGCTCATGGATTTGCAACCCCCCACTCTGGCCCTAGAGTGATGAAGAACCAGTGGATCGTGACGTGGCAGTGGTAAAAAGACATGAGATGTTACCAGTGGTTACCATCACCTACCTCCGAGTCCACCTATTTGCTGACGTGTCACAGTGGTAATGCAACCACTTCTGACGTGTCACAGTGGTAACCTAACCGCTTCCCAACATAGTGGTTCCAACCACTTCTACCGTATGCGACGTGGACGCAACAAATCTGTCGATAATACTGATCTATATCCGGACACGTGTCCGGATCCCGTGAGTACGTGGACGAAGCTAGTTTGTCGATGATGTTGAATAGATGGACACATGTCCATATTCCAAGTGGACGGGTCTTCTATTTTAGGGATATACTGAAAAATGTAATGACTTCACAAACAACTCTGTGGGTGAGCATTAAATGACTCAACTAGTCATAAAATGAGAATGAACAATATATAGTATCACAGACTGAGTGGTTCTCTGAGTGAATGGCATTTCTCACGGTCATTTTGTAGTAATTTCATGTGGTTTTATAGATACGTCCACATTGAGTGTTCACTGGTGTGAATAAAAATTATGACTCTAGTAGTAGTTTATTAGTCGTCTACCAGTATTGATCTAGTGGTTAGGTTGTGCACTAAAACCACTGGCTGAGTTATCTAATATGTCCCACTAAGTAGGAACTATGTATTTGAATGATTACTACCATAGTGGTATGTAAGTATGACGCCTCCCGAAGGGAGCGTAACTTATGGTGTCACTTCACTGGACAAGGGCTATCGCCTTCCAGCTGTGGTATGTAAGTGATTATGAATGCAACTGGAGGAGTATATACCACTCTTCCTGTGATATGTAAGTGATAAATCTACCACTAGTGGATTGAGAAAGGAAGCAATTGTGTGTGTTTGCCTACTGTCACAGTCTTACATATCTGAAGACAATAGCAAAAAATTGGATGCATTGATGGCAATGATGGTGGGAATATCAACAACCGCCCCTCCTCCACTTATTACTATCCCAACATGTAGTCTTATTGAACCAGTGGATGATGACGCAGGCTTGGGAGGCGCAACTTCTATGCAAGAAGTGGTTTGTGCACCTTCACCCCATGTTTTGTTTTTGTCATCACTTGAGTGTTTCTTCAGTGGGAGATGTACTATTGTGGTATGTTTTGCGAGTGCAGGGAGGAGCTCTTGAAGTCACTGGCAAAGTCTTCCATTGAGGACCCTATGGTGACTACTGTACGGGTGGGGCACAAGGGAATGTCTGAAAAATTGCTACGTAAGAAGGGAGGTGGAGGTGGGACAACAATGGCATCTGGTGCTGACGTCGGCTCCAGTGACAATGCTAGTAAGGGTGATAGTAGGGGGTTGGCAGATCATAATGTCCATATTCCTGTGAAGGCAACTTCCCCACAGAAAGAGGTACCTATTCAAAGACTTTATCTTGTTCTGTGGCTCTTTGGCTTTTTGTTTGTGACACTGTTAGATTCGTGTACGATCTCCGCATTGATGTGCGTGACATCCTTGCTGCCATAAATACATTGTGAACATGTATGGTAAGTACTCATGTACTATACCATATTGTTTCTGGCATGTAAAAAGGGGAGAAAAGCAGAGGAGCTTGCCCCAACCGTTGTGAAGGGAGCTGAAAAGAAGTACGCCCGAAAACCCGAGCGTGTGACCAGAGCCAGTGCTGCCAAGGAGTCTTTGAAATTCACTGAAGCAATTGGTAACATAGCTCCAAGCTCTGGCGGGAGTAAGGATCAGGTGGGCCTTGAGGAGGCACCTGTTCCTGCTGCAATTTCCGTACTAGAGGTGAGCCCCCATGCACCAATTGGCTATCACTTGGGTACAATTGCATTTAGTACTACATGTCTAGATCATTGCATTGCTGAATGTGACTACTAGGGGGTGTTGGGCATGATGTTTGCAGGCTCAGAAAGACAGATATTCTTATGCTACCAAATCTACCCTTTCGTGACTCATTATCTACTTTTCAATACCATCTGCTGGTGCATGTCTTATTCATGTGCATTTTGTGGTGGGTGTTGGGTGCAGGTTAAGTTGAAGGACACAGTCCACCTGTATAATCCTCAATCACCATGACATAGGGCCGGCACTGCAGTTGTCAATGGTGTGCATGTCAAACCTCACAGGGCGCCTCCACTGTCCTACTCCATCCAAATAGACGTGTATATATGTAAATATGTATAGACATATACATATACTAATAGATGACATGGTGCATGTATTCATATTACCAAGCGGGCCGGTGTAGTGTGAAAAAGAAGGGGGATAAAACCCCTTTCAGTTAACCTCTAAACTATTCATTGCCCAGAGAGAGGCGGGGCTGCCCTATGACTCACACCATAGTTAATTACTTCTATACTGTTCATGACCAGAGGTTGGGTACCCTTATCCACGCCGCAGCAGAAGTGAAGACATGGAAAGGGTTGGAATTTATCTACTTTGTGACTTGTTCTGTTCAGTAATCAAAGAATTGCACATGCCAGCTGGTTTCTCTTGTGATGTCAATGTTGCAAACAGCTCCATGCCAGGGTTAGCCAAGCCTATGAAGGGCATTCACCTACTAATGCTTGCAGGGCAGACCCACAGGAACCATGTTAACATTTTGTATGCACTCAAACATCTTTCTTGACATCATCTCTGGTTTGCTGGTTGAGCTTCAGCTCAGGGTCTTTCCACACATTTGGCTCACTATGATCTCCCCTTTTCCCTTTTACCAGGCAGCTCTGATTTCTCCCATGTTGTTTTCTCTTCTCACTGTTAACCAGCCCTTCTATGTGATTGACAGTATACTGTTACTACATGCCAATGCAGATTTTCAGAGTTGAATATTCAGCTGGTTCATATCTACATATGTCATCATGGGAATCAGATAGTGCACATTGTTAACTCCCATTCATGAACAGATTTCCCCTTCAGTATTATCACATCAATGGTACCCCCAATGGCCCACACTTGGACTAAGTACTAATGCAGAGATATGTGTTGCCACTTACTCTATTGTAAACCAGTAGAGTAAGAACCCTAATTTCTATACATCAGCTCTTTTTTCCTTCCCCTCATTGCAGAAATGAAGTGAATTGGTACTCAGACCCTAGATCTAAGTTCCCTCTACAGGTCCAGCCTTGTGCCCACCCATCTGTTGGTGAACTCCTGACCAGCAGTGCTTCCATGGTGAGCTAGAACAATTAAGCAGCCTGACATCCTCTAAGAGAAGAATACTGCCTACCCATGATACATTGAGAATTGCCCTTTCTAAGTAATGGACATCCTATCCCACTCCCTTCATTCTTATTCTTGCTCTAAGATGGAATTCAGAGATGATGCAAGCTACCATCCTTGCAGCATACCACAAACCCTCCTTCTCTCATAACATTTCTTCAAGGACAGGGGACCAGCAGCATTTCATCATTCTAGGCTCATTCCAGTTGAACAAATGGCCATACAAGTCTATTTACTGCATTCCATGGTGGCACCGTGGCTCTCTCTCTCATTCAGCAATTCATTTCACAGTCTTATGACTCCCTTTTCTCTCTACCACAGGTCTGGTCCGAAAGCCATTCAACTTCATTCCATTTTCACAATCTTTTTCTACTCCCCCAGGTCTGGTTGAGAGCTCTCTATCTCCATATCATCCTAAAACGAAATCACAAGTAGAAGAAGATGATCATAATCACACTTAGCTATTTTATACCCTCACTCAAGCGGTGGAGGTCTAACGGCCAGGTTCATCCCCCCGCCTCTTCTGTCAGCCAGATCTCAATTGTCGCCGTCAGTGCCCTCAAAAACCAGATTTCATGAAGTCATGGCGCTCTAATCCTCAACCGCCCCCCAACGATTCAATGGCCAGCAGACCAGATATTTCCGTATCATCAACTCCATGATGGCACCGCAGCTTCTGGTCGAAGCACAGATTCCAGGCTGCCTGCACTACTTACTCCCTTATCCCCTCTTATTACTGATTCTAACTTAGGCTTCAAGCAAAGTTCACAGTCAGCCCAAACAGATTTGAACAGCCAGTCTCCAGATCTGTAAGTACCCCTGCAGCCTTCCCTTCGACCTTCCTCATGCTAATTCCTCAAGTCGTGGCGCACAACTCCTCCACCGCCCTTAAGGTTCTATCCTCCAGCGAGCTATGTTTACAAAAACCATCAACCTACTACAGCAGCACAGTTTACCTAGCTGGGAGACCTAACTCCCCTCTTATCCACTTCATCACTACTGCTAAATCAAGCATCAGCTATAAGTGCCATCAGACAGATAACACCCGCAGGCCTCGATCTCTGCCAGCACTTCACTCCACCGCGTTGCTCTCGACACTTCTGCATTTCTCCCTCTTTGATGCCCTAGGTTACGAACGCAGTGGATGATTTCCATCCTGCAACCACTAAATTTCTTTTTCTTGTTTGTCTTGTGGAAAATTACGATTTTTATGCAGATGGGATGGTGTAACCCCCCACACATTCACACTACATATGTGGCGTGTCTCCATTTTTAAGTGTCAGGGTCCTCACTGACCATGTCCACTGGCTGCCCACTCTTACTTGGTACAAACAGCTTTGGGTCTCTTCTGCTTCTGACCCACTCCTTCCCTGCTCCATCCTTCAGCTTGCACCGGCATCCAGCTTCTCCATTTTTAGGTATTCCCTCCATCTTCTTGTACCCCATGAATTCACAATGCCCTTCCCAATGACAGACCATGGCTGATTTCTTGCTAGGCTTGAGCATCACCTTGGAATAGACTATCTCCAACTTACAGTAGTCATTTCTTGCATGCTTCCTCTTCTCATCATCCTTAGCTGGCTGCCTCTGTCCCCTGTTTACATGCTTGCGCAAGCTAATTTTCAACTCAGCCAGGAAGTACTGGATCTTCTGTTGCAACATGTTTGTGATCCTTTCTCCCGAGTCAGATCAAAGTCTGGAGCTGTCTCCTCCTTCACTGGAGTAGGTTGGCTGACTGGAGTAGGTTGGCTGTGATCACTTAGTGACTCCAATCCTCCACCCCACCTGTTTGCAGCTTGTAACAGTACAGCCTTGGTGGGCGTAGACCGGTCCTTCCATTGTTCCCTTCCCAAGATGCTTGGCTGGTACTCCCTTACTTGGTGCCCCGCTCCCTTGCTGCAGGATGGACAGTTAGCATCAGCTATCCTCAAGAGCTCTGGCGCATGGATCAGCCTCCATTGCTTCTCAGCAGCTGATTGTCGTGGCCCTTCACCTGTATCAACATCCACCCCACAGTCCATGGCTCCTCTAGATCTCCCCTCATCAACCTCATGTTTGTTAATCATAGCAGCAACAACAACATTCTTGTCAAAGAAAGGCGGCATGCAGCCAAGTTGTGGCTCCTTCTTGAGGATCTCCATTGGACAGCCCTTTACCGGCGTCCCATTAGATAAGCTGCCAGCTCCTGTCCCACAGCTCGTGCCCTCATCCTCTTGTTGTCTCATCATCCGAAAGCTGTACTCCTTAGTTAGATCTGCTCCTCTTAACCTTCCTTGCCTTTCCCATTCCATAGGCTGCAGATTAGTCTCTACTAAGAGGTGGACTGTCATGAGCTGCCTCCTACACAAGACTGCATGCAGCCCCTTTGCTCCAATGCCTTTGAGCATTCTCCCATCTCTTAGTGTCCCTGGGTCCCATGCCCTCTTTCATCACAGTTAATTGGCTGATCTCTGAACGTTAATATCAGGTCAGCCAGGGTCTTCTTAGCAGAAAGGCTAACCTTCTCTTTCTCTTCCCTATGCATCTTCTCCATCCCAAGATGCCTCTCTCTAAGAGTGTCCAAATCTGATGCTGGTATCCCTATATTCCAGATAAAAAATAAGCACAAAAAGAATGTTGAAACATGAAAGATTTCAGACCCTTCTGGTGAACGGTACTCAAATCTCCCACCTTTTGCTCTGTGTGTGGGAATTCAGGTATCCTTGCATCAACATCTATGATTTCAAGAGCGCAAGAGACAGTCTGGCTTTTGGCACAAACTGGTGATTTCAGCGGACTCACATCTGATCCCAAGTTGTCATGGTGTTGATGTCTCTTGTGCACTCAACCATCATCCTCCTGAACATACTATTCTCCTTGTCATCCTTCCCATCTGCTACATTGGTCATATGGCCTCCTTTGCTTGAGTGTTTTGAACCCTTGTTGTATTCAGGTTCTTTGTCCCCCGTTGTCTTGCATTGCGCACATCTCACTCCTCCCATCCCCAATTGGTGTCCACATGTGTGTATTTCTTTATTTCTTTATTTTTGTATTTCTATATGACCCTTCTCGGATGAACAAAAGGCAGTGACCTGCCCATCTACATGGCATTGGTTGTCCAACTGAACCTTCCTATTTCTGAACTCTTCTTCACTCAATAAATTTTGACCACACAACCCTTGCACGTTGTTGTTGATGACATTAAGATTCCTACATATTGGTGTGGTGGCGGTATAGTGATCAAGATCACCCCTTGCTACTAACATTTGCTTGGTTCCACATATTTTTCCCAAGTTCTGCTCTACCATCAAGTGTGCATCCTGCCTCTTGACTTCTGTTCCTCCCTTAATCAGCTCCATGTCAGCCAGTATCCCAAGTCACCTCCTAATTAAAGCACTGACTGTGAACACAGACCAGTAGGTTCAGCCTAAATGGCTTGCCGTTTTCCATAATTCTAGCCTCGAGAGTCATGTATGTAAATTCCAGCCAGCCAGCCACAGCCGTAGTGACCACACCAGAGTGGAAGCTGATCCATACCTACTGGTCTGATTGTGCTTTTGTTACGCACTCCCTTGTAGCTGATTCTTCTCCACTTCTCCCATGCTCTCCTTGTTTTGGCCAGGTGATGCACATACCACGACACACCAGCCCCCTTCTCACTCCTTAGGAAATGAGCTGCCCTCCATTTATAGGCATAGGTTTTCCTGCATTGCCTTGGATCAGCTCACACCTTCGGCTGTCCCTTCCATTCGCACTCCTGCTGGGCTTACCCTGTGATCATCACACTCCAAGAGAGTGTATGTCCTTGTCTTCCATGTCGTCCACCTGCCAAGAGCTTCTTTCTCTAGTGTCCATATTTTCTTAGCTAGCAGAGTTGGGCATGGTCACAATCAATCATAGGCAAAGAAGCACCCCAAGTTTGCTTGGGCCCTGTCCATTAGAGAATGGTCCAGGAATTAAAAAGGGGGGATATATAGTTTGTCACAGAGGGATTTGAAGAAATAATTGTTCTGTAAGGGGGTCCAAAAAAAAGACAATAGGTAGGCAATGCGTATTAAATGGCGGATGGTTGATGGACGTGAACCTGGGATATGGCAACGATGTGTGTCGATTGTACTAAGATTGCATGCACGGTGACAGGTGGTATGGAACAACGAAGAAACAGGTTGTTGCAGGGAGAGTGCATACGAAGATTGGGAGAAGGTTTTCTATAAGCGAGATGGCGTTCCTGACGAAAGAGAGGAGTTGCGCAGGATGAAGAGAAGATTTAGGCAAGAAAACGGAATGAACAGGGGCGGAAGCTTGTCAGATGCAGAAGCGGACAAATTTCTGGAAGCTAGCGTGACAATAGGTGTTGGTGGAGCAAATGTCGCAGAAGATTGCCTTTTGCAAAGATGGACAAGTTTTTGCAAGAAATTTGGATTGTGTGCGTTGGAAAAAGGTGGCACGCTTATGCATCTATATCTACAAATGGTTTGTCAGGTATATACTTTAAGTATTCAAATGCTCATTAACCCCTAAAGGATGACGCGACCCGAATCAGATTACTTGCCAGGCTCCAGTTCGTGGATGATAGTGGATGGAAGTGAACCTTGAAGATGAATTGTAGATGTCAGAGAGGAGCACACGTGGGAATTTACAGCGCTAAAAAATCATAAAAGCTCTGCTCCCTAGAATTTTGCAAAGTGCCAGGGCTTAAGGAAATCCAGTGTTAGAGCTCCATTGACCTGCCTACGTGGCAGCCAAATGGGCAATCTTCAAGATAACATCTAGGGCTGAAAATTTATCATAATGCCAAAAAATTTGGACAAGGCACCATGAACTTATAACATTCTAGAACTGATAAGAGTTTCTCCTTTTGTAATGCGTAAGATAGCCTAGGATTAGGCTAAATTCTAGCAGGTTACCTTAGGATAGAGGACACATTACAAGCAAGTTAGTCCAAAAGAACGTAATGTTAGAAGACAAAAAATTTCCTGGAAAGCCGGGATGAACCATTTTCGCTTCATCCGTTGATCCCTGCCTTGCTGTTGGCATCGACCAACGGAGTGATAGTCTCGTTGCACTTCTCCCGCTAGCAAGTCACTCTCCCGCCGTTGTGTGTTTCTGCAGAGGAGGCCGCGCGAGGGAGGAAGGGATCACTCGGGCGGCGGCGTGCAAGTCTGAACAGGTGTGGGTTTTCCTTAATGTACGATGTGAAGAAGTGTGTCCATCCTGCAAATGTGGGGTCTTGGCTCCTGTTAGTATCACGATTTGTTATTCTTCCTGATGTTTACAAGGTTCTTGGGAGAGCTAGCTTGGTCTTAGCAGGTCGTGTTTCAATCTGTGCCTACTCAACTGCACCGTGGTGGTTCTCACAGACATTATCTGACTACAGACACAAGCAGCACACACAAGAGGTCATTTCAGGTTGATGGGCGGTCAAACATTAGAAAAAAATTGAGGCCAAAGAAAGGCTGTCCCAACGTTCATATGTCCCCTATAACTGCTCAAGGCGGGCAGCGATTTTTAAAATGCCATATTGCCATCGTGGCAAAATGGTGGCAAAATGGTGACAAAATGGGTTCGATGATGACGTATCCACCATGGCAAACTGGTTCCACGGAGGATGACGTTTCCGCGGGAAGCGTCGGGTTCCCTCGCTTCTCGCCCCCCGCTTCGCGTGCGCTTCTTCCCCCAAGCCCTTCGCGTGTTTCTTCCATCGTGGTCCAATGCTGCAGGAAACGCCTCTTCTGCTCAGCTCAAGCTTTCCCGCTCTACAAGCTCCACGCTCAAGCTCCCGCTCCACGCTAAAGCAGGTCTGTCCTTACTCACAGCTCAGTCTTCTCTTCAAAATCGATTTAGCAGGTGATGCATCCAGCTTGTGAGTATCTAGATCGATGGAATACTGTGTCCAGCAATTAGTTACGTAAGGTCCTCACCATTTGTTGTATGTTAGGCCCACTGTCCGCGATATTCTAAGACATGATAGAACACCCCTGCACATTGCTTCTGGCGACAGACATGGTGAAATGGAAGGGATGCACTCGGCTTTGTGGTAGCTGAAGCCAAGAGACAGGGAATACGATTGATACTCACCTTCACCAATAATTATTCTATCTTCGGTGGAAGGCACAATATGTGCAATGGGCGAGCCAGTATGCTGGTATCCATCTGAATTCGGAGGACGGCGGCGTATGTGAAGAACTGGGATTCTAATCATGTGCTGGAGGTGGGACTCGAGGGCTTCTATGGCTCTGGAAGCCAGCAATCGTCACTTATGGAAGCAGTAGCGGGCTGGACTAGTGTTTTTTATCTAGGCAAATGCTACCTTGTTTAGTTTCAATTCCTATGCAAGATGTCATGCGATTCATACGTTGGAGGCAGTAGCGGGCTGGTCTAGTGTTTTTTATCCAGGCAAGTGTTACCTTGTTTAGTTTCCATTCAGTAGCATGCTTTGATTCCAACATGTGGTAGGGTAGCGTGGGGAGCAGCTGCAGGGAGGTAGTGTGGTGGCGTAGGGTCGCAAGCACGGGGTCGGGGACATTGGCTGGGAGGACAGCAACGGCAGTGGCAGCGCCGGCCGGGTAGAAGGTACCTAAGCTGTGAATCAGATAGCTGCTTATTGAGGCTTGAAATCTTAATGTTAGAGTACAGCCTAGTCCGATTGGACTTCTGATGTTTGTGCTGGATGTTGTTTGCAGGCTGAAATGATATGCTTGGTGTCAGGTGGAATGGCGAGCAACCTCCCCCTCCAGCAGGTGCCCTTGTCACTGACGCTCTTCTTCTCCCCCATTTCAGTCAGCCAAGTAGGGTAGTGCTCACCGTAACCAGACATTGTTACCAAGTGCGATCACAAGTTGTGTGCTGATTGTCTATGTCGCAATAAGTGTAATCGAAGAAAACGGCTAAAAAGAGCAGCAGCGTGCTCATTTTGATACAAGGATCGAAACTGCGCACCTGACTGACTTTGTTCGGCCAAGTGGCAATTTGCATGATCTGTTGAACGATCATGCACATGTGCACGGTGTGATGTGGTGATGGAAGCTGCGTCAGCCTCCGCTTCCGTTCACAACGAAGGTGTTAATCTGGGCATCTGACGCTGGCCGTGCATGTCCACCCAACACAGTTCAGAGATAGAGGAGACCTGTGACCTTTGTATCCATTTGGGGGACATAATGGTTTCCAGCAACGAGCTCTTAGGAGATCTACAGCCGTTTTTCTTCCCCAAATCACAGATGAATGAAGGTCCATTAAGATTGAGTTTTTTTTTCTCAGTTTAATGTTTTTGTCTGATCCTAGGAAGATAAGGGCGTCGCCCCAAGGTCACTTATCTTAGAAGATCTCAGTTGATACGTGTTGATTTGTTTCGGTTGTCAAAGTGATCTCACAAGTGTGGACCTGCACACTAATCAACACCTAAATTGAAACTATGCAAGCTGGGATTAACTAACCTGGTTGTGAATCATTGCTAGGGTCTACGATGCTGAGAGACTGAACAACAATCAGGTGACGTCAACCAGACCTCCAAATTATTTGTAATTTCCCATAACTTCCCTACAACAATGATTCAAGCTCTCCAGCGTGAAGGAAGTATTAAAGGTTACGCAATTTGTCTTCCCACTTTCCAGGTCTGGACACCTGATGCATGGTTGAACGATGTTGTTGCCCAAGTGAATCTTGAAAACTCTCACATTTTCACCAATATGCTGCAGAGTCATGGAACTTGAATGCCCAAGAGTGCTTTCTTCGAGTATGCTTGCGAAGAATATGTAATTACTAACTTACTAACTGGATAGTGAAAGCCTTACAAGTTCCTTGATGTATTGTGATATGGGAATGAGGTGGATAAAGCTGCAGCTGACTTGAAGAACATCAATGCCCGGCTGAAGGAGACTGTCACCGAGGTGATCTTTGCAAAGCAACCTTGTGCTTGCACATTATACTAGTTAAATATGGGTATGAAGTGATGTCAGCTCTTCCTGCTGTTGTAGTTAAGGGCCCGATGAGGCATACTGTGGGCAGTTGTCATTCTAGTGCCAGAGCCTGGTGTGATGGTGGCTTTCCCTTCTTTCAATTTTAAATCAACTTGTAACACCTGATTTAATTGTCAGTAAATGCATTTTTCAGATATGGAGTGAGTGGGTATCCAACCTTGAAGTTTGCGGCCAGTTTGAACGTTGTTGCTGCCCAAGCGAGTCTTGAAAATTCTCACATTTTCACCAATAATGTACACAGAACTGTTGCTGCAGAGTCATGGAACTTGAATGCCCAAGAACTGGGTTTACTTACTGAGGTTTGGGCTTGGGGGTAAGTTTTCTGAATGAGTTCTTTTATTTGGTTGTGCAGTTCAGTCTTTATCATGCTACATTAGGCCAATCAACAAGTGAACTGTTAGGTCCAATAGCCAGTGCAGCGCCATCGCGAGAGCTGAGGTTTGTCATCATGCGATGGGCCATTTTTTTAGTCATTGTTCATCAATAGCTGGTTTTCAATTGTGGTGGATGGGGGCTGAGTGGTTGCAGGTGCAGCGCAGCTTGGGGGGGGGGTATTTTTTGCCGCGATTTCTGTGAGGTCGTTGTAGAATGTTCCCATAGGCCCTCCTCTGGCTTCCAGGATCATTTTATTCTACAAAATTAGCTTTTAGAAACTATTTTGACACCTACTCAAACTCGTTTAGGGTGAAGGGTTTAGAGTTACGTCTTATTAGTAAACCTCGTTTAGTGTTGCTCCGATTGTTGCAGAATGGCAGAGAGCCAGGACGATGACCGTCATTGTCGCGACCCTTTGCCTTGAGGGCAGGGGGTCGGGACACATGAGGGGCTGCCCCTGTAGTGGGGGCATCGGCAGCGATAGGTATGGGGGGCTGAAGCACCCTTGAGTGCCCAAGGCACTCAAGGAGGCGGAGGCGCTCACTAGGTGGAGCCCCGCACACCGGGTTGCGGTGGGGGTGGCTCCACAAGGGGTGGTGGTAGCTTAGCGGGACTTAGTGGGGTGGCATAGGACTCACCATGGGGGCGGAGACCTCGTGGTGGGAGTCGTGGGGAGTCTTGGGACTCATCACGGTCCATAGGGGCCGTGTGAGTGGGCCAAGACTCACCGCGACTCATCACCGGGAGTCGAGGGTTTTCGTGGTGGTTCGCCATAAAATGGCATGGCTGGTTGTAAAACCCCCGCGGACAGCTACAGAAGTATATATAGGGAGTAGACCCCGAGAACGGTGCAAGCCCGTTGGTGACCAAAAACTAGTGAGTAAGCGAACGAGCCGGAAAGCGACCAAAGAGGGGAGCTGTTCCGGACTGCCATCTACCAAAGGGAATTCTCTAGTCCCAAATAGGTGGAGGGTTTAGAGGGAAGGAAGGGGGACCGTTATGTCCCGGTGAGCAGCCGAAGCTCCAAGTTGGCCCGGGCGGCCAGGTTGGGAGTCAGGCGCGCGCATCAAAGCGAGTAACTATGACTTGAAGGGGAGCTTACCGAAGTGAGGTGCGCGACACTTGGTATCAGAGCTTAGAGTTCAGTACGCGATCGTCCTTGGGATTGGCCTCATCATGGGGTCGGGCAAGCCAAAGCGAAAGCGGAACGGCCCAAAAGATGATGATCCTGGTGAGCCCGATGGGGGCGACGTGTCACCGAGGCGGCCGTTTGAGGAAGCGATGAATGTTTCCGAAAACGAGGCCGCTCAAGAGCGGGAGGAATCCGAGGAGTCGGAGCCCGAGGAATCCTTGAGAGCTCCGACAAACCAAGAGATGCCTCCCATGCCGGCAGCCTTTTGGGAAGGGTTGTTGGCGCAGTTTGGCGGGACGTTGAAAGACGTGTTGAAGGCGGCTAATGCCACTTCCACTAAGGCAAAGTTTAAGGTGAAGCCTAAGGAACCCGGCACCTTCGAGGGCGTTCGAAATCGGAAGGCACTCAACACCTGGCTCTTGGAGCTAGAGCAGTACTTCCGGGCGGCCAAGTTGAGTGACGAGGATCGGGTGGAAGTGGCTCCCACCTATTTGAGGGGCTATGCTCAACAATGGTGGCAGAAACGCCTTCACGACCGAGGCCCAAGCCGGAAACCTTGAACTGGAGTGGGTTCAAGGAATTGATGAAGAGACAGTTTTGTGCCCCTCAACGCGTCCTGGCTTGCCGGGACAAGATGAGGAATTTGAAGCAAACAGATGACATTCGGGGTATGTCCAGGCTTTCAATGTGCTTGCTCGAAGTCGCGGACATGGCAGAACCAGAAATGGTCTTCAACTTTGTGGCGGGACTGGCCCCATGGGCCAGGCGGAAGTTGGAGGAGAAGCCACCCAAGACTTTGAACGAGGCAATTGAGAGGGCTGAATGTTTCTCGGATGTCCCTAGGGGTGAGAGACAAGGCCGTACGGAGCTGAACCACAAGAAGACCCGGCGGGAAGGTGACTCCTCCGACCGGAAAAGAAGTGGGATAGGCCACGCGGCGACAATGGCACGTGGAAATCAAAGGGAGGGCCTTCACACGTCAAGGCGGCACCCGGTGCTTCGAAAGGAAAAGCGTGGAGCGGCTTATGGCGGACAGAAGGCGACCTTTGATGGAGTGTGTTTCAATTGCGGGGAGCCCGGGCACATGGCCAAGAAGTGCACGAAGCCCCGGCAATTGAACATGACTCGGGCGACCACGGAGCTGTCGGAAGATACCATCAGTCGCTTGGTGGAAGCGGTGGTCGCCAGGACTTGCAAGGTAGGCAACTATTCTTGTGAGTTGTATCAGGAAACTGGCGCCTACGTAAAGGGAGTCAGTTATTGTTCGTGGATGGGATAATATCCGGAACTAATGTGTCGTTGTTGGTGGACACAGGAGCGTCGCACTCCTTCATGACACCGGCGGCGGCACAAAAGCTGGGACTCCCGACAAGTGACGTGGGGGCCTCTATTGAGGTGCGTTCTGCCAAAGGAGAACCACAGTTGGCGACAAGGTTGGCGTTTGATGTTCCTCTTCAACTGGGGAGTTGGGAGGGACGTGAGAACTTCACCATCTGCGAGATCGATGGAGTGGATCTCATTTTGGGGATGACCTTTTGAGCAAATCCGGAGCGGTCATAGATGGCCGCAAGAGAGTAGTCACGCTGCCATGTGGGAATGGTGGCGAGGTCTTACGAGTGTCGGAAACGCCCAAATCCGTGGGAGGGCGAATAAACCTTCTGTCAGCAAGGGAGTGGGCCGTGGAGGAGGCACACGAACCCCAGTTTTTGCTTTACATTAGAGAAGTGAAGGGAGAAGGCGATGGGGAGCCGAGCCCAGATTGGATCAAGGGGATTTTGGAGAAATACCAGGATGTGATGCCGGAGGATTTACCAAGCGGCTTGCCACGCGAAGAGGAGTTGACCACAAGATTGAGGTGATACCGGGATCGGAACCGCCTGCCAAGGCGCCCTACCGGTTGAGCCACAGAGAGTTGGTCGAGCTGAAGACTCAGCTCAAGGATCTAATGTCAAAGGGGTACATCCGGCCGAGTAAGTCACCTTACGGAGCCCCGGTGCTATTCGCAGACAAGAAGGATGGGACGCTGCGGATGTGTGTCGATTACAGGGCTCTGAATAAGGTGACTATCAAAAAAACCGGTACCCTTTGCCAAGGATCGACGACCTCTTCGATCCGGTTGGCAGGAGCGAAGTATTTCAGCCGGATCGACTTGCGCTCCGGCTATCATCAAATTCGGGGTGGCGGAAGGAGATGAGGAGAAGACCGCGTGCAGGACAAGGTATGGTTCATATGAGTTCTTGGTGATGCCTTTTGGGCTCACCAATGCACCAGCGACCTTTAGCACGCTGATGAACAGCCTTTTTCAGGAGTGGTTGGATGACTTTGTGATCGTGTACATCGACGACATCTTGGTGTACTCGAAAACAAAGGAGGAGCACCTGGAGCACCTCAAAAGGGTGTTCCAAAATTGCGGGAAGGGAAGCTGTACGCCAAAGCTTCAAAGTGCGAATTCGGGGTCACGAAAGTGGAGTTCTTGGGGCATGTGATTACACAGGATGGGATCAAAATGGATGACAGAAAGGTGAGGGCGATCTTGGACTGGGAGCCTCCGACTTCGGTCCCGGGAGTGCGATCCTTCCTAGGACTCGCCTCCTATTACCGGAAGTATGTGAGAAATTTCGCCAAGATCGCGGGGCCGCTGTCAGACCTTCTGTGTAAATCCAAAGTCTGGGTATGGAACACATTTTGTGGCCAAGCTTTTGCTGAATTGAAGCAGCGGATGGCGGAAGCTCCAGTCTTGAAAATCCCGGAGTTCGATCGTTTTGAGATTCATACAGATGCGTCGGACTTCGCGATTGGGGGTGTACTATGCAAGATGGACGTCCAGTGGCTTACGAAAGTAAGAAACTGAATGAAGTGGAGCGACGGTGGCCGACGCACGAAAAAGAGATGAAGGCGGTGGTGCATTGCCTTGAGCTTTGGCGCCACTATGTTGGTTCCAACCCAGTGAAGGTGTTCACGGACAATGTCACGGTGAAGTATTTTGCCACGCAGCCCAAGTTGTCCCCAAAACAACTTAGGTGGCAAGATACTTTGGCGGTGTTCGACGTGGATATCCAGTACAAACCGGGACGACAATGGTGGCCGATGCTTTAAGTAGAAAGCAGCAGCTCTTGTTGGTGTACAAGGGCGAGACGGCGCTCCAAAGGAAGATCCGGAAGGCTTGCCGGAAGGATGAGCTGGCGAAGTCCGTGATGCAGGACTTGAGGATGGGGGTTAAATCGCAGTTCCACTTGCAAAATGGACTGCTCCGGTATAAGCAAAAACGTCTCTACGTGCCAAAGGGAGGGATCAGAGATAGCCTCTTGAGAATGCCATGATAGCCCGCTTGCGGGCCACGGCGGAGCCAAGCGCACTGCGGCACTCTTGAAGAAAGAGTATTTCTGGCCCAAACTGAGGGAGGAGGCAGAGGAGTATGTCAAGACATGCACCACATGCCAACAAAACCGGAGCGAGTACAAAAAGCAAGCGGGGCTGTTACAACCCTTGCCGATTCCAGAGGGGACTTGGGAAAGCGTCTCGATGGATTTCATGACTGCTATGCCGCTGTCAAAAGGATTCGATGCAATCATGGTGGTGGTGGATAGGTTCAGTAAAATGGGCCATTTCATCCCCACCAAGGAGACGGCAACGGCGCAGGAGACAGGGCGACTTTACTTCGCCCACGTCTTAAAGCATCATGGAGTCCCGAAGGATATTGTCTCGGACCGCGATCCAAAGTTTACGAGTAAATTTTGGAGGACACTTTGGAAGAAGATGGGGACGAGGCTGAAGATGAGCACCGCCTTCCGACCTACGACCGACGGCCAAACAGAAAGGTGAATTCCGTAGTGAAGCAGATCTTGCGGAATTACGTGTCGGCAGACCAAACAGACTGGGTGGAACACTTAGACGCGGCAGAGTTCTGTTATAATAACACAGAACACTCCGCAACGGGAGTTTCCCCTTTCGTATTGGTCTATGGAAAAGCACCTCTGGTGCCGACAAGTTGGGCCGCCCAGGACGTTGAGGAACCGGCAGTAGCGGCGGTACTGGAAGAACGCGAGCGTTTGTTGAAGCTCGCAAAGTACAACATTGCCAAAGCTAGGAAACGGTATGAAAGGCAGGCGAATCGGAAGCGGAGGGAAGTGAAGTTTGAGGCAGGCACAGAGGTCTGGTTGAACATCAAGAATTTCCGACTACCTCCGGAAGTGAGTCCGAAGTTCGTACCTCCGTATGCGGGACCCTTTCGCATTCGGAAGGTTATGAATGAGGATGTGTATGAATTGGAGCTGCCGGCAAACAGCAAGGTGCACCCAGTATTCCATGTCTCCCTTTTGAAGCCTTACTTCAAAGATGAAGCGCGTCCGAATCGGCATCAAGTGTTGCGTCCGCCACCTATGCTGTTGGATCATGAAAATGAACCTGAGTACGAGGTGAGGCAATACTTAAGTCGAGGAGGTTCAAGAACCGAGAAACGGAGTATCTCGTCAAATGGAAGGGCTATCATCATGTGGAGGCATCTTGGGTGCGTGCCTCAGAAAATGGGAAACGCATCCGAGGGCGGTTGCAGCTTTCGAAGGGCGACCTCAAAAGCGGAAGAAACGTTGATGGGGACATCAACCTTGGAGCGTGGGGGAGGAAATGCATGCTTAGCCCGGCTTAGCTAGCTTAGGAATCCGATTGCAAAAACTTGTATTGTACAAAATTTGTTATAAAGGAAATGGGTTCCAAATGTTGTGCGTCCTATTTTGTTTGGAATGGTGATGCATGGTATGGTTGGCTAGTGTGTAGAATGCATGCTAGCTTATAAAAGTGGAGAGGTAAATTGGGTTAATCGTGTGTTTGCGTAGTGCCGAAATCGGGTGACCCCCATCCAAGGGGCAAGGAAACTTGCGCCTTCTTTGGGAGTTCACGTGCTAGTGCGCACCTGGCGCGTGCGCGTACTATAACTGCGCTACCGAGGGGGTTGCCTTGTAGTGCGGGCTAACGCGGAAGCTACGTGCTTCCGTTCACGTACTATAATCGTGTAGCCTCGGGACGAAGTCGTAGTGCGGCTTCGGCGTGTTCCCGTACCTCAGGCCAGCATTCCAAGGCGGACCCAATTGTAGTGATTGGGGCGCACGGTTGGTTCAAGGTTATCTTCCTAGTCAAAGAGGGTTCCAGGGAACCCTTGCTCAAGGTGATGCCAAAAGCGGCATCATGAGCGATCGCAAGCAATGTTGTTGCAGTAAGGCGATTCGATCCTCGGGGAGGATCGTTCCTTGGCCTTGAAGTAGGCCAAGAAGAGTGCACTGGGAGGAGCTGGAGAGGCTCCACCCTTGGCCGGGACTTGGAGGAAGTCGGCCGAACTAGCTAGTGGAGAGTAGAGTCAAGTGTGGGGTTTGGTTCTTTGCCATGGGACGCCATGGTACGGAAACAAACTCCTTGATGTGGGACGCCACAACTTGGATGTTCGTTTCTACAAAATGGACAAGTCGATGAGGACATCGACTCCCTGTTGGTAGGGGTGTGTGTGTCGCGCCCTTTGCCTTGAGGGCAGGGGGTCGGGACACATGAGGGGCTGCCCCTGTGGTGGGGGCAGGCAGCGATAGGTATGGGGGGCTGAAGCACCCTTGAGTGCCCAAGGCACTCAAGGAGGCGGAGGCGCTCACTAGGTGGAGCCCCGCACACCGGGTTGCGGTGGGGGTGGCTCCACAAGGGGTGGTGGTAGCTTGGGACTTAGTGGGGGTGGCATAGGACTCACCATGGGGCGGAGACCTCGTGGTGGGAGTCGTGGGGAGTCTTGGGACTCATCACGGTCCATAGGGGCTGTGATGAGTGGGCCAAGACTCACCGCGACTCATCACCGGGAGTCGAGGGTTTTCGTGGTGGTTCGCCATAAAATGGCATGGCTGGACCCCGCGGACAGCTACAGAAGTATATATAGGGAGTAGTAACCCGAGAACGGTGCAAGCCCGTTGGTGACCAAAAACTAGTGAGTAAGCGAGCGAGCCGGAAAGCGACCAAAGAGTGGGGAGCTGTTCCGGACTGCCATCTACCAAAGGGAATTCTCCTAGTCCCAAATAGGTGGAGGGTTTAGAGGGAAGCGAAGGGGGACCGTTATGTCCCGGTGAGCAGCCGAAGCTCCAAGTTGGCCCGGGCGGCCAGGTTGGGAGTCAGGCGCGCGCATCAAAGCGAGTAACTATGACTTGAAGGGGAGCTTACCGAAGTGAGGTGCGCGACAGTCATGGAAGAGATGACCATAATGAACATGGACCGCCCCTAAAGAAAATCAAAGGGTCAAGGCAAGACTTGAATTGGGAAGTATATGGTGACCCTAGCATACCAGCAGAAGAGGGCTGGGAGGATGTTCCGGAAGAGTTCAGATGGCCGATGGGGAGATGCAAAAAATTTGTGAAATAGTACCACATCAATCAATTGTGGCCTTTGGATATGCATGACATGCAAACCCGGAACAATTACGCAGAGTCCAGGTCTTGCACGAACTTGCATTTCCAGCATATGGCGAATGAGGTGCATTGCACATTGTGGGGTCAACCTCTCTTAAAGGGCCAAATCCCGTACACCTTGGCAGCCATATTGTACGTGGAGGTCATACTCTTGCGTCTAGTGAATTGGCAAACTGCTAGTAGGAGGAACGCAAGGTTGCTATACAGTTTGGAGTACATTCCGGACACGTTCAAAATACAACCGACTGCAACGTTACAGGAACAACTGGCGGAAAGAGACCAGCGAATCAAGACCGACTAGACTGGCAAACACTGCGCATAGCCGAGTTGGAAGCTAGATTGCAAGACATGCCTCCAAACAATGAAGGCATTGTTGTCCACAATGAGGATTGAACAAACGTCGTGGACATGGACGCGGAGTTTGCGATGCCCGATCGCAGTATTGACCTCATCATTCACGAAATTACGGACGTCCTTGACCCTGTGGCCGATGAAACCATGGTTGAGGAACAGCGAATTGCGGATGAGAGAAGGAGGAAAGAAAAAAAACTAGTACTGGAAACCGGGGAATGCTCGAGGGTCGCCATTCAATCCGAGATGAACTCAATATTTAGATGTCAACCGCATTACAAAGGAGCGGGACATTGTCATGACAACTGCATGGCGCTTGTCCAAAACGCTGGAGATTCGGGCATGGGTCCCATTGAATGGCGATTGGGAGAATTGGGTACAATGGACGACCCATTTGGCCTCCAAAGAAGCACGGGTATAGCGGGCACTGTCAGGCTTGCAACGTGTCGCACGCATGTCAAACCGTAGCGTGGATAGCATTTATGCCAACATGCAAAGATATAACGATCTCCACATTGCATCTAGTATGTTCATCGGGTATACCAATTGGGCAGATGTGGATTATATGTTCGATCGATGTGAGTACAGAATTTCGGGGTCGAACAGAAGCATAAACTGGGAATTGGAGATAGAGGAAGAATGAGACACCAAAACAAGGATGACCAGTCATATCAAACCGGCCCAGAGGGAGGAGATACCACGAGGCATTTTGCCGTTATGGATATCAGATGACACAGTTTGTTCGATGTGTAGGAATCCATACGGCCCAGAGGAATGTCATGTGCTTGGATCATGTGGACATATGTTCCATCTCACATGTCTTATCCCGCAAGCCTTGCGGATGAGCGCTTGTCCAGAATGTCATACACCAATCTATCGCCGTTTCTATGAGCTAGTGGGCTTGGAGGAACGGATGTCCATAGATTTTGAATACAATCGACACAACCTCCCATTGGATGGGCTACTATTCACATTTCTGAATTGTGTGCATTGGGGCAAGAACTTAGTATGGGATGCAGACAGAGAGATGCATGGCATACATGCCGGAAACCCGGCATACATCAAAGATCCCCAGTATTTCTGGGTCACATCTGACTGGGAGATAACCATACGTACGGGAAACATTTGAGATTGGTGGGAGAGAGAGCAGTTTTGCCGCAATCTGGGAGGGCATTGGAGTCAAAGAAGGTCCAGGTTTATCCGGCTCCCACATGGGTGCCGGAGGAGAACCAATTGTATGACAGACAACTGATTGGGAGACATTTGTTGTTGTCCGAACTGGAAGATGCTATAATATGTCAACGCCGAATGAATGAGGCGTACGAGGCGGTTTATTGTCGAAACGACACAATGATTAGGGACAGGGCCCGCGAGAGGCAATTGGAAAGTTTCAAAAGTACCATCAAGGCAGTTGTAGAGAAATTGAGGCGACTATGGATAGACCGTTATCATCGTGTTTCGGGGGCTCTATTGCCGGATGTGGACGGCCTCGTTGCCGATTTGCATGCAGTCCGTGCACTTGTTCTCGATCCACCTCCGCCACACCGTGAGAGTGAATAAGAAAGTCAACTTTCACCGCGAATTAGGCGGATGCAAGCCAGAATTGATCACATGTCATTGGGGCCCTCATTGACCACGAGATCACGATCGCAAGCTCTGGCAATTGGCAGTGCAAATCAGGCCACATCATCAAATTCCTTGTCCTCGGACAGTGACGACTAGGCTTTTAATGACTGGCAGCGTAGTACATATACAATGTGCATTTTTATTGTACCTTGAATATTGTTGGAAAACACAGTGATGACATTCCGCCAATTTTGTATATCACCAATTTTGTTAATACACAATGCACATGTGCGGCACCTGCCAATTTCAATTGCATGAGCAGCGTTTTCTTTACGTTTACACTCGTGTGATGGGGAAGAAGTAGTTCACCCTGCAAACAAATTTACAATGGTGTCATATTTGGTCATGACGTGTGGGTATTTGCAATGAACTCCGAAAGCTGGAGAACTAGGAAAATTGATGTTAACCAATAAGTTATAACGAGTTACGAACGGTCATCTTCCAAACAAATTTTCGTCTGGTCCCTTCGTATTTCATAATCATTTCACAAAATCTATGATCTTTCTATGAACATATCCACAAAGTTCTCAAAGCACAAAATAATTTCGATTGATCTCATATTACACTGGGACATATCAGAGGGTACATTGAACACACTGGCCAAGTCTCAAAGCGAACGAAAATCATTTGGATGGGCAACCATCCGTTGGCCTATTGAACAAATTTCGATTGATCTGATATTACTCTGGGGCCTCTTACATGGTACATTGAACATAGTGGCCAAGTCTCAAAGCGAACTAAAATCATTTCAATGGCCAACCATCCGTTGAGCCATCGAATGAATTTCGATTGATCTCATATTAGTCCGGGATCTGTGAGAAGGTGTCTCAAACGTACTGGCAAAGTTTGGAAGCAAACAAAAATGATTTGGATGGGCAACCATCCGTTCACCCGTTGAATGTATTCCGTTGGATCTGCTATTACTTTGGGACCTGTTGGACTGTGTTTCGCGTGCTCACGATTTTTTTTTCATTCTGCTTTTGAATGGGGCGTGTAATGACTCCATATGCAACGTGCATGCCAAATTTGGGAGCGAACATAATTCATTTGGACCCAAAACCACAGTTTCTTCCCTGTTTTGCACTCCATACTTGATTTGTGTTTTACTTGATGCACTCTTTATAGAGAGTTTTGCAATAGTGAGCGAAGAGAACACTTTTTTTTTGGGGGCATTTTTTATTGGTCCAAATTTGGCAGAGGAGTAGCGGTGGGATGCTTGAAGCTGCAGAACAAAATTGAGCCAAAAACAAAATCGATACGTGCCAGAAACCCCCAATGAAAGGCAGTGCAAACCTATTTATTGGTTTAAAATTAATTTAAATTCAATTAAATTCTGGAATGGTTGAGGGGTGAGCGCGTCGATGGGGAGGCAAATGATCTATTCGTCTGTTGTGTCTCCGCAAATGTGTCACACACATGTTCAAGCACATGGGGGCAAAAGAGGGGCTTCAACCACATCCGTTCAATGGGTGCAATAGCCGTGCACGCATTGCAGGATTTTTTTTCCGCATTGAACAAAAACCAGATGACAAGTGAAAGCCTCATTGGCCCATCGAACGAATTTTGATTGATCTCGTATTACACTGGGACGTATCAGAGGGTACATTGAACACATTGGCCAAGTCTCAAAACGAACGAAAATCATTTGGATGGGCAACCATCCGTTGGCCCATTGAACGAATTTCGATTGATCTCATATTACTCTGGGGCCTCTTATATGGCACATTGAACATAGTGGCCAAGTCTCAAAGCGAACCAAAATCATTTCGATGGTCAACCATCCGTTGAGCCTTTGAATGAATTTCAATTGATCTCATATTAGTCCGGGACCTGATACATGGTATGTTGAACATAGTGGCAAAGATTGAGAACAAACGAAAATCATTTGGATGGGTAACCATTCAATCGCCCATTGAATAAATGGGGTTTCGTGCCCTTTGAAGCTCTTTTTGTAGTGTCTCCTGCCTCGTAATGCGGTGCTTCTCCATGTCCACTTTATCCAATATGTTGATATTCTCCACCTGGAACATTGATCTCGCACCCATCGAAGACTCCCGTAAGCCACATGGAACGGTTCATGTGATACATTTTCACAAATGCGATGTGATACATTTGTGAAATGGTATCACATCAACTGTTTAATGTGGCCAATGCACCTCTTCCGCACCATGGCGGAAATGTTCGCTACTTGAAAGCACAAACACAAATAATCCGTGGAAACAATCTCAAGAATCATATGTACTGCAAGGTGTTTCATACTGCCGATGTTCATGTAGCTGAATTCTTTAGGAATCGTTTTGCTACTCCCATGCTAACAACATCAAGTCCACTGCGACTGTCATATTCCAAATTCCGTATTAGCCACCACGGACATGAAACCAGGAACTTCGCACAAAATCTCCAATTCATTCAATTTATGGTGGGCCATGGCTGCAGCCTGCAAGCTGGCCGGGGTGGCTGATACGTTCGTTTGAACATGACAGTCTCAAAGGACGTTGGCATAGGAATAGCAAAAAAAGTACTACGGATTGGTTGTGACAGCTCTAATCAATAGAGAACTCGCACCATCAGTTGCGCTCCAGCAGCAGTACCGGTATCCCGAGTAAATAAAGTTCCGTTGTAAATAATAAATTGCATACGCTCGAACCTCACAGATGTCATTTCAACAAAACCGGCCGTGTATTGTGGCACTGTTTGTAACTTCGAATGTTTCAATGTTTCTGACAGGGTACTGAGAAAATGATATATTGGCTTCATAGGAGTTAGACAACAAACGTTCCATATCTCATTCAAATGTCGACCCTACCATGAGTGACATAGATAAAAAAAATAATAGATGTACATGCGACCTCCAGACGTTCAAGTAGACCATTTGCTGGACCTAGTATCAAACGTTCGGAGGTCGCATGTGCACCTATTACTTTCCGATCCATGTCTCTCATGGTAGTGTCGCACAGTTGAATGAGATGTGAGACGTTTGTTGTCTAACTCCTACGGAACTAATACATTGTTTTCTCATAACCCTATCCGAAACCTTGGAACATTACAAATATAAACAGTGAGTCAGTACACAAACCATTTATGTTGCGATGACAGGTGTCAGGGTCGAGCATATGCAATGTAGTATTTACAATGCGACTTTATTTATTACATGTACGATCAAAATTGAGTTATGTCTTCATAAAAGAACCATTGTACCGCCACAAATCTCATATCTACGAGACTATGGTCTACTCCGTCTTATATACATCTTTCGGCTCAGGCCAATTGAACGGCTTGCCATGAACCGAAGTACTACATGGGCTAATGTGACTATCTCATTCTTGTTGTTGTCGTACAACCTTTGTAGCATTGAATGCCAACAACCTCCCGTAAATTGGTCCTCGAACATACTTTGATCATAATGAGCACCGCCATTTATTCGTACCGCTATCTTCCCAATGGCAAAGGCCTCCGACGTCATGTCCTTGGGGGGGGGGGGGGCATTCGCATCGAAAACCGATGCAATATCTTTTTCCACCTACCATCTTTTCGCGAGTTCCCGGTCCAGCTTGTCTTGGTTTTCAAACTGGTATGACGAGGCTTTGCGTATGCCCAATGGGGTGGCTAAGCCCCAATCACACACCCCAATCTTGATCTCCTCGGTGCCATCTGGAAAATGCAACAAGATGTTGTCGGGGGACAAGTCGTTGTGCATGACACTGTTCTTGTGGACAACATCCATGATGCACACCAGTGCCCATGCAAGTTTACTTTGCACTTTCCGAAAATGAAGCAAGCGATCGCGTTCCTGGAACTCTGCTTCCGTTCCCCTTTGTTCCAAAATCACCCTGATGTCCGAATCGTTGCCCCATTTTCTGTCAAGGTTCATCATGTCGCGTATTGTCCCCTCATTCCACCAGCGAGTGTAACCCTCTACCTCACGTGCATTCACAGCAAAATATGAGATAACATCCGGATGCTGGAACTTCACTGCCAAACACTCGTCGTTATGTTGTCTCAACGTCTTTTCTGGATTTTTGGACTTGGGTTTTTCCCGCTAGCTCCCAATGCTCCGGTATTCTCGAATCGCCAACAATCCTACACTGACGGACCTTAGCATACCCTCCTTCTTTGTAAGGGCCAATCTCTACCACCTTCGCAATAGAGTTCAGGTAATAAAGACCAGTTGTGTCTCCCCCGCCCGATGACCCCGCCTTCCAAGGGACAACCCTAGTCCGGCGATGTGAATTCTGACTTGCCGAGCAAGCCCAATACTCAACACGCCGCATTAACTCAGCTTCGGCGGAGGGCACTCGACCTTCGGTTGCTCTACCCTTCCATGTCTTCATTAGTTGTCTCAAATTCCACGTGGCGTATTTCGCCCTGCTTTGGATCCACCGATTGAACTTTGGCTTGTCCTGACATAAGCACTCTCCAGCCTCGTCATGTCCCTACCCTTGAAAAAATCCACTACCACTTCTTTCACCCTATCCAAGGCATCCGGTCCCGGGTAGTCTGGCTTGTTGACCTGGCTATCCCACTCGTGGGCACGTTTTCTTTTCCTCCGATCCCCAGACGATCCCACCCCAGAACTTGAATTCATAACCCCCGACATTGTATAAACCTTTGCCCACTACAAGGTCCAAAACCTCAGAAAACGGCAATGAATGCGTGTGGATGATGCCTGTTTTCTGAAAAAAAAGCAGGCCGTTGGAGATCCGAAAACGGCAAAATGGTGATACGATGATTGAACCGTGACCAAGTGTGTTAAACTGACCAATAGAAAACCGACAACCCCCCCCCCCCCCCCTTCCCAAATAATCACCTTTGCACCTCCCGTTGGCAGTGCCAAGCAACGAAGTCCGAAAGGACTACAGGATGCCAAGGAACCGCACCACGAGAGGGGCAAAAGTGATCAGAAAAGGAGGGGGGAATGGTCTATATAGGCGCCCACCAGCCCCCCCCCTCCCAAAATGGCATTATGCTTGAAAAGGCGCGACAGGCCAGTGGCGCCTCGCCACGCGCACCCACATGGGAGAGGTCAAGGGTTCAAAATCACCTCCCCCCATCCCATTTGTTTCATTTTTCCTGACCCGTGGCACCTCGCCACATGGCTTGGCCAGGCGCCGCTTCATGATTAAAAAATTAAAAACAAAATGCCACACGGCGGGTCCTGGATTTCTAAGAAAAAAAAAACACGCGACCGCCGCATGACGGTCGTTATATTTATAAAAACAAAAAGAGCGACCGCCACATGGCAGTCGCTGTTGTTTTTTTAAATATATTAAATAAGCGACCGCCTACTGGCAATCGCTTAATTCAAGAATCAAAATATAAATAAGCGACCGCCGCTAAATGGCGGTCGCTTCATTTAAAAAAATACATTAAGTAAGCGACCGCCAAACGGCGGTCGCTTAATTTAAGAATCAAAATCAAATCGAGCGACCGCCTCCAAATGGCGGTCGCTGCATTTTTCAAAAATTAACTGAAGAAGCGACCGCCAAACGGCAGTCGCTTTATTTAAGAATAAAAATAAAAATAAGCGACCGCTGCTAAATGGCAGTCGCTAAATTTAAAAAATATATATAGCGACCACCACATGGCGGTCACTGTATTTTTACATAATATATCAGAGATGTAATAATAATAATATAATAAAGTGCGAGCGACCGCCAATCTGGGCGGTCCTTTCATTTAAAACATAATAAACTTCAACCGACCGCCAATATAGGCGGTCGCTTAATTTAATAAAAATATTAAATTATATGCAACTGCCAATATAGGCGGACACATTTTTTTAAAAGAATTAATAAATATTAATAATTGGCCACGTCTATTTTACACCGTGGCTGCCATGTTATTACAAAATGTAGAAGTAAATCGTAAAAGTCAAATGTAAAAAAAATTACATGGGTAAACGTCCGGATTCGACGTGACGTGACGCATGTCGGACGTGACGGCCGACGTGTGAGCGCCACGTCACGTCAGGAATGATAACTAGGGCTTGGGTTAGCAGTGTTGCTGGATGCAGCTGCAGTGGCTCATCGCCCACGACTATGGTGGACCAACTTGATGCCACCTGCACTGCTCAAGCGTGCATTTGATCGGGTGCAGCGGCCACCAAACCTGACGATGGATAGCATTTTGGACATAGGGAGGCAGTCTCAGCGTATGAGACACGATGACCGATCACCTTTGGCAGTGGTCAATAAGGTGGGTCACCCACGAGCAACATTGCCTACACTGCTCAGCTTTCCAGGATCTCATGCTTTCCGGGATGGTGGACCTGGCCTCTTGTGGGATAGCCAGTTGCAGCAGTTAGTGGAGCCCAATGCTAACGTGATACCACGGCAGTGTCATCTCTTTCTGAGGCATCATGTCGTCAAGTGTTGGGGCAAGCAATGGATCTCAATTGCTTGACCTAGATTATCAGCTTGGCTATGGCTGAGCAGCGCAGAGTACGGAGTACACTTCCCTTGATGGTCTCTCTGCCTACCGAGACGGTACAGACAGCGAGTGGGGGCGAACAGGTGAGGACCACAAAGGTACAGGCCGAATTAGTCCCTAGGAATCCTTGTTTGGCAATGAAATGACCAGAAAGGAAGACAGTAGATAGTGTGTACAAACACCACTAAGTACACTGGAAAAGGAAGAGTGGGAAGATATTCATGTCATGTCAAGACATGGACAAGACCCACTAGGGTCATTATCAAGTAAAGACATAAACATCCCATGACAGGGCACCATCTAACGCTTCCAATCTTGTCATAGCACACCAAGTGACAACACCCAATCAATCATGATAATACAGGGTGGGAGGGCGGGGTTTATTCATGTTCAGATTCCTAACATGTACCCAAGTAACCCTCTTGCACAATACAGGTTAAATTGCAGCCTCAGATTATATCATTCGTAATTATCCCAAGATATGCATCATGCAAGATATCATGGGCATGTAAGAACATCTTGCCACATTACAGATCCAAGATATGTATACACAAGCATCTTGATAGACCAGCCTGTAGTTTATCAGATTCCAAGCATGCAACCAATTAATCCTCTTGGGCATGACAAAACATAATGCAGCCTCACTCTTTACCATTTGTAAGTAACCCAAGACATGCATCATGCAAGGCTCCTTGGGTAGGTAAGAACATTCTGCCCTACTACCCATTCATGATATGTTCATACAAGCACCTTGATGGACCAGCCTGCAATCTATCAGATTTCAAGCATGCAACCAAGTAATCTTCTTGGGCATGACAAAACATATTGCAGCTTCACTCTTTGCCATTTGCAAGTACCCCAAGACATGCATCATGCAAGGCCCCTTGGGTAGGTAAGAACAGCCTTCCATACTACAGATTCAAGACATGTATACACAAGCATCTTGATGGACCAGCCTGCAGTTTATTAGATTCCAAACATGCAACCAAGTAACCCTCTTGGGCATGACAAGACAGACTACAACTTCATTCTATACCATGTATAATTGCCCCAAGACATGCATCATGTAAGGCATCTTGGCATGGAAGAAAGGCCTGCCATATTGCAGATTCAAGATATGGACACACAAACACTTTGAGAGCCCGAGACCAAGCCCACTGAGCTAAAAAATAAATCATACATTGCAGGTGCCTGGTCTGATGGCAAAATAAGGCTGATAAACTCTGGCAAACGTCCAGTAGAGCTTACCAACACTCATTTCCAAGAGGCTTAGGCCAGGCTTTGCAAATAAACCTCACTATGCTCCATTCCACACCAGATCCAGGCCTGAAAGAGGCCTGTCATTGCCTTATCAGGCTGCCATCTTTAAAAAAACAGGGGCTCTTCTTCCTTAGAACCTAACAGCCATTGAGGCCTTACCCATACACCATAACTCCTCTTTAAGGCCAAAACAGTATAATCCACAGGCGCCGCTGCCAAAGATTCAAGACAAGGTAAGGTCCAGATGTTGGGCTTCAAGAGACATGCCTGCCAGGCCGAAATGCTCCATCAAAGGCAGCAAAACAAAAGTCAAAAAGTAGCATCAATATGCCAAACCAGGAGCAAGCGGGCTGAAATCGGGGCTGCAGGCAGCAACCAGAAATCAAGACGCCATACACAATAGGTTCCCTTTGCCCACATCCGTATCTGTAAGCTCAAGAGAATTCAAAGCAAGTAGGGATCCTCACCTGGTCCCATCACAAGCCCCCACAAAAACCAACAGATTAGTGAGGATTGTGGAACCCCAGGTGAATCACAGACCCCTACACTTATCATCGATGTCAACCAAGAAAGTCAAAAGCAAGAGAGAAAGATACAAAACAAAATGAACCCTAATCACCAAAAGCACCTTGAGCGATTGGGGAGGATAACTGTGCGCCATCACCACCAGCAAGCCACATCCAGCAAAGCAAAGGAGAAGTGAAGCATACAAGCACACTTGCTAGGTTTAAGAAGGGGAGAGAGAGATACTTCCCAACACAAGCGCCGCTGCAAAAATTAAAAGCCAGAGGAGGGAAAGAGACGATGCATTCACAGCATTGTCTCCCGCCTGTAAGAAAACAAAAGCGCTGTCATTGCGCATCCCCAGGAGATCGTCCAACACGGGTACGGTAGCAGCAAAATGCAAACGCCATAACGCTCTCCCCGCGAGCTCAGAAGCACTACTCGTGCTTCTGACGGCGAGAGACACATCCTAGGGCACTTGCCCGATTTTTCATCCGTGCAGGATGAACAATCAACACCACATCCTTTAAAACCTGACGGATTTCATCCGTAGCTAGGTTAGACGGTAGGTTTTAGGGTAGGGGTTAGGGTTTCACACCTTAATTAACCATAATTAGGGGTAATTAATATCAGTCCAGGGCCATCAAAAGCTGTACAGATGAAAAAAATCATTGAGTTCATCCGTTGGAAAAAGTCCATCAGTAGGATGGAAAAACATGAAATAACAGCCAAAGCATCAGTTTTACATCCTTACACGTAATTCATCATCCCAAAAATGCCTCATCTGGTACGGATGAAAAAGCAATAAAAGCGGAATGAAAAAATTAATATCCTGGCATTTTTCATCTGGTATGGATGGAAAAATATGATGCCACTAGCAACCCCCACAGAGGTAATTCCTCATTCTCTAGTGACTCAAACCGGTATGGGTGAAAGTCAATAAAAGAGGCATGAAAAATCCGAGACTCGGCTTAGAGGTAATTTAGTGTCCACCCTGGTAGTTCATCCGGTATGGATGAAAAATTGTTATAGGGCGGGTGAAAAAACTGCCAGAGTCCATCCAGTATGGATGAAAAAACAGGAAATTAACACTGATAAAACCGGCCAATTCCAAGGAGGGGGGGAGACAGAGGGAGAGAGGGGGCACCCACCAACCAGCCCCTGGTATGGTAGTCCCTTATGGAGTGAGTGTGGTATGCACTCACCCCGTGATGGCGCACAGTTATCTGCGGGGAGAGCGTTATGGCGTCTGCGTTTTGCTGCTACCCTGTTTGCTGCATCGTACCCGTGCTGGGCGATCTCCTGGGGATGCGCAATGACAACGCTTTGTTTTTCCTACAGGCGAGAGACAATGCTGTGAATGCATCGTCTCTTTCCCTCCTCTGGCTTTTAATTTTTGCAGCGGCGCTTGTGTTGGGAAGTATCTCTCTCTCCCCTTCTTAAACCTAGCAAGTGTGCTTGTATGCTTCACTTCTCATTTGCTTTGCTGGAGGTGGCTTGCTGGTGGTGATGGCGCACAGTTATCTTCCCCAATCGCTCAAGGTGCTTTTGGTGATTAGGGTTCCTTTTGTTTTATGTCTTTCTCTCTTGCTTTTGAGGTTCTTAGTTGACATCGATGACAAGTGTAGGGGTCTGTGATTCACCTGGGGTTCCACAATCCTCACTAACCTGTTGGTTTTTGTGGGGGCTTGTGATGGGACCAGGTGAGGATCCCTACTTGCTTTGAATTCTCTTGAGCTTGCAGATACGGATGTGGGCAAAGGGAACCTATTGTGTATGGCGTCTTGACTTGGTTGCTGCCTGTAGCCCCGATTTCGGCCCACTTGCTCCTGGTTTGGCATGTTGATGCTTACTTTTGACTTTTGTTTTGCTGCCTTTGATGGAGCATTTCGGCCTGGCAGGCCTGTCTCTTGAAGCCCAACATCTGGACCTTACCTTGTCTTGAATTTGACAGCGGTGCCTGTGGATTATTAAGCTAGGTACTGTTTTGGCCTTAAAGAGGAGTTATGGTTTATGGGTAAGGCCTCAATGGCTGTTAGGTTCTAAGGAAGAAGAGGCCCTATTTTTTTAAAGATGGCAGCCTGATAAGGCAATGACAGGCCTCTTTCAGGCCTAGATCTGGTGTGGAATGGAGCATAGCGAGGTTTATTTGCAAAGCCTGGCATAAGCCTCCTGGAAAAGAGTGTTGGTAAGCTCTACTGGACGTTTGCCAGAGATTATCAGCCTTATTTTGCCATCAGACCAGGCACCTGCAATGTATGATTTATTTTTTAGCCAAGTGGGCTTGGTCTCGGGCTCTCAAAGTGTTTGTGTGTCCATATCTTGAATCTGTAATATGGCAGGCCTTTCTTCCATGCCAAGATGCCTTACATGATGCATGTCTTGGGGCAATTATACATGGTATAGAATGAAGTTGCAGTCTGTCTTGTCATGCCCAAGAGGGTTACTTGGTTGCATGTTTGGAATCTAATAAACTGCAGGCTGGTCCATCAAGATGCTTGTGTATACATGTCTTGAATCTATAGTATGGAAGGCTGTTCTTACCTACCCAAGGGGCCTTGCATGATGCATGTCTTGGGGTCCTTGCAAATGGCAAAGAGTGAAGCTGCAATATGTTTTGTCATGCCCAAGAAGATTACTTGGTTGTATGCTTGAAATCTGATAGATTGCAAGCTGGTCCATCAAGGTGCTTGTATGAACATATCCTGAATCGGTAGTAGGGCAGACTGTTCTTACCTACCCAAGGAGCCTTGCATGATGCATGTCTTGGGTTACTTACAAATGGTAAAGAATGAGGCTGCATTATGTTTTGTCATGCCCAAGAGGATTAAATTGGTTGCATGCTTGGAATCTGATAAAACTACAGGCTGGTCCATCAAGATGCTTGTGTATACATATCTTGGATCTGTAATGTGGCAAGATGTTCTTACATGCCCATGATATCTTGCACGATGCATATCTTGGGATAATTACGGATGATATAATCTGAGGCTGCAATTTAACCTATATTGTGCAAGAGGGTTACTTGGGTACATGTCAGGAATCTGAACATGAATAAACCCCGCCCTCCCACCCTGTATTATCATGATTGATTGGGTGTTGTCACTTGGTGTGCTATGACAAGATTGGAAGCGTTAGATGGTGCCCTGTCATGGGCTGTTTGACCCTAGTGGGTCTTGTCCATGTCTTGACATGACATGAATATCTTCCCACTCTTCCTTTTCCAGTGTACTTAGTGGTGTTTGTACACACTATCTACCGTCTTCCTTTCTGGTCATTTCATTGCCAAGTTGAGCTACTAACAAGGATTCTTATGGACTGGCAGTGGTCCAACATATAACTTCTTGTTTGGGATGGATGAAGATCAAGCTTTCTTGGTGTATCAGTCCCTGACCTCCACCAATTCCAGCAATACTGGTTGCCATAAGTCACACCAAGTGACTTCATTTGCCACTATGCAAGGGCTGGATTCTAAAGTTCTGGAGGATTCTCCGACTCTAAACATACTGGAGGACGGTTGCAAACTGATTGAAACCCACGCCCATGGCAAGAAATTCATCACTCATGCGACGAAGCCTACCCCTTGGGATTCATACATATGTTATACCCCAACCGAGGTATGGAATGGATAAGCCCTAAAAACATGATTAAGAGAGTTTGGGTGGCTCATGGCCAACATGACCTTGCTCTCCTTGTTGATGAGATTGTCTTTGGATGGACCTATCATAAACAATGCAGTACTGAATTCTACCAGCCTTCTGTTGTTTTCCGTGATTTCAAATTCATGCAAGATCTGATTATGTCACGAGAATGCGTATGTGGGACACTGGAGGGCACAGTGCTTGACCTCATCTGTGGGACGGGTATGCAGAATCTTGTACTATGTTGTTCTGCAAATTCTCGTTATGCTTGAATTCGCAACATCTGAAGGGCCATGTTATAATGTGTGGATGGCATTGTAACAGGTGCCTCAATGGGGGCTGGGCGGCACCTCTTTGCCTAAGAGGAGGACACATCCGTCTGGGGATCCCATCTAGAAGGGCTTCAACGGAATGTGAAGGCTCCCATTGAAGCCAAAGATTCCTCGGATTCGTCGGAGTCGGAGGAAGAGACAGTGGACATTGATGTCGAGGAGAACCCGGAATACGAATGAGTGCAAACATTATAAGTTTGCAAAGCCTTCTGGGTGATTTTTTGTCAAACTCATTTCCGGACTGTGGTTCTCATTGGTCTCGTGGGTGATTGTTATGTGCAGGATTCCAGGATCCGGGTCGAAACATGTAGGGCCTACACTTCCTGCCAGGAAGAATGTCCCGTTCTTTGCGAGGGTCGACTTCATGACGAGCCCAGCGAAGGACTACTCCCTTCCAAGTTATGCAGCTAAACTCGCAAATACAGCGATTAGACGATGTGAGAATGCCAGTAAAGTAGAGCAGATTTTGGAGAGGGCTAGGGAGGACACAAGGATAAGGAAAGAGTTGGCAGCAGCTGAGACAGGTAGACGGGTGCGAAAGTTCATATGTGATTCAGCGGATGAGAGCGATGCAGATAGGGAGGACGACGACCCAACGGAGGTGAGATGGTCGGTTCCGCAAGGGGAAGATGAGATTTTTGAAAGCCTGGCCAACGAGCAGTCCGCTAGAGATGACGGGGTGGTGGCGGAGCAGGACAGTCAAAGACAGGACGACGATAGTGATGATTTTCAAGATTAATAGAATTTTAATGAACTCTCCGTACATTTAAATTCTCTTCCAGAGTATATAAAGGAAATTCTCCCCGTCCTTCATGTCCCCTCTCCCATGTGCTTCTCAACGACACCATCGTTCAAACCACGTCCCTCCCAAAATCGGAAATGCGGCACCGCATTTCCATGTCGGAACCGAAATGTGGCAACTGCAAAAACCTCGTTTGGAAATGCGGCACCGCATTTCCAAAACGGGCAAGAACAATTTTCCGTTTCATGGTTTGGACATCAGAAAACTGTTCGGCCGAACGGAAATGCGGTGCCGCATTTTCGTTTTTGACATGGCAGTTTTGCCGATTGCCGGCTCCTTCCATGGAGGTAAATGAAAATGCCACCCCGCATGCGGAGGTCAAACACGTTATTTAAATGGCGGACATGGAAATGCGGTGCCGCATTTCCATTTTGGAGATGGACGTTTTTCCAACTCCAGACCCATCGACGGAACTGCGGCTCCGCATTCCATGATTCTGGACGGGAATGCGGCTTTGCATTCCATTGTCCAATAAGAAATTTTGATGACGTACATGGAAATGCATCGCCGCATTTCCAGAACGGACATCGTGGTTTGTCGAATTCCAGACCCTTGGACGGAAATGCGGCACCGCATTCCATTGTCCAATAAGAACTTCGATTGCCAAACATGGAATTGCGGCGCCGCATTTCCAAAACAGACATCGTTGTTTGTCCAATCCCAGACCCTTGGACGGAAATGCATGGGGGCATTCCGTCTTGCTGGACGAAAATGCGGCACCGCATTCCATTGTCCAATACAAAATTTTGATGACGGACATGGAAATGCGGTGCCGCATTTCCAGAACGGACATCGTTGATTGTCCAATTCCAGACCCTTCGACGGAAATGCGGCACCGCATTCCATTGTCCAATAAGAAAATTTGATGACGGACATGGAAATGCGGTGCCGCATTTCTAGAACGGACATGGACAAGCATTGGCGATTGGACATGCTTGGACAATTCAAGGTCCAATATGGAAATGCGGTTCCGCATTTCCAATTCGAAGTATGGTAATGCCATGTCAAGAAATGAAATGCGGTACAACATTTCCGTTACGACCACAACGGAGGAAAGGGAGCTGCAAGAAATCGCTGCATGGAGAAAAATGAAATGCGGTGCCGAATTTCCGAGCTTAAGCATGTACATGTTTCATTTTACTCATACATGGATTTCCTTCACCTCAGGACTCTGGTATCGCTGACTCTAGTATATTCATGTGGACAGACACAAGGAACAATTGATTGAGGCAGGCCTCGCGCAAGACCAGTTGCACGAAGCACATAAGCAACAGCTATACCAAATGCAGATGAAGCATGAAAGCAAGTTGCAAGAAGTGAATGAACTACATACGGAGTTGCAGACAGTGCATGACAGGATGGCCATACAATGTGCTACACTCACAACTATGCTTGACCAAGCTACAATAGAAATAAACAGTCAAGTGGAAAGATGTACGAAGGCAGAGGCAGAGAATGTTGAGCAAGTGAAACTCATTGTCGATATGAAGAATACAATCTGTCGCAATGAGAATACTTTCAAGCAATACAGGCAGGTTGAAGCTGACCAAGAGAGGTACATCCTGGAGTTGCAACAAACGCTCATGGTAAATAGAAATGAATTCTCTGTGGCTAACAAGTCTTGGAAGGAAGCCAATAATCTGGCTGCTGCCTATGCGAGTTTGGTTGAACCTCATGCAAAGCGCATGGAGGCTTTACAGCAGCAGATAGATGTGTACAGGCTCACAGAGGAGCAGCTCTCAGGGGTGCCACCAGCAACTTGGTGGATAACCACCTTATGCAGGTTTGGTTAGCACAAGGGCCGGTGGAGGGCAAAGCACCACGAAAGCTCACCCAAAGTGAGATGAATGAGCTCAGACTGCAAGTGCAGAACATTGCCACAACTACTATAGACATTACTATAGACAATGTCTATAGTAGAATAGCAGAGTTACAGGAGGATGTAGACGGCATGCAGACTCAAGTGGAGGACCTCACTTCAAATATCGACAAGAGAGTCTGTGTACCTGAGAGGAACAACTGATGGCTTCTTATTACAATGCGAGAACTTTGGCTTTTCAGTCTTCTTCGCAGGGGGTGCAGGAGATGCCAATGGTACAAGAGCCACTGTCACCAACACCACAACAAGTCACTGTGCCAGTAGCTGACCCTGTTGTTACTACAGCCACACCACGGCCACCACAGCCTGAGGTATGGGGAAATGCTGTTTTTAACCCACCTAAAACTCCAGCTGCACGGGATTACAGTGGGGCTATGATTATGCCCTTCAACCAAATTCCCATTGTGTTGGATTTGGCTTGGAAGGAATTTAGTCCTCCGCAGTCATTGGCACATTACTATCAAATCATGCGCATTTGGCTGCCAGTGGCCAACTAAAGTTCTTCCGAATAATCGACCAATTGAGGATCATCACTTTGCGCAGTACTGGCATGAGGCAAGTACCATGTTGAAGGAATTAATTGCCTTCCAAGTTGTACATGGATTCATTTATACCAAGACCAAAGAGGTAGCAAGTATTGTCATGGGCTGCGGGTTATACTACGCTGCTTGTTTTCTGGTACGTTATCACATTGAGCAACAGAAGATGCAAACGCGCTTTCTGAGTTATTCCAGTGGGGATCCTTGGGTCTTACCTTCAGTGCCACCTCATATGTACCTATATGAGGCAAAAGTTATGATGCAAAAGGATTCTCAGATTCGTTCATGGTTTCATGCGGCCTGGAACAATTTGTCAACACAGAAATTCGGGCCTGACGATATTTTCTTTAAGGGACATGAGGCATGGAAATATTTGCACAATTCACAAGTCATTGGTACACCACTCACCTGGACAGACAAGGAGCTCAGGGTCTTCACCAATTTTGCAATTCAGCGCTTACAACAAGTTTGACAGTTTAAACTTCCAGACATGGTGGAACAACATTGAATGCCCCAGAGAATTCCAGTTAAAGTTCGACAGTTAAAACACCTCAGGGGGGACGAGGATTCTGATACAACTGTTTCTTCAGCGGACTCTTTTGACATGGCAGATGACTATGCAATTCAGATGGCTGAGGAGAAGCGACGGGGGTCTCCTATGCCTGAAAGATTACCTCGATATCAGCCTCCAGAGGGACTGACATATCCAGGTAGTTTTCAATCATCTCCCTCAACCAGTGACAGGACACGGGCTCGCACACAGAGTCCTTCACAAGACTCTAACCGTCAGAAGGGTGCTCGCTCACAAAGGGTTACAAATCCCAAACAGTAAACCGTGAAAACACGGCTTTTTGAGAGGGTGTCGTGCGCATACATATCGCTACACAACTACATCGCTGTCCAAACCACACCACACATATATGCACAATAAAGTAGTCTGCCACAATAGTGATAAACAAGCATAGAGACACTGTTGACACAAAACATATGAAATCCATCGCTATCACTCTTTATAATAGAAGTCGAGCCAGGGGCACCCCAAGCTATGGGGACTCCACCCCACAACAACCTACACTCCCATCATGAGTACACTCAGATCTAAACGCATGCAGGAGCTCGGTCGCGCAGGCTCAACTCGAGAAAGATGAGCCGCGCGACTGCCGCTCTCGTGAAGATAAGACGGACCAGGTGTCAAACTAAACTTGACACCTGATTTAACACTTGACCTAAATCCAAGTGTTAAATACAAATAACTAGTTTTATTCTAGCTGTTTTCACACTGTGCTTATTTAACTTGACATGTCCATATCTTGAATCTGTAATATGGCAGGCCTTTCTTCCATGCCAAGATGCCTTACATGATGCATGTCTTGGGGCAATTATACATGGTATAGAATGAAGTTGCAGTCTGTCTTGTCATGCCCAAGAGGGTTACTTGGTTGCATGTTTGGAATCTAATAAACTGCAGGCTGGTCCATCAAGATGCTTGTGTATACATGTCTTGAATCTGTAGTATGGCAGGCTGTTCATGTCTTGGGTTACTTAGAAATGGTAAAGAGTGAGGCTGCATTATGTTTTGTCATGCCCAAGAGGATTAATTGGTTGCATGCTTGGAATCTGATAAGCTACAGGTTGGTCCATCAAGATGCTTGTGTATACATATCTTGGATCTGTAATGTGGCAAGATGTTCTTACATGCCCATGATATCTTGCATGATGCATATCTTGGGATAATTACGGATGATATAATCTAAGGCTGCAATTTAACCTCTATTGTGCAAGAGGGTTACTTGGGTACATGTCAGGAATCTAAACATGAATAAACCCCGCCCTCCCACCCTGTATTATCATGATTGATTTGGTGTTGTCACTTGGTGTGCTATGACAAGATTGGAAGCGTTAGATGGTGCCCTGTCATGGGATGTTTATGTCTTTAATTGACAATGACCCTAGTGGGTCTTGTCCATGTCTTGACATGACATGAATATCTTCCCACTCTTCCTTTTCCAGTGTACTTAGTGGTGTTTGTACACACTATCTACCGTCTTTTTTTCTGGTCATTCCATTGCCAAGTTGA
Source organism: Takakia lepidozioides (assembly GCA_030704615.1). Lineage (NCBI taxonomy): Eukaryota > Viridiplantae > Streptophyta > Takakiopsida > Takakiales > Takakiaceae > Takakia > Takakia lepidozioides. The sequence continues at coordinate 67,202,776 of CM060733.1, read as the reverse complement.
GCTACTAACAAGGATTCTTATGGACTGGCAGTGGTCCAACATATAACTTCTTGTTTGGGAAGGATGAAGATCAAGCTTTCTTGGTGTATCAGTCCCTGACCTCCACCAATTCCAGCAATACTGGTTGCCATAAGTCACCCCAAGTGACTTCATTTGCCACTATGCAAGGGCTGGATTCTGAAGTTCTGGAGGATTCTCCGACTCTAAACATACTGGAGGACGGTTGCAGACTGATTGAAACCCACGCCCATGGCAAGAAATTCATCACTCATGCGGCGAAGCCTACCCCTTGGGATTCATACATATGTTATACCCCAACCGAGGTATGGAATGGATAAGCCCTAAAAACATGATTAAGAGAGTTTTGGTGGCTCATGGCCAACATGACCTTGCTCTCCTTGTTGATGAGATTGTCTTTGGATGGACCTATCATAAACAATGCAGTACTGAATTCTACCAGCCTTCTGTTGTTTTCCGTGATTTCAAATTCATGCAAGATCTGATTATGTCACGAGAATGCGTCTGTGACAGCACAAACATGTTTCGTGCATTTGGTGATGAGTCTACTAAAACAGAGTTCCATCTACCTGGCTCTGTTCCCAAACAGCACGTACGTACCATGGATCTAAACATCATCAGACATGACAGATTGAAAGCAGTGTTCAGCTTAGGTATGAATCACATTCAGTCTTACAATGTGGTGGTCTCCCAAGCTTTCCCTATTCTGTATATTTCCAGCAGCACTGACTTTGCCTGGAGTGAATGTTGTGTTCTTATCCAAACCCTTGGGAGGAATGGCTTCAAGACCAAGAAGCTAGTTCGAATCCTGATAAAGTTCCTGGAACATGGCTCTTTTCCTGGTCTCCACTTCCCGCTACACGAGCTAATTACCAAGCTAAGAGGTACAATGGATTCCTCATGACCTTATACCTGTCCTCTTTTGTTCAAGTGCCTGAAATGTGTTTGAGGGGAGGAAGTAGGCTTTTCCAACCCCTTTGGCAATTTTGTCCCGGGGTTGGGAACTATTTTTTGCAGAGGGAGAAACCTTATGAAGGGGTCTGGTATGCACTCCCTTACGAGGTGAGTGCATACCAAACTCACTCCATAAGGGACTGCCATACCAGGGGTTGGTTGGTGGGTGCCCCCTCTCTCCCTCTATCTCCCTCCCTCCTTGGAATTGGCCGGTTTTATCAGTGTTAATTTCCTATTTTTTCATCCATACCGGATGGACTCTGGCAGTTTTTTCACCCGCCCAATAACAATTTTTCATCCATACCGGATGAACTACCAGGGTGGACACTGAATTACCTCTAAGCTGAGTCTCGGATTTTTCATTCCTCTTTTATTGACTTTCATCCATACCGGATGAGTCACCAGAGAATGAGGAATTACCTCTGTGGGGGTTGCCACTGGCATCCTATTTTTCCATCCATACCGGATGAAAAATGCCAGGATATTAATTTTTTCATTCCGCTTTTATTGCTTTTTCATCCGTACCGGATGAGGCATTTTTGGGATGATGAATTACCTATAACGATGTAAAACCGATGCCTTGGCTGTTATTTCCTGTTTTTTCATCCTACTGATGGACTTTTTCCAACGGATGAACTCAATGATTTTTTTCATCTGAGCCGGATGAAGTGTACAGCTTTTGATGGCCCTGGACTGATATTAATTACCCCTAATTATGGTTAATTAAGGTGTGAAACCCTAACCCCTACCCTAAAACCTACTGTCTAACCTAGCTACGAATGAAATCCGTCGGGTTTTAAAGGGGGGCTGCTATTTCATGAGCCATGAGCCATGAGCGGCATGAGCCATGAGCAGAGTCGTAAGTGTCGAGAAAAACATGAGCAGGACTATTTTCCAGAAATGAGTGTCCGTGGGAATAGGGTTGAGGGTGTCACGGTCATAGGGGGAGAAGGACCTCCCGATGATGGAGGTTCGGCAATGTTTTTTAGAATTACCAATTGAAAGGCAATGTTTCGCGAATGGTAGGGTGGTACTGCTCTGTAGAATGAGGGCCCATTTCAGCCTACTAGCCACTTGCAAAATCCACCCACACTCCCAATCCCAAACAAAATGAGGAATGATGCATTCTGGGAACGATGGATACAGAATAGAACAAAAAGAGGGCACAATGGGGTTTTTATCGATCCACATGAATTGCATGATTGTGCAAACAAATCTTTAGCCCTGTGCCTTCTAAATACAAGTCACGTTGTCAATGGGACTTCGACTGCTCTGAAAACTAGCTCATGAGTCATCGGGCTCCTCCAGGTAAACTGGATTGCAGCCGTTGTACTGCCCCTGTTGATGTTCACACAATGTCGTGCCCTTCAATCATACCACCATCGAATATGGAAAGCTTCACATTTTCGTCGTCCACACCAATGCGAATGTCCCCATACAATGGAGAAGAGGAGCGCACTCCTTCAGGAGTATACGTCTCTCCGATGGAGTCCACCCACGTCCACTGGCTGCAGTTCCACCGCAACAGCATAGCAGTGCGCATTCTTCTGCATGGGTGCCTGTCGTAGCTGGGAAAATCGGAATCAAGGATGCGCAGGAGCCACGGACTCCTCAGACCAAGATCGTCACCCCGCTCGAAGGCGTGGTGGCCTGGGATATACTCAAAAGCGGACAATGTTTCCACATTCGAACCAGTTTCTTCTGTGTAAACTGTGTACCAGATAACGATGTCTCCCGATGTGGCCGAATACATTGCATAATCGAAGCCTCCATAAGGGCAGTCGTCCCGGTTTCCGGAAGCACGACATCCTTGCAAAGGAGGACCTGAGGACGTCTTTGATGCCGATGACAATGACCTTGCGGACAACAACGAAGCCCTTAGATTTTCGAAATGATGAGAAGCGGAAGAGCAGTGCGGGCTCCAATAATGGAGCATCTGGGTCCCACGTACCCACCAATCATCGTGTAACGTGTTCAACACGCCAGCGGTGGATGAACAGATACCTCTTTCTCATCCACGGGGTATAGTTTGAAATCTGCCACCGAAGACCATCCCCCGGATGGAAATTCGGCGCCGCATTTACATTGAAGGGGGGATGGACTTCGACGTCTCGAGTGGCTATAGGCCACCTGACACTTACTGCCATAGTTTGCATGGCAGGGAAGGAAACTGATAAACGGCTACATTCATGGAGCAGCCAATCTTCATCCGTGCAGGTTCGTGTAGGGGGGAAATTTAAATGTGCCCTGGAGTGTTTGTGAGGAATTGCAGCGTTTGCTTGAACTTCTTCCAGCCACCGCGCTGCTGCCTCCTCCATCCAGGAGCTGCTGTCATTGAGCGTACTCCGCTATTTTTTTTCAAGGATGCCGTGCCGCCGAAATCCTGCTGACTGCCCTTATCATGGCCACGATTATGCTATGTTCAAACCAGAATCAGGAGACATCATTGTCTGGCTCTCTGTTTTCACAGACGCTTCTGGAATCAAGCGGGAGTCTTTGCGCGCAATGGAGTATTTGGAGGGCTATTACCGCTTTGAGCGAGGTGAGGGCGAGGGTCAATGCGGTCCGTGGGTCCTGAAAATTGTTGACCTTGATATACCAAGCTGGAATGGGATGCCGGACAGATCACGCACGGCCTCACTTTGGCGCTGGAACTGCTGCCAGTGGACCAGGGAGGACGGCACCGGGGAAAACTATATTCGTGGAGTTCACTCCGCTCTTCCAGTGTATGGAGACATTCGGCTTAGTTGCGAAGACGAATCGCACGGGCACATGAGGCCCATAGTGACCTTGTCAATGTATGATGGTGGTATGATTGATGGGCATGACATTGTCGTCAGCTCCACCAAGGGCACCAGAACGACCGCATTACAGTTTACCTCGAGGTGCCGCATCAGTAATGAGCTTGTTTTGAGGGCTATCGAAGTTTCGTCGACTTGGTGACACCCATGTAGAAGGAGGAAGGGCTTAGATTTGTCTGGAGTTGCTAAATGTGAGACACCGTGTTCGATCAATAAAACAACCCATCGTACCTCACTTTTGTGTGCTTGTGTTTCATTGTGTTCAAGAACTGCCGTAATTGGCCCACTGTTTACAATTTGTGGTCTCATTTCTACAATGTGTCTGTCCACATGAATACACCAGAGTCAGCGATATCAGAGTCCTGAGGTGAAGGAAATCCATGTATGAGTAAAAGGAAACATGTACATGCTGAAGCTCGGAAATTCGGCACCGCATTTCATTTTTCTCCATGCAGCGATTTCTGGCAGCTCCCTTTCCTCCGTTGTGGTCGTAACGGAAATGTTGTACCGCATTTCCATATTGGACCTTGAATTGTCCAAGCATGTCCAATCGCCAATGCTTGTCCATGTCCATTCTGGAAATGCAGCACCGCATTTCCATGTCCGTCATCGAAATTTCGTACTGGACAATGGAATGCGGCACCGCATTTCCGTCCAGCACAATGGAATACGGTGCCGCATTTCCGTCGAAGGGTCTGGAATTGGACAAACAACGATGTCCGTTCTGAAAATGCGGCACCGCAGTTCCATGTCCGTCATCAAAATTTTGTATTGGACAATGGAATGCGGTGCCGCATTTCCGTCCAGCTAGACGGAATACCCACACGGGTCTGGAATTGGACAAACAACGATGTGGGCCTTGGAAATGCGGCGCCGCATTTCCATGTTTGGCAATCGACAGTTCTTATTGGACAATGGAATGCGGTGCCGCATTTCCGTCCAAGGGTCTGGAATTGGACAAACAATGATGTCCGTTCTGGAAATGCGGCACCGCATTTCCATGTCCGTCATCAAAATTTCGTATTGGACAATGGAATGCAGTGCCCCATTTCCGTCCAACAAGACGGAATGCCCACACGGGTCTGGAATTGGACAAACAACGATGTCTGTTTGGGAAATGCGGCGCCGCATTTCCATGTTTGGCAATCGAAAGTTCTTATTGGACAATGTAATGCGGTGCCGCATTTCCGTCCAAGGGTCTAGAATTGGACAAACAACGATGTCCGTTCTGGAAATGCGGCGCCGCATTTCCATGTACGTCATCGAAATTTCTTATTGGACAATGGAATGCGGAGCCGCATTTCCGTCGATGGGTCTGCAGTTGGAAAAACGTCCATCTCCAAAATGGAAATGCGGCACCGCATCTCCATGTCCGCCATTTAAATAACGTGTTCGACCTCCGCATGCGAGGTGGCATTTCCATTTACCTCCATGGAAGGAGCTGGCAATCGGCAAAACTGTCGTGTCGAAAACGGAAATGCGGCACCGCATCTCCGTTGAACAGTTTCTGATGTCCAAACCATGAAACCGAAAATTGTTCTTGCCCAGGTTTTGGAAATGCGGTGCCGCATTTCCAAACTAGGTTTTTGCAATTGCCACATTTCCGTTCCTGCATGGAAATGCGGTGCCACATTTCCAATTTTGGGAGGGACGTGATTTGGACGATGGTGTCATTGAGAAGCACATGGGAGAGGGGACATGAAGGACGGGGAGAATTTCCTTTATATACTCTGGAAGAGAATTTAAATGTACAGAGAGTTCATTAAAATTCTATTAATCTTGAAAATTATCAGTATCGTCGTCCTGTCTTTGACTGTCCTGCTCCGCCTCCACCCCGTCATTGCCTTTCTCATCTCCAGCGGACTGCTCGTTGGCCAGGCTTTCGAAAATCCCATCTTCCCTTGCGAAACCGACCATCTCATCTCCGTTGGGTCGTCGTCCTCCCTGTCTGCATCGCTCTCATCCGCTGAATCACATATGAACTTTCGCACCCGTCTACCTGTCTCAGCTACTGCCAACTCTTTCCTTATCGTTTTGTCCTCCCTAGCTCTCTCCAAAATCTGCTCTACTTTACTGGGATTCTCACATCGTCTAATCGCTGTATTTGCGAGTTTAGCTGCATATCTAGGAAGGGAGTAGTCCTTCACCGGGCTCGTCATGAAGTCGGCCCTCACAAAGAACGGGACATTCTTCCTGGCAGGAAGTGTAGGCCCTACATGTTTCGACCCGGATCCTGGAATCTTGCACATAACAATCACCAACGAGACCAATGAGAACCACAGTCCGGAAATGCGTTTGACAAAAAATCACCCAGAAGGCTTTGCAAACTTACATTGTTTGCACTCACTCGTATTCCGGGTTCTCCTCGGCATCAATGTCCACTGTCTCTTCCTCCGACTCCGATGAATCCGAGGAGTCTTTGGCTTTGATGGGAGCCTTCACATTCCGTTGAAGCCTTTCCAGATGGGATCCCCAGACGGATGTGTCCTCCTCATAGGCAAAGAGGTGCCGGTCGGAAAACCGCCCAGCCCACATTGAGGCACCTGTTATAATGCCATCCACACATTATAACATGGCCCTTCAGATGTTGCGAATTAAAGCATAACGAGAATTTGCAGAATAGCATAGAACAAGATTCTGCATACCTGTCCCACAGATGAGGTCGAGCACTATGCCCTCCACGTCAATGCATGTCTCCATAATTGTCTGAATGAAGGCAGGGCTCCGAGTCCGTGAATACCGCAGGGATTCCGTTGAAGTGAGGCTATGAGGGAGAAGTTCCGTGGGAACGTTGGTGAACATGACGTCGTAATTGATGGGGTTGCAGTTCGGGTCAACCAACAATCCCTCCTTCCTGAAAGCAAAGGTGGAGTTCTCCTTCACAAAGCAATATGCATCGAACTACTTCGTCTGCATACACAGTGGGGAACGATTAGAAATCGAATGCGGCACCGCATTTCAAAACACCTAAGAAAATGAAAGGACGAGTGCCAATGTCGTAATTACCTTCTTCCCTTCCGACCGAAGGCCCAATGTGTTGATGCACGTCCACTTCTTCTTCAGAATTGGGATGGCGCTCTTGCGGGTCCACTTCGCAAATCCTATCTGCGTGTTTTTGCCTTTGCTCGCCAGGACAACCACACAGCCTCTGTCGTCCAACACCATGCGGGCGAGCCTGAATCCTTTCTTCCAAAAGTCCTCGGAGTACCTGTTCCAAGATGGCAAAGCTTGCAGTCCTTCCACAGGCTCTCCGTCCGGAATATCCAAGATGATCATATCGCAAGACCACTCGGTGGCATTTCCGCCCCTCCTACAATCCTTGTCTGCACACACCCTCTCAAAGAACGAGACCATCTTCAGAAACCCAGGGGTGTCGGAAGGCTCTTCGGCAGCCGCCTTCTTCAGGGCTCTGCCCTTCAGACCCTCCATGGTCTTCATGTATGCCAACTTGGCTGTCCGTCCATCCAAAGCTGCCAAGAAACCCTCATTTACACACTAGACTACTGTATCAAGATCCACTTTCGGCCTCTTCATTTCCACCGGCTCGAAAGGGTGCCCCCCCGGGGGGTTGAAGAGTGCCTTCTTTGCCGACCCTGTTCTCGTCCCTCTCGTGACAACGGTGGGCACAGGGGATTTCGGCTGTGTTTCGGGGGGTTGGGCTGGTTGCAAAGTCTCCATCGGAGTCCTCTTCATCACCCTCTTCCTGCTCTATCTGTTTTTGCTTCTTCGTTTTCTTGGGTGTCACAACTGCTGCTCCTTGCTAGTGAGTCATCTTCTTCGACCCCTTCTATTGAGCCTGCACAGCTGCATCCACCGTCTTCTGTGCCATCTCAGCTGCCTTTCTGGATTGTTCCAGAGCAGCAGCTTCCTTTGCCGACTGTGGCCTAGCAGAGACACCTCTTTCCTTTCTCTTCTCTTCTGCTTTTGCGTGCAGATCTTTCTCAGACTCGTCAACAATTTCGCCAGACATGTCCAGGTACCACGGGCATCCAACGAGATGCGCGGCATGCCATTGTTTATGCATCTCGGGTGTGTAGACACAGCTTGGGCCCGCCACGGTCCAAGCCATGAAGAACGGGGGCTCTTGAGCCAGGGCCCCTGTCTGAAGAAGCACGTATTTCATATACCTGCAGGGCAGTCAGCATGCGTGAGCAAAAGTTGAGACCAACGTACTCGCAGAGTGCAACCGAAAACATAAAATACGAATGCGGTGCCGCATTTCCCAGACAAACCTCATAACTAGGCTTCGCATACAAGGGCAGCTGGGCTTCACCTGTAAACAATTCGCATTGCAGCTTTTCCCGCTCCCTCCTGATGTGTAAATTCCACGCTCCTTCTTGCTGTCTGCAGCTCCCTGGCGAAGAGGTTGTCCTTGTACGCACATCTGAAACGTGTCACGTAGTCTTCCAATGTCTGTGTTCCATCCCATTTGATGTACAAGCCGAATGAATTTGTATGCATTACGACTTGCTCCTTTGCATTCGTCATTACCTGCGATTCCCACATGCATTGTCACGTAGCAGTTCAGGGAATTCATCTCAGAAAAGCAAAGTACCTTGAATTACCTGGAACCACCAAGCCATGCGGTTGAGCCACACATCCACTGCAGGGTCGGAAACTTCGAGTGGAAAAGACCACATTGTCCTTATACTCTCCGATGCATTCCAGATCGACAGCCACCGTGTCTGCCATTTCCGATCCAATGTCAGGAGCAGGAAGAAGAGTGGCTATTGCTAGGAAGGAACTTCAGTGCATTGAACTCACATTCTCTTTCGCCTCAACACATTTTGAGATGATGCAGTCCAACTGCATGGTCCTGCATGGCCCGAGAATAGTGTTTTGCAATCTCGGGGATGAAGTCCTTTCCAAGTGCCGGATCTGCAATGGCCACCAACTTCACAAGCTTTGACTTGTATTTCATTCTGGACTTGACCCCGACTTCCTTCAAGTGCTCAGTCAATGACTGCAACGTTTTGACCTGTCCCTCACTTTCCATGAAGAAGCGTTTGGCATGGGCCAAATCCAGCTTGATGTTTGACTGCCAACAAAAACATGCAGAAGCGTTACATTCGATTCATGTGGAAAGATTACTGAAAATTGGGGAAGGATGAGCAGAGGGAAATGGGAGGACGACTTACTTTGTATATCACCTCCACCATTCCATCCATAGTGAGACGATACCATGTCCGGTCAGTTTTTGCCTCGGCTTTCTGAATGAGCTCGGGCTCCAGCATTTCCGCAAACATGTGCGGATCAGTGAGACCAGTTTCTCTCACCCTGTACAACATATGTGCCATGTAGGTATGCACGTACGCATTTTCAGTGACCCTGCAAGGCACACTCTCCAGTTCAGTCCACGGAAGCACGGAAACAAAACAAATTGGAAACCGAAATGCGGCACCGCATTTCGAACGTGCTTGGGAGGGTATGAGTATCTTACGAGTTGAGGTCCGCCATGGCATTCTTGAGCAGGGAGGAGTCTTCCGTCTTCACCTTGAGGATGACACACTCCACCATGTAATGCCAGCCAATATGCTTGGCATGGTTCTGCTTGATGTACTCCCACCAGGCAAGAAGTCGGTGATTCCCGTCCCACACAAAGAACATTTTACCCGACATATGGCCGAAGTCTGGATCACCCTTCAGCGTTGCCTCGAATTCGTCGTTGTGAGTGTGCCAGTGGGTATCCCATGTTGACAATTCATCCGCAGTGGGCCCACAAGTTTCGCCCTCCTCATTCTCAATGGAAACGTAGAAGGCTGGCGAACCTAGACGGTACCCTTCTCGAAATGCGAACTTGAGCTTATCCACATCTCCGGGAAGTGCCTGCCTGACGATGGGAAGGGAGACCATGCGACAGAGTGGGATTCGAAGAGTCCGCTGGAATACCCTGCTGCCCAGAACTCTGCCAATGCTACTGTGTGTCTCCTCCAACATTGTATCCTCAGCTTGTGGAATCGGTTTTGCGGGAGACTGCTCCGCCCTCCCCCTGATTGCCTTGTGCTTCCTCATTCTGCAATTGAATCTGCCCTGTACCCTTCTGCTTCATTCGCCTGGGTGGGGGGGAAACGGCCTGGTCTGGTTCAGAAACCAGTTGAAGGATGGGCTGCTTCTTCTTCGTCTTTGCTGGAGAAGGGCCCGACCCTTGCTGGCGATTCTCCATGACCTTCGAACGCGAGTCGCTCTCTGGGGCTTTGAACTGCAAAGACTTGCCAAGAGACAGAAGCGGGATGTGACGGTAGTGGCAGATCCACTAGCTACAAGGAAACCACCAGATGATGTTTCCATAGCTCTTGTGCAGGATGGGGAACAGCAGCACGGGGGCTGTTATTGCTAGAAGCACGGCCTTTGGAGAGGGAGGAAGAAGTCACCTCAGTACCACAGCCACCACAGCCAGTTGACTCAGTTGCCCCAGAGGTAACTCGGATAGTACATACTGTTACAAATACCTATTGCTCATGTTGAGACATTATTTCAGCAGGCGACAGACCAGCGCGCATGCTATCCATTATCCACATCTTCACCTCATCGCTAAGGCGAGGTGCGTGTGCAAAACGAGTATTAGTTGAATCCGGGTCAATGTGGCCATGGCACACCTTATTAGATATGTCAACATGATTCTTGTTGTAGTACGTAATGACAGCAAGAGAAGAATCCAGATAACATCGTCCTATCCTAAATGACCTTCTTCCGTCTCGGCCCCTTATGGTTGTTGTAAGAAGGCGATGAAGGATCCAGCACACACCCTCTTCGTCCGTTTCTTCTCTTCAAAGAATGCTTATTGACAGGTATGACATCCGTGCGCTTGACCTCAGGTCCATAAGAACAATGGAACCTGAACAATTGTAAGAACGTCTAAGTCGGTGGTCTCGAATATTGGGAGCAATAGAGCATAGCATTTTCACAAAACAGAATAGCAAAGAATACAAAGAAACTGCAAAGGAGAACACGGACTCTATGAGAAGGGAGCAACTGTTGGCCCTTGGAGCCAATAGGTCGTCATCGTCATGTTTTCCCTTTTTAGGCACCGTTTTGTTGAAATGAGTGGGTGCCTCTGGTGTTTCTTCCTCCCCCGTGACAAAATCCTGGATCCTTGTCAAGGAATGACCGCTACATCTGTATTCACGCGATGTCCACCTCCACTTGAAATGGCAGGAGTCCATACAAGGTTCTTGTGGTTGAAGGGACCATCCGGGGGGGGTTTGCAAGCTGTTCTGAAGCTGTGACAATAGGAATGACGTGCGCAACTCTGAAGATCCGCTCATGATGCATGACGACTTGCAGGAACAGTACAGCACCAGAGGACACGCGCAAGAGCAGCAAACACGCGCAGACCTGAGAACAACAGCAAACACGCGGAAACTTGACAACAGTACCAAAACCCTACATCGGGATCAATCCCCTCCGTCCATCTCGGAGACCCAATAGGCGGAGTCTTCTATGACCGTTGGATGAATGCTTGTAGTGGATGGCCGATAAAGAGGGGATCAGACAGGCAAGGGATCAGTAGCACGCTATGGGGGAGCGGCCAGACTGCGGGGGCCGAGGACAGGGTCAGGGGATCCTGGCAGGGGGTGGCACGTGGATACGAGGGGACGGCAGACATCCCCGGGCATGGGGGATTGATCAAAGGAGGGGATCTAGTGTGAGCGGGGACACGGGGCCGACACCAGGGGTCCAGGGGGACACGTCGTGTCATCGAGGGTACGGTGGAGCACCACGTGGCGGCTGATGAGGGGAGGGGATCAATTCCCAAATTGGAGGAGGGGATCAACCGAGGCGGGGGGAACGATGGCGCGGGGATTGCGCCGCTGATGGGAGGAAGGGATCGACGGCGAGGGGGGGGGGGGGGGGGGGGTGCAAGGTGGGGATCACTCCCGCATTGGACGAGGGATCAACCGAGGGGGGGGAGCGGCAATGGCTCGGGGGATCGCACCGTGGATGGGATGAGGGATCGACGGCGGGTGGACCACCACGTGGCGTGGCAGTGTCATCGGCCCTTCATCCACCCGTCATCCATCCCCTACGCAGGAGGATGACGGGGATGAGGGATAGATGACCCACATCATCCATTGTTTTCAGGTTGGATGGATGTGCAGGGGATCGATGGTTCGGGGAGCACCACATAGACTGCAAATTAGGGGTGGGGTGATCACTCCCGCACTGGACGGGGGATCAACCGAGGGGGGGGGGGGGGGGGGGGGGGGCGGTGACAAGCCCTGGGCGCGTGCGGCTAGGGCGACGACATAGTGGGGTCGTGGTAAGTTGCGATGTAGGTTGGGCTCAATGAACCGCCTACCCGGCTGTGGTTAGTGTAGGGTTCGCGGAATGTATGGGGGCCTAAACTATCGTTTCTAATTTCCTACCGGCAAAGAGGAGCTCGGATGCCCCCCTCTACATGATGATTTGCGTGTCCTAGTCCTACGGTTTGTTTATGGTTTTCTAAGATTTAAAACGTAACTGCCTTCCAAGTCTGGTTTATTGCTACTTCCTACCGCCTAAATCCCCGAGACGCTAATAGCCGGGGTATTCCATTACCCCTTCACAAAGCGTGTCCCGGATTTAGGGAGGAGGGGAACCGTGTCCCTCTCCCACTGCCCCTCCTTTGCTCGGGTGCTTGAGTTCAAGACACCCCGTGTGAAGGGCTAAGTTCTTTCCACCTTCTCAAGCTTCCTTTAGCTTTGGGGATAAGGGGCCACTCTTAGGCCATTCAATAAGTTAGCAAGTTCAATAAGTTCACTCTTTAATCTCCTAATTACTCCAAGTTCCAACAATTCAAAAAGTTCACACAAGCGTCATAATTTCCTTAGGAATTTTCCACCACCAGAATATGCAGAAATTAATAGAGAATATCAAATTCAGAAAAAATACCTCCCCAAGGAAGGATCATGAGGGGAACCCAAAGATGCCAATGGCACACCCATAAGAGCATGGGAACCCCCTGGGAACTCAATGGAACTCCGAGAACTGCCCGAGAACCGCTCCCGCAGTGGGGAACTGCCGCACCCCCATTGGATGAATGATGCTCGCCTCGTCCGGATCTGCTATCCGTTCATCCGCGCTCCAAAACGTGTCTGTCGCCACCCTGGGCTATCCAAAAAGGTGGGGCTAGCCTATTTCGCCCCCCATTAATATTAAATAAGAGTCCCCGCGCCTTTCCCTAGGGAACTGGTCGTCGTCTACCTCGGGGCTCTGACACGTGTGGCACTGTAGCCGGACAACGCGGACAGAGTACTTCTATGCGCCCCTTGTCTCTAGCGTGTTCTCTCAAGTACTCCCAGCTCAGGGACTCTCTCAGCCTTTCCCCTGGGCTGCCGTTTAGGCCTCGCTGGTGGCTCTCTCCTCCCCAAAAACATCAACTTTTCTACCGCTGGATCGCTCGAATCAACCCTCTAAAGCTTAAAGGGGTCAGCATAAATCACAATAGCACAAGGTTGAGAATAACCCCCCTTAATCTGATTGTCCCGCTGTGCCCGCAGGATAAAAGCGTCCCAGCCACGTGGCGGGGCGCGGAGCCTCGCGGCCCGGACAAAGGCGCGGACCGCGCTGGTTAAACGCAGTGACCGCGCCGGTCCGTGGCCTTGGGCCTTTATCCAGCGGTTAAAACCGCAACTTTTGGCACGAGGCCTTTTTGCCTCGTCCGTGTGGCCACGCGGCCGTCCTTATCTGCACGTACACTTAGGGTCAGCGCACCCCGCCTCTCAGCGCATAGGCGTGGGTCAGCGGCTGCTCTCCCTGATTAGTCCGTTGAATTAGTAACCTCCTGGCGCACCAGCCGGGCCTACTCGTGACCCTGGCGGCCCGCGGGCAGCTTCCCACCAGCCTTAAAACACAAGAGAGAGGAGAAACAGGAATAGATGACACGTGAGGTGTGACACTTGTGACCTACATTTTCTTACGGAAGGTCACTAACCATATTTGTCACTAGCACAGACAATCATTTGTAGATAAAAAATTTCACCTACACCATCACCACAAATCATTAAAATACTTGTCGGAGTATATTCATGGGATATATTAAGTTGACATGCCCATCTTGCGCCGGAATAATCACAAATATCGATCCGAAGATTGTTTTTGTTGAACACAATATATAGTGAACGTTAGACAATATTACAAGTTTAATTATTGGGGCCCACCAAGTCTCTACAAGCATTTTACCGTGGCGCCGATTATATCCCCGTTTGTACCCCGTTTATATCCCATATATACCCCACCGAGTATATCCCATTTATATGCCAACCACTACCCAGTCTATACCGACTATACCCCCAATTAGATCCCCACCGAGGCTTCAGATACCCCGTCGGATTATTCCCGCCCGTTAATCAGACGGGGGTTTATTTGCAATTAATCGGGATTACCTGATACGAACTACGTATCAGTATCGGAAGTTACACTTCTCTCGGGACCCAAGATCAGGATAAGGTTTCATGAAAAATATCCAAACACCAATATATATGACACCTTCGTTCGACGGAGGTGCACGCCCTCCTCTCAAATGTTCATTGGCGCGACAATTTTATTTTTGTTCTGCGTTCCCTCCCGTGGTACATTGAAGATTCAGATGTACCTTCGTCGGACGGAGTTGCACTCCCTCCTAGATACTAAACATTGTGGTACATTGTAGATCATGCAGATGTGCACCGTCCTCGGGGTTACTACTCCCTATATATACTTCTGTCCGAGGGGGTGGAAAGTTGTTCCTTCTTGGGAAATAAATAACTAATGGTGGCCCTGGGGGGCCGGCGATTGAAATAGCTGGTCATCCCCAATCAACCTGAAACTTTGCAGGAATCTTTGGGGTGGTTAATTATAATTTGTCACCAAGTTTGGTGATTTATGGAGGAGATTAGTGACAGCACCAAATTTCAAAGTCAACGACACTCACGGAAGCCGATTATTTGATATTTTGCTTCATGGATGGATGGAAAATCCTAAATTCTTCCTAAGGAGCTGGATGGATTAAATGATAACTCGCGCCAACTTGTCATCCACAAGGATGGATGAAAAACCAGTTTTCATTAGCCTTCAAGACTTTCCATCCATTTTGAATTTTAAACTATAGATCCTTCAGGTTATTATTATAGTTAAATGAATGAATTTTTCATTAGTTTATTAGGGCCCAAAACAATATAAAGAAGAGCAAGGCCCTCCTTGTCTTCACCCTAGTTCATTGCATAGTTTTCCTCTTGCTTCATGTTGTGTTGTTTTGCTAGAATTGCTTGAGGAGGCCTAGGTCCTAGGGAGTGGAGCTTGAAGTAGGAGGATTGTTAGAGGATTAACGCAAGGAGCCTAGTCCATGTGATTGGACTTGAGGCCCTTTTGAATTTGATCAAGGAGGTTGTGCAATCTCGTGTGGGGAAAGGGAGACTCGGACCTAATGACGAGTACCGCATAAAGTACCATTGCACGAGTTGTTAGAGCATCCCAGGCACCTCCCACAGAGCAGGTTGACACTCCACTCACTTGCCATTCATGCATTTGCACTAACCCCTTAGTGAGTCCATTGAAGGACCTGGAAACTATAAAAGAGGGGAAGATTGTTCTTTTTGTTTATTCATCTTCCTCTTTGACTTTCACTACCTTATCTCCTCTCTCCTATCTATCGTGTTTCTTGTCTTCTTTCTCTCTCTCCCCCTTTGACTTTCTCTATCCTCCTCTCCCTGATATACTGCCATCTTGGCTATGGGTTTGGAGACATCTCGTCACCTGTAGTTGGAGGAGAGTCCCCTTTGCATTTACTGAAAGTAGAAGCTATGAGAACCAAGACAAACCTAGAGACAGACAGGGCGAAACTTCGTGATGGGCTTAGCAGAATCCAGGAGGAGGCGGAGAGGTTTGTTGATCCTTGGAGCATTCTAGAGTCTGAAGACGACATCATAGAGCTCATGGAGAACTACGAATTTTTTTGATTCTCATCTTGAAACTGTTGCCGATGTTCTGCATAGGTTGGAGAGACCAGTATGGGAGGGATAAAATAACATTGTTGCACAGTGGGAGCTCCGGGAGCAGAATTTCTTGCCTACGAAGACGAGATCATATTGTTGTACACTGCAGAGTTGAGGATTTGCGACGCTCGGGTAACCGCATTGACCATTCAACAAAGCTGAACGCACGACCCCTAGCATGGTTGCTGAGCTAAATCGGGAGAGGGTGGACTTCTCTGGAAATATCGATGATGAGCGGACCAGGGCCTAGCGAGAAGACAATAGCTAGAGAGTTGATGGTTTCTGCATTGAGACTCCGTTCCTCAGCATTAGGGAGATGGAGGGTAGAGATTTCCAAAAAGAGAGAAGCCATTAGACTTATAGAGCAGAGCTCTTTGGGACATAGCATTAGGACTGTACTGCCATGTTGTGGCAGCTGTGTGTAGGTTGCAAACTGTGGGAAGGGTGTGGGAAGACTTGCCGTAAAGTCGTAACTTGGAATGTAAATCATGTTATTGTCACTTATGTCTCCATGACAGTGATTATCTTTGTTGTTCTACCAAAATAAATCTAGTCTTGCCACAACATTCGATTGTGAGCACTCCTCAGAGAGAACAATCGCACACATTTGGGTACGAATATTGAATGGATTTTCAAAAAAAAATGATGAATATTTTCAGGAACATCAATGGCCAATTAAGTGACAAGTTTATTAAACTTTGCCACCAGATTCCACAGTGAATAGCAGCCGAGAACCCGCCGCATCTTTGGCCAATGTATGTCCCAAGAAAACCCACAAGAGACATCAGTATTGAAAATTGGGTCAATCGAATGTGAGCACTCATCTTAGAGAATAATCGCACACTATGTACCCCAATTCATTATGCCAGTCAAAACTTTTGCAAGAGCCAATTAGTGGGGCCGCGGAAGGCTTGGAGAGGGGAAATGCCTCGACAGGTTGAAGATATCATCATCACTGTAGACAGCTGTACCGGTTGTTCTTATCATGGGGCTGTGGGCCCAAGATATGCGTGGGCCCCCTTGGATAATAAACATTTGGAACCTGACCAATCATCCAATTAAAAATCGTGTTTCTATCGTGTTTCTATGCTTAGTGGAGTCGGTGCAAGCTATGTTTGCAGGATTTTTATGCTTTAATGATGATGTGGCTTGGACCTCCGTCAAACGTAGGTTCCCCAAGGTGGTTCAATATGCGAATCAACTATTTTTATTGCTATCTGCAAGTAGGGCCCGGATAATAAACATTTGGAACCTGAAACATCATCCAACTAAGAATCGTGTTTCTATGCAAAAAATAAGCCCCCCAAGTTTAGGTGGGCCCGGTTGATTCTAGAGTGGTCCAGGAGTTAGCTTGTTCTAGGAATAAAAAATGGGCTAATCTGGTAAGGCCACGTATCCTTAAGGAAAGAAATGAAGGGGTCCAAAAAAAAAAGGCAAGAAGGGATACCTATTAAATAGTGGTGTGAGTAGGCCTGGTTAGGGACAAGTGGTGTGAGTAGGCCTGATTAATCTGACATGTGTCCCACACTTGTACAAGGGTCCCACCGCTTCAAGGGTGGATTCTGGAAGGATCCCACCGCCCTCACATGCTATATGAAGCATAATGGGGCTCTCTTCCTACTTACTAACTAACCACTTACTGAATTAGTAGTTGGGGATGATATTGAATGGATTTTCAAGCTATTGTGATGAATATTTTCAGAACATCAAAGCCAATTCACTACATATTGATATTTGCCACCATATTCCACGTTGAATTGCAGCCGTAAACCGCCGCACATTTGGCCAACGTAGGTCCCAAAAAGCACATAGGAGCACGGACAGCAGTAATGAAAATTGGGTCGATCGATTGTGAACGTTCCTCTCAAAGAATAATCACACACTATGTACCATAAATGCACACTTTGGGAAGATCTTGTACAAAGCCGGAATATTTGGTATGGGATTGTCCCATCCACCACCGCCTCCAAAGACTACATACGGAGGGTAAGGGTGCTTACATTTTAATAGGTTTCGTAAATTTGGCCCACTCTGGAAGCAAGGCCCCATACATAATAAAATTCTGGAACCAAAAACATCATCTAATTAAAATGATCAAACTATGCAAAAACAACAACAAAAGCACTAGGCACTAGTACGAGCTAGGGATTTTCAGAAACAACAATGGCCAATTCAGTAACATCTTGACAAAACTCAGCCACCACATTTTACTGGGAATAGCAACCGAAAACTGCCGCACCTTTGGCCAACGTAGGTCCTAAGAAAACCCACAGGAGTGCTGTTTGCAAGATTGAAAAATGATTCCTTGCTGACACTGGTAATAATTCACTAATTTGGAACCCACCTTTGGCGAACGAAGGTGCTTGTAGTGGCAGCAAAATGCTCTTGATACAGCCAAATTTGACTGGAATGTTGACATCAATATTGAAATAGGGTGGATGTAGACTTACTTATCTCACTTATCAGGAACCCACCTTTGGCGAACGTAGGTGCACCATATTTTATTGATGATGTGCCTTGCACCTCCGTCAAACGTAGGTTCCCCGGGGTGGTTCAAAACGCTAACAAACTATTATTTATCGCAAAGATTTGCTCAAAAGTAATGCACCTTCGTCAATACAAATCATCATAAGGTCGAGTAGTTCCTGCTTTGGCGACATCCTGGGCGATTAATGTAGATGATTGTAGTTAGGTTTGCCATATATGCGGAATAATGAACTGAATTGTTTTTGGTTTGGCTGCCCACCGAACCTAGCATGTTTGCTTTGGATGGAAGTTTGGTTAGTGTGTGCATATATATCCCTGTGGACAATCCCTCTCATCTCACTCTCACTTTGCATCACTCTGCTCTTTCACATTCTCGTTCTCTTACTTTCTATCCTTACTTTCTGTCATCCTCTTCTATTCTCCCGTTTATTTTCTCTATGGGCTCATTGAGCTCATCCTCTCTTGTTGAGATTGATGGCAGGAGTTATGTAGAGGAGTTGAAACAAAATGCGTTAACTCTGAGAAGCTGTATCATTTCTACGACCGCAACTATCCGCGAGGGGTTCGATAGAATCCTGAAAGAGGTAGAGCGCTACTGTGAACGTGACACGAACGACGGCTCTTACGGGGATTTGATCCACCTCTTGTGTAATTACAAGAATATTGTGGTGGACGTTGAGGGTCTATGCGTCCAACTGCACGACTTGAACAAGGAGATTTGTGAACATGAGAATAGCCGTGCTGCTCAACTCGGTCTTCGTCAGATGGCCTTCATTGCATACCAAAAGGACCTAATCCTGCACTTTAGAGCTGAGAACAGGCGTCTGCACACGGAGGGTCAGAGCAGGTCAAGGTTTGCAGCAGAGCATGAACGCCGGGCCATTCAATTCGAACAGATGCTGCAGCATGAAAGCAGTTCCGTGGATCTTAATTTTGAGAGAACGAGGGGCAATCGGATGAAAGAGGCATTGCGAGAGAGCACAGGGTGGCTTCACTGAGACTACATACGGCTGCACTACTTTGGTACACGGCTGTGGTTTAACTAAAAAACGATCTCATTCGTTTAGTTGAGGCTAGTTCATGGGGACATAGCAGTATCGCAGTTGTGACAACAAGCAGCAGCTGTGCATAGTTCTATGGAGTGCCTGTGTCATTGCAGACCCTTGGGTCATTGTTGTTTTTTATTTTTGGGTTGTATATGTGCATGACCTGAACCGTTCTTCATGTTTTATTGTTTAATGAAATACAAAGACTGTCAACTTAAAATTGTTTACTAGAATTATCCTCCTTGAATAATCCATGTAGAGATTGTCTTGAACGATTAAACATGTTCTTTATGAATTTAAATAGGTGGATCACATTTGTTGCCGTGCGCATTTGTCAATGATAGTTAGCAATACTGCCTTATGTTATTGAACTATTAATATTAACATATCCCACCTCCAACTGCCTAAGGTCGTTAAGAATTTTGCTATGCATTTACCAGAAATGAAAACACTTCTATACCTATCTGCCACCTCCAAGTAAGATGGTATGGAATTTGGAAATCCCTTTCAACAAGAGCTCCTCCAACCGTAATTGGAGCAAACCAATGTATGTTCATATCTATGTCTTATGTTGGTAAAATGTTGTCTGGTTAAAACTTTTAAATTCTGTTTATGTTGTCCAAAATCATCCAGCTTCCTATTGTTGGAAGGGTTTAGGATAATCAATTTAGCAAAATTGACCTTCAAATGGCAACTGTAGTCGACCAATGTACACTACTGTTAAAATTTGTTTATGTTATCCAAAATCATCCAGCTTCCTATTGTTGGAAGGGCTAACGATATTTCGTTCAGCAAAATCGACCTTCGAATGCCAATTGTAGTCGACCACTGTACAGTCACTACCTGTTTTTTGAATATTATTTCGGATATAAATCTACCAAACGTGCTTTCAAGCGCAGCATTATACTATAAAAAATCAATGTCATATTTACGCAACCGGCACCTCCGGCTGCCAAATGTGGTTTAAATCATGAAAAATATTTTCAGAACCTTAAGAACATCAGTAACCTTCGATCCCCAAAGGTGCATGAGAAGAACTTGTTACGATGTCATCTTGCGGAGTCGACATCAATTGTCATAGTGCTTGAAGGCATATCACATCATTATTCAGGGCAAAAAATGGAATTCATGACCCCAATTCAGCCCCTCTTTTCAACCTTCGTCCAACTAAGGTGTCTCTCCAGTGCCATATACTCTCTGTTACGTATGTAATTAAGCCATGTTTGCCTTTTCTGATAGTTTTATTCTTGTGTTTGGTTAGTTTTTGGTGGAAGCCAATGCTGATCCAGGTGAGGGGCAGACACGAGGATGCAACCAAGCCCCTTTGTGTGATTCAGACCTTCAAGGATTGATGGAAATGAAGTATGTTGACAGTAATCATGAGCGCAAGGCTGGTGCCCATGGTGAGGAATTGGGACTCCACCCAACGGGAGATGACACCATCATGATTGAGCACAAGGGTCAGAAAGTGGCTGGATTGACAGCTGAGTTCAAGCTGAAAGGCTTCAGCCATGATGCACTTGGCACAAGACCAGCCTGTAGTTTATCAGATTCCAAGCATGCAACCAATTAATCCTCTTGGGCATTACAAAACATAATGCAGCCTCACTCTTTACCATTTGTAAGTAACCCAAGACATGCATCATGCAAGGCTCCTTGGGTAGGTAAGAACAGTCTGCCCTACTACCGATTCAGGATTATTTCTTACAAGCACCTTGATGAACCAGCCTGCAATCTATCAGATTTCAAGCATGCAACCAAGTAATCTTCTTGGGCATGACAAAACATATTGCAGCTTCACTCTTTTGCATTTGCAAGTACCCCAAGACATGGGGGGCTGCTATTTCATGAGCGGCATGAGCATGAGCGGGAAAAAAAAAGCAAATGAGCGGGCCATTGTCTGTCCACGGAAATAGGGTTAGGAGGCACGGAAATAGGGTCATGTGGACTCGTCATAGCAATGAAATGCAACATTTTATTGCAAATTTTTGGTGGCAAGCCACGTCTATACAAGTGTGTCCTAACTGTCATAGCAGGAATGGGAACTACTCTCCTACACACCTTCCGAGGAACTTGGCCCTCCTTCTTCTTCCTCATCCCCCTCATCCCCCCCATCCTCCCATCCGATCTCTGTGATCGGTTGCAGTATGCCTCTCAAAAATGCCGTCCTCTCCTTGGGGCTGTCCACCTCACCCTCCGGAATCTTCTGCCTCTTCTCCCTCCCCCCACTTTCCTCAGCAGAATCCAAGACAAATCTACGGAGCCCGACGGGCTCTAATAGCTGCTGCCTCCTCCCCATCTCATTTGCCGTGAGGCTGCCTCGTCTAAAAATTTGCTGTACACGACTAGGTTCGGAACACCTCCTAATGGACACCGAAGCAAGCCGGGCAGCATAAGTAGAAGGGAGTAGTCCTTTCTGGACTAGGCATGAAATCCCCCCTGGCAAAAAAGGCACGTTCCTCCTGCCCATGAACTCCGGTGTAGACGTCCCTCCTGCCGTAACTTGGCACCATACTACAGTAAGAACAAATCCACTTCAAGAATGTCAATACCAGCAGAAGCAGAAAGGGTTTTCAATAAAAAGGAGCGAAGGAGGTGCCTCACGAAATCTGGAGGCAACTTACAATGCGACCACTCTCACTCGACAACCGGGGCTCCTCGGCCTTGATCCCAACTTGTTCCTCCCCCTGCTCCTTTGTGGATTTTTTTTCCTCATCCTCCGCGGATTGCCTCTTCCTCTTTTGGCACGTTCAGCCGCTGCAAGTTTCCAAGTTTGGGAGGGCAGTATCTGGCTCGAAGGCGAACACATGCCTGTCGGACAACGTCCCTGCCACATTGAGCACCTGAGGAACAAAGTGGGCGGTATATAGCTTGCGGCATGCAATTGCAATCGGCCAGGGGACAAACTGAGCACGTGAAGGCTTATCCCATGCACTGTAGGTCCAGAATCCGCCCTTGGACATCCGAGCACCACTACAACAGATTGCGGCTTTTATGACTCCCATGGGTGCGTAGTCATGACAGATTTGTGGCAGAAATGCCATTTGCAGTCGTAAAATGCTTTTGAAGTCATAATGCAGGTCTGGAGAAGGCGTATATGCGACTGCATGGCTTCGGACTCTGCGCAACACAGGTCAAACATGTTTGACCACGAATATTGGCATGGCAGATATGACTACCAGTCACGGTCATGGCTACACTAGAATGACGTGTGCATATTGCAAGACAGACATATGACTTCATGACTCTCACTCTAATGCATTATGCCAGATCATCACATGGATGAATCACTACATGACTACACGTGTCGACACATGCTTTTCTGGTTATATATATAATATATGAGTATTTATATCTTTAAAAAAACGGAGACTCTTACCACTAGAATGAATTAAAAAAACCCAAAAAAAACAAAGATTTAAAAAAAATCACATCGGCTGGTAAGTGCACAGTGTGTCGCCCTTGTGGTTTGGGGTTCAAACCCGCTGCCCTTATCCCGTGTGTGGGATTGTTCGAGACGGTATGTCTTGACGTTGATCGTCCTGTAGGTCTTATGGCCCATAAATGAAGGCGGGTGAATTTTCCCCCTCCTCAAGGGCTTGTGGTTTCCTTTAAGAAAAAAAAAAAGAAAAAAAATCAAAAAGGGGCTTTTAGGGTTTACAAAAAGCTTAAAAAACTTAAAAAGTTGCCCATCACAGTAGCGTGAACAGACTTAGAGCGAGCGGGAGGGAGAGAGAGAGGGGGTTGGGACTTAGAGCGAGCGAGCGGGAGAGAGGGCAAACATGCATGGGAGGCCCGCAGTTGGATCAACCTTCGCATCTGGAGCAAGCAACCCTAGAAACGCTAGGGTATGTGTGCGAGGAGGTTTCGGCTGGGAGCCCGCCGTTCTTGGGAGAGTCAGCTTCGTCTTAGCAGGCCGTGTTTCAATCTCTACCCGCTCGGCCCTGATTTTACAGCACGGAGCAGAGCTGGCATGAGTTTCTAAAAGATCCTTCACGATGGTGGGACAACCGCAATCGCAAGGTGTGGCTTTTTCTTAATGTACGATGTGAAGAAGTTTGTCCATCCTGCAAATGTGGGTTGGCTCTCCTGTTAGTACCATGATTTGGTATTCTTCCTGATGTTTACAAGGTTCTTGGGAGAGTTAGCTTGGTCTTAGTAGGCTGTGTTTCAATCTCTGCCCACTCAGCTGCACCGTGGTGGTTCTCACTGACCAATCCGACATTACCTAACTACAGACACAAGCAGCACACACTAGAGGTCATCTTGGGTTCATGTTCAGTCAAATCCTCCATGGGTCATGACACAAGGTCGAGGACAATGTGGTGAGGGCACCTTCTTCTTCGACCTATTTCAGCCTATTTTGCCCTCTCATCAGACTCGGCCCTGAATTTGAATCATGGAGCAGAGCTGGCATGAGTTTTTTTAAGATCCTTCACGAGGGTGCGACCGCAATTGCAAGGTGTGGTTTTTTTTTTAATGTACGATGTGCAGAATTTTGTCCATCCTGCAAATGTGGGTTGTTGGCTCCTATTAGTACCATGATTTGATATTCTTCCTGATGTTTACAAGGTTCTTGGGAGAGTCAGCTTGGTCTTAGCAAATCGTGTTTCAAAGTCTGCTGCACTGTGGTGCAGGTTCTCATTGACCAATCCGACATTACCTGACTACAGACACAAGCATCACACACAAGGTCAAATCCTCCATGGGTCATGACACAAGGTCAAGGACAGTGTGGTGAGGGCACCTTCTTCTTCGACCTATTTCAGCATGTTTTGCCCTCTCATCAGACGCCCTGAGATGCATATTGAATTTTGTAAGTTAGCTCATTGCTCGTTGATAAGTAGGGTTGGGGGTGTTTGCTGGAACAATTCTAGGCTGTCATTGTCAGCTGCTAGCAGGAAGGCAAGGATGTATGCATAGATAGCTGAAGGATTTTGTGCAGAGGCATAGATAGCTGAAGGAGCAGGGATAGAGTGTGGGCCCAAATTCATCCAAGAGGGCCGGATTTCAAGCTCCATTATTTCAGTGTCATCCATTCAGCCGGGGATTTCCTGGTGACATTGCCAAGGCTTTACTCGCAACACGATGCTTATAAAGCTTCCTTAGCTTGAATGCTGATTATGCTTGAATTATTAGGTTTGTAAAGCCAGTTTTGAAATTTTCATGGTAATCAGCTCTCTTGAAAATCTGTAGGTTGCAAGCCATTTACAGCGGGCGGTGGGTGGACTGGAAGACAGCCATTGAAAGTCCTGGTGCAAGTTAATACCAGTGGAGAGCAGAATAAGCTTCATATGCCCTTTTGGTGCTAGTTATCTTCATGTATGGTACTGTTGAACACCAACAATCTTTTGGTGAGATTCTGTCTTGGTGCACATGTCTGATAAAGAAAGACGGTAATGTTTGTTCTGAAACCTGAAGGCGTGAAATGATTCAACACAACAAGAGCATTACGCGTGTCACAGTACAAGCTGTAAGAAAGCAAGAGATACATAGTTATACAGTCAAACAGACAACTATCAGTTTCTGTGGAATCTCTTGCCAATGGCAGGATGGGTTGGGAATAGCCAAGTCAGGAGGTGAATGCCTGTCAAATTACCACATGTCCTTTTGAACACTGCCCCTGCCCTGGTGGACATGTACGCCAATTGTGGGTGCATTGAGGATGCAAAGGGAGTGTTCAACACTGTGGCTGAACGAGATGTGGTGTCGTGGAGTGTGATGCTTGCTGGGTATGCACAGCTGGGGTGCGGGATGGAGGCTCCAACCTTTGAGAAAATGATGGGGGAAGGGGTGAAGGCCGCCGACATAACGTTTGTGTGCGTTTGCAGTGCGTCTGCAGCCCTGGAAAAGGGCAAAGAGATCCCTGGTGACATCATCAAATCTGCAATTGTACCAGATGTCATCATGAACATGGCTCTGGTGGCCATGTATGCTAAATGTGGGAGCATTGAGGATGCCAAGGGAGTGTTCAACACTATGGCTGAACTAGATGTGGTGTCGTGGAATGCGATGCTTGAAGGGTGTGCAGAGCAGGAGCGCGGGATGGGGCTTTGGACACCTGAAAGCAAATGATGGAGAAAAGGATGAAGGTACCTTCTTCAACATATTTCACCCTGTTTTCCCTGCTAGTGTTTGCTTTGACAATTCTAGGCTGTCATTGTCAGCTGCTAGCAGCAAGGCGAGGATGTATGCATGATTTGTGCAGAGGCATGGATAGCTGAAGGAGCAGGGATTTCGTGTGGGTCCAGATTCATCCAAGAAGGCCAGATTTCAAGCACAAGATTACCTGTGATTCCCTGTGGATCAATAGCTAAGAAACCTGCATGGGTAGATGGTCAACTGGGAGCAGCGGCACAAGTGATAAAATCAGGCACTGCTAATGAAGGCATCTTCTTCAACACATTTCACCCTATTTTTCCCTCTTATCAGAATCGGCCCTAAATTTACATGTTCAATTCTGCAAGTTAGCTGGTTGAGTGAATCTAGTTTGGAGTGACTTTGACATGATACTGCCAATGTGACAATAGGAAAGTGTCAAAAAATAGGTAACAGAGATGAGGAGAAGCTGTGGAATGAATACTTATCTGAGCCCAGTCACTGATGGGTCAACCGGGGCAGAAAGGTGAATGCCTGCTACATTTCAGAGAGTAGCAGACACAATTCAGCATAGGAACTAGTGTGCTACGCTGAGTTGGGTGTTTCCTAGAACAAATGTAGGCTGTCATTGTCAGCTGCTAGCAGCAAGGCAAGGATGAATGCTTGATTTGTGCAGAGGCATGGATAGCTGAAGGAATAGAGATAGAGTGTGGGTGACGCAGGGTGCTGGGCAATGGGCAAGATGTCTTTGTATAAACGTGAGTGACCTTCCTATCATCCTGGGTTTCATTTTTAGTGCATGTTTCTTTGTGAAGTATCTGACGACTTCGCCAATACACACCAACCTTTTTGCTTTGGTTTGTTTAGGACATGGGATAGAAGTTACCATAAACAACACTGGCATTGGTTTTTCATATATGGTATTAGATAATTCTCTTAATTGTTTCCGCCTTGGCAGGTTGCTCAGTGACCTTCCCTGGACGCTTTGGAGTATAGCGAGTGAGTGTCTCACAATGCAATATTGGTTGGTGCATCTTATGCAAGAACTTGGAAAACAAACAAATGTCCTTGCTGTAGTAATTCTTAAAGCCATGCAAGCCGTTTTTTATGGGTTGCAGATTGATGGAATACATGAGTAGTTAGAAGATTCTGGGTGAACACTTTTCAAAGTGTTATAGTTAGACAAAATAATTCACATGAGAACATGCGACTATTTAATGTATTTTTAGATCGCAACAAAAATGATAATGATAAATAGATTGGTAAATAGAGATGGTATGCAATCTCTTGGTTTTGCTCAGCTTGTTGCAGTTATGTCTTGCTGCCTTGTTCTCTTTGTATTATATATTATATTTCATTGTTGTAATAGACATGTACATGACTACTATCATAGTCATAATAATGACTACACCTATTTTCACTCTCCAATAGTACTACACCACGTGGCAGAAATACAAATATGTAAAAAAATAGCAATACACCCCAAAAAAACACCCATCATGACACATGTCAATCTGCTGATGGACCACGTGTAAAAACTGCAACGCGCCACGTGTTGCAACCGGATTAGTACACCCGTAGTCATAGTTCGCACTCATGGAGAGCTAAACACTCTGCCACGTGTCATTTCCTGCATCGAGCACGTGCCACTCTTGCACAGCCGCTGACATGGACTACACTGTCCGTTCAGTCATTCAGTAAAGCCAGCGTGTATGACTACCCCCACAGCTGCTCTGGCGCCACGTGACAGCCAGCCTGGAGAGTCATATCTGCCATGTCACAACTGACTAGGTCTTTACGTCTGCAGAGTCAGGAAGTCGTAAATGGCTTCCATGACTGCATTTGCAGTCATAACACAAAGACGTAAAAGCCGCAATTTGTTGTAGTGCACGTCTCCATGAGGGTTTGGATGAAAGCAGGGCTCCGGGTCCGGCTGTACCGCCACGGTTTGCCTGTCTTTGTGTCCTTCGGCATACTGGAGTGGGGCACATAGTTGTAGAGGACATCGTAGGTAACAGGGTCCACAACGGCATCAACAAGACGACCGTCGTTGCGGAATTTGAACGTAGACCCTCTCTTCACAAAGCAATATGCCTCAAACACCAATGTCTGCACATCCAACAAAAGAGGGATCAACTCCGGGATCTAGTTTAGATACACCACAATATGAGGTGAATGCAATAGATTGATAACTTACACTTTGGCCCTCTATTCGTAACCCCTGTGTATTGATGCAGAACCATTTTCTGAGGAGGACCGGGGTGACACTTTTCGGTGTCCATCTTGCCACCGCATTCTCTGTGGTCTTCCCTCTTGTGGCAAGGACAACCACACATCCACCGTCATCCAAGAGCATCCCCGCCAGCCCAAACCCGGCTTTCCAGTAGTCCTCAGTAAACCTGTTCCAGGTGGGCACACCATCCAGGCCCTCCAGCAGCTCCCCATCTGGAATGTCGAGGAGAATCATATCGCAAGCTCTCTCCACCTCAACCCCCCCCCTCGAGTGCTCTTGCAATCCGTGCTCACAACCGTGAAGAATTCCATCATGGCTTCAACTCGGCCCCGAATTTCCATCGTAGAGGTAATTCGGAGCGCGGCAGGATGGGAATCCGGCGCCGAATTTTCATCCTGCAGATAATTCAGAGCGCGGATAAATGGAAATCCGGCGCCGGATTTCCATCCGCCAGATAGGGCGGCGCGCGAAATTTCTGTCACGTAGGTAATTCTGCGCGCGGATGGATGGAAATCCGGCGCCGGATTTCCATCCGCCAGGTAGGGCGGCGCGCCAAATTTTCGTCATGCTGGTAATTCGGAGCCGGATGGATGGAAATCCGGCGCCGGATTTCCATTTGCCAGGTAGGGCGGCGCGCGAAATTTCCGTCACGCAGGTAATTCTGCGCGCGGATGGATGGAAATCCGGCGCCGGATTTCCATCCGACAGGTAGGGCGGTGCGCCAAATTTTCGTCATGCTGGTAATTCGGAGCCGGATGGATGGAAATCCGGCGCCGGATTTCCATCCGCCAGGTAGGGTGGCGCGCAAAATTTCCGTCACGCAGGTAATTCTACCCGCGGATGGATGGAAATCCGGCGCCGGATTTCCATCCGCCAGGTAGGGCGGCGCGCCAAATTTTCATCACGCTGGTAATTCGGAGCCGGATGGATGGAAATCCGGCGCCGGATTTCCATCCGCCAGCTAGGGCGGCGCGCGGAATTTCCGTCACGTAGGTAATTCTGCGCGCGGATGGATGGAAATCCGGCGCCGGATTTCCATCCGCCAGGTAGGGCGGCGCGCCAAATTTTTGTCATGCAGGTAATTCGGAGTGCCGCAGGATGGAAATTCGGCGCCGAATTTCCATCCTGTAGGTAATTTCAAGCGCCGAATTTCCGTCATGCAGATAATTCGGAGCCCGGATGGATGGAAATTCGGCGCCGAATTTCCATCCACCAGGTAAGTCTAAATGCCGAATTACCATCCTGCAGGTAATTCTGAGCGTGGCCGCTTGGTTTTTCGGAGAAATACACAGTAAACTGTTAGTTTTGTGGCTGAAGTCCACTTTTAGACACGTTTTTCATGGACTCCTCGACTGCTAGAGGGAAATCGGAATGGCCCCGGACGGAAATTCGTCGCCGTTTTTCCATCTTGGGAGGTTTTTATATCGTCCAGTTTTCGGCCTCACCACCCAACCGGACTTCCTTTGATGGGGTCTGGATGGAAATTCGGCGACGAATTTCCATCCGGGGGATGCTCTCTGTTGGACAGGTGCCGTCCTCTCCGCCCGGGGCGACTTCATCTGGGCGTCCCCTGTTGGATATTTGGTGCCGAATTTCCGTCCGGGGGTTGAAATGTGACGGCAAGGTGCCGGCCTCTCCCCCCTCCCCGACTGCATCCGAACGGCCCCGGATGGAAATTCGGCGCCGTTTTTCCATCCGGGAAGGTTTTTATGTCGACCAGTTTTCGGCCTGACCCCCCGACACGACTTCCTTTGGGGGGGCTTGAATGGAAATTCGGCGCCGAATCTCCATCCAGGGGATGCTCTCTGTCGGACACGTGCCGGCCTCTCCGCCCGAGGCGACTTCATCCGGGCGTCCCCTGTTGGATATTCGGTGCCGAATTTCCGTCCGGGGGTTGAAATGTGACGGCCAGGTGCCGGCCTCTCCCCCTCCCCGATTGCATCCGAACGGCCCCGGATGGAAATTCGGCGCCGTTTTTCCATCCGGGAAGGTTTTTATGTCGACCAGTTTTCGGCCTGACCCCCCGACACGACTTCCTTTGGGGGGGCCCGGATGGAAATTCGGCTCCGAATCTCCATCTAGGGGATGCTCTCTGTCGGACACGTGCCGGCCTCTCCGCCCGAGGCGACTTCATCCGGGCGTCCCCTGTTGGATATTCGGTGCCGAATTTCCGTCCGGGGGTTGAAATGTGACGGCCAGGTGCCAGCCTCTCCCCCCTCCCCGACTGCATCCGAACGGCCCCGGATGGAAATTCGGCGCCGTTTTTCCATCCGGGGAGGTTTTTATGTCGACCAGTTTTCGGCCTGACCCCCCGACACGACTTCCTTTGGGGGGGCCCGGATGGAAATTCGGCGCCGAATCTCCATCTAGGGGATGCTCTCTGTCGGACACGTGCCGGCCTCTCCGCCCGAGGCAACTTCATCCGGGCGGCCCTGGTTGGATATTCGGTGTCGAATTTCCATTCGGGGGTAGTAATGTGACGGCACGGTGCCGGCTTCTCCCCTTCAGCCGACATCATCCGGATGGCCCCCCACTTTCTGACTGCATACCATTGGCAGTTATTGCGCAAAGACCATGGGCCGCATTCCGGAGACAAGGTTCATTAACACTCTGACAGTGGATTTTTGAGATAGTTGGCTCCCTGGATTTGGATCAGGCTTCGTCGCTCGGACAAATCGGCACCGCATTCCTTCCCATCGTTGCATCCCCCTTCTACCAGGGAGCTTGCCCGCACGCCATCCTGGCAGTCTTGTGTGCACATCTCCCATGGCGGAAAACCCGAGTGCTACAGTGTACTGCCCTCCTCACGAGCATAGAGCTTCATTTCCGTGCAGAGGGGACATTTGCCGGTTGATGGAGAAATATCTGTGCGTTTGATACCACCTGAAACCGGGGTCGGTTTTTTTGGAGGAGGAAAAGGAAGGACTCAAACGGCGTTGTTGTCGAGAGTATTGTTATGCTCCACGATGATTTCGGCGATGGCAGGAAATGGCGAGTTCCACCATCGGACAACGTCATATACAGGGCTGTTGGGGACTTCATTTGCCCGCCAAATGCACCTTCTCTCCTGGCATCTTCAACGAAACAATCCGCGAATCAGAGAGTGGGTACCTCAAAGAGAGAAGTCCGCAACGAAGTAAATCCAGAGCCGAACCCATCAATGAAGACGAGCGAGAACCGGGTTGTTCACAACTTGTCCAACTCAGACAAGGTCATGGAAGTTCCGAGATCGTCCTGGAGATCGGGCAAGTCCTCAATGGACGTCAGTGGACAAGGGAGTCATATTCCCAGCACGAGCACCGCAGTTCGATCTATTCTTGAAATTCTGCGAGGGCTTCACATAGAGGGACACCGCTCGGAGCTGGCCGGGCTGGACTACAGCAAGTTCGCAATTAAATCGGTTACATGCCTTCCCGCAGACGTCGACGGTAATATCTTCTTTGAGTTCCCTCCTCGGGCGGACTACTCGAGGGCGTCCGGAATGTTGACAGATATGGATAGAAAACATGACGGTCATCCTTGGTGCGTTACCAAAACCACCAGCATGAAGATGCTCGATGGTGTGCGGGTGCGCTACGTTGTTTGTGCGGGCGCGTTGCGGTGTTTCTCCCCAACTTGCTTCCACTTTAAATCCAGAGGTCACAGGAACGAGACCGATTGGACAGGCACAACTCATCAACCATTTCGAGCTCAGGAGAAGGTTCCGAACTCCACATTTAAGTGTGCGCATTGCAAAGAACCACCACACTGCATGTCTGTTTGTAATGCCAAGCAGTTCTATGTGTTGCACCGTTTCCCTGACCTCACCTGAGCTTGCATACACGTTGGTTCCCATTGTCACAAATTGGCGAGGGGGAACTCGCGGGAGGCTGCCCACGAGGCAGAGCAGCTCGTTCAGGAGGAGGTTAAGTTGAGACCGGGTGCCAAACCCAAACAGATACAGCTCCAAGCCGCCCATAAGATGGCGTTGGCCAGAATTATGTCGGAAGACGGCTCCGACAGAGTTCCTCTCGATGACAAGGAAATGGAGGCATTGCTGGAGTCGGTGTCCCACGTCTGTTCACCGAATGTCCGAAACCACATTGTGTCATGCAAACAGAAAATTGGGCGTGGCTCGGATATGCACTCCATTCTGGAGGTGAAGCGACGATGTGGATATGACTACATTCATGGAAGTCGGTTTCCAGGACAAGGGACTGAGGCAGATCGTTGTTTCGTATTCAAAATGTTGACGTGTGGACCTGGCAGCGGCGTCGAACTGGTCATGAGGGGACCTATAGCCGCGGAATTCGGCACCATTTTTCGCCAGAGAGACCTATTACCGCGAAATACGTCGCGGTTTTTTCCGGTTACGGACCCTATTACCGCAAAATTCGGCGCCATTTTTGCACATGTCGCTGGGAATTGGCATGAGCGGAAGACGAAATATGATGAGCACAACTCTCAAAACTACAATTTTCCCTTCAAGGTGCCGAATAATATATTTGTTTTTGTACTGGTAGATGCGGCCTCCGCCAACACCAAACCGCCTAGAAATTTCGCACGTGCGAACCCTAATATGGCACCGCATTTCCCAGTTGAGTCGCAAACCTTTCCCGCCGAATACCCGAAGATGACAGAATTGTGAAGTAGTGCAGACTCTATTGGTGCAGACTCTATTGGTTCAATCGCGGCAAAAGGGTCAGCTTCATTCCAATGTTAAGGCATGTAAAACCGCGGAATACTCTATACAGGCCAGTATGCGACGTCCTTTTGCCGTGGTATACTGGATTTCTCGTTGCACGGTCACTCATTTCCATGAGCGGATCTAAAAAACCATGAGCGGACTTGTTACTGACAACATATCTTCGCCGCATTACAGGATCTGGAACTTCCAAAAACGGCAAGGTAAAATAAAAACTATTATTTTAAAACTTGTTTAATCTGCCGCATTTCCAAATTTGGAGGAGTCCGCTCATGAAATCCGTGTGTCTTAGACTTCGGCTCACCGCTCATGCGGCTCATGGCTCATGGCTCATGGTTTCTGCTCATGAAATGGTAAACCTCGTTTTAAAGGATGTGGTGTTGATTGCTCATCCTGCACAGATGAAAAATCGGGCAAGCGCCCTAGGATGTCTCTCCCGCTGTAAGAAGCACGAGCAGTGCTTCTGAGCTCGCGGGGAGAGCGTTATGGCGTCTGCGTTTTGCTGCTACCTTGTTTGCTACATCGTACCCGTGCTGGGCGATATCCTGGGGATGCGCAATGACAGCGCTTTGTTTTTCCTACAGGCGGGAGACAATGCTGTGAATGCATCGTCTCTTTCCCTCCTCTGGCTTTTAATTTTTGCAGCAGCGCTTGTGTTGGGAAGTATCTCTCTCTCCCCTTCTTAAACCTAGCAAGTGTGCTTGTATGCTTCACTTCTCCTTTGCTTTGCTAGAGGTGGCTTGCTGGTGGTGATGGCGCACAGTTATCTTCCCCAATCGCTCAAGGTGCTTTTGGTGATTAGGGTTCCTTTTGTTTTATGTCTTTCTCTCTTGCTTTTGAGGTTCATAGTTGACATCGATGACAAGTGTAGGGGTCTGTGATTCACCCGGGGTTCCACAATCCTCACTAACCTGTTGGTTTTTGTGGGGGCTTGTGATGGGACCAGGTGAGGATCCCTACTTGCTTTGAATTCTCTTGAGGTTGCAGATACGGATGTGGGCAAAGGGAACCTATTGTGTATGGCGTCTTGACTTGGTTGCTGCCTGTAGCCCCAATTTCGGCCCGCTTGCTCCTGGTTTGGCATGTTGATGCTTACTTTTGACTTTTGTTTTGCTGCCTTTGATGGAGCATTTCGGCCTGGCAGGCCTGTCTCTTGAAGCCCAACATCTGGACCTTACCTTGTCTTGAATCTTTGACAGCGGTGCCTGTGGATTATTAAGCTAGGTATTGTTTTGGCCTTAAAGAGGAGTTATGGTTTATGGGTAAGGCCTCAATGGCCGTTAGGTTCTAAGGAAGAAGAGGCCCTGTTTTTTTAAAGATGGCAGCCTGATAAGGCAATGACAGGCCTCTTTCAGGCCTGGATCTGGTGTGGAATGGAGCATAGTGAGGTTTATTTGCAAAGCCTAGCATAAGCCTCCTGGAAAAGAGTGTTGGTAAGCTCTACTGGACCTTTGCCAGAGATTATCAGCCTTATTTTGCCATCAGACCAGGCACCTGCAATGTATGATTTATTTTTTAGCCAAGTGGGCTTGGTCTCGGGCTCTCAAAGTGTTTGTGTGTCCATATCTTGAATCTGTAATATGGCAGGCCTTTCTTCCATGCCAAGATGCCTTACATGATGCATGTCTTGGGGCAATTATACATGGTATAGGATGAAGTTGCAGTCTGTCTTGTCATGCCCAAGAGGGTTACTTGGTTGCATGTTTGGAATCTAATAAACTGTAGGCTGGTCCATCAAGTTGCTTGTGTATACATGTCTTGAATCTGTAGTATGGCAGGCTATTCTTACCTACCCAAGGGGCCTTGCATGATGCATGTCTTGAGGTTAGCTATTTCATGAGCATGAGCGGCATGAGCGGCATGAGCGGAGTAGCAAGCCAATCGGTTTTCATGAGCAGAAGTACAAATTTTGAAAATAAAAAACATTATAAAACATTAATTTAATGCAATGTGTACCTACGACGTTACTTGGAAATGCGGCGCCGCATTTCCTTGCCGGGGGTCGAATGAGGAAAGCAAAGTTTGGGGGAGCAGAAAAACAGGAACCCTCCAACACACAAAAATACATGCATGTGGAAACACAAGTGAATGACATAGTATTATCTTAGTTCGAGCAAAACAGGTTACTGGTAGGCAAGACATAAGTCGGACCTTTTGTGGCCAGAGTCAGAGCTACTTGCAGCAGCACAGTTCTACTATCCGAAAAGGATGGGCGTACCATTGTGTTGGGACCGCAAGCCAAGCTCACTGGTCCCCTGGATCCATATTCAGAAGAGTGTGCACCTCTTGGGGGCTCAACCCTGGTGCATGTATGAAGTGATGAGTTGTGGAATACACCGGAGTCTCTTTAGGTACACGTAGTACAGATGCTTGCAAGGGCAGTATGATGCCCCCTTGTTCGCCATGATCTGGAAGTCGGTACAGTTGCAGGTGGGTAATTCTGAAATGGTGATGGTGTACACCTCATTGCGAACAGCTGAGCCTGCCGTGGCCATCTGATGCACACGCCCAAAGCCTGGTGGGGGCACTTCTGTCAAGCTCTGGATTGTACAGTTCATCCGAAGTGTATTCCCCATCCTTGTCTCGTTCACTTTTGAGGGAGGTCGCCGCCTCTTCGGTTTCCCCCAACGGTGTGTAGGATGCTTAGAGCTGTCGCGTCACATTGTTCTTGCTCTTACAGGGGTCGGTGGTGGAGGCTGTGGAAGCGGAAATGGTTGTCTGGGGATGTCAGTGCGCTGCACCATCCAAAATCTTGCGGCAGTAAGGGCGTCGGCCTCAACCTGACTCAGATCGCAGCCTGGTTCCACCGGCCACACCGGGGGAGCCTCTGGCATTGTTTGTATGCCGTACTTGGGCTTTCCATACACGCAAGTCATAATGTCGTGCTTGCACTGTTTGAGCTGAACGTTTCAATGTTTGAGGGTGCAAAATCTGGACTTCAGGGGCACCTATCTGAGGATGAAATAAACCCTTCACTGTCAGCCCAAACAGTGTGCGGCAACGCACACTGTTTGAGCTGAACATTTCAATGTTTTAGGGTGCAAAATTTGGACTTCATGGGCACCTTTCTGAGGATGAAATGAACCCTGCACTGTTTGAGCAGATCTTTTCAATGTTTTAGGGTGCAAAATTTTGTCTTGCAGTCAGTTATCTGAGGGTGAAATGAACCCTTCACTGCCAGCTCAAACAGTGTGCGGCAACGCACACTGTTTGAGCTGAACATTTCAATGTTTGAGGGTGCAAAATTTGGACTTCAGGGGCACCTATCTGAGGATGAAATGAACCCTTCACTGCCAGCTCAAACAGTGTGCGTTGCCGCACACTGTTTGAGCTGAACGTTTCAATGTTTTAGGGTGCAAAATTTAAACTTCAGGGGCACCTTTCTGAGGATGAAATGAACCCTGCACTCCCAGCTCAAACAGTGTGCGGCAAGGCACACTGTTTGAGCAGATTTTTTCAATGTTTTAGGGTGCCAAATTTGGTCTTGCAGTCAGTTATCTAAGGGTGAAATGAACCCTTCACTTTCAGCTCAAACAGTGTGCGGCAAGGCACACTGTTTGAGCTGAACATTTCAATGTTTTAGAGTGCAAAATTTGGACTTCAGGGGCACATTTCTGAGGATGAAATGAACCCTGCACTGCCAGCTCAAACAGGGTGCGGAAACGCACACTGTTTGAGCTGAACATTTCAATGTTTTAGGGTGCAAAATTTGGACTTCAGGGGCACCTATCTGAGGATGAAATGAACCCTTCACTGTCAGCCCAAACAGTGTGCGGCAACGCACACTGTTTGAGCTGAACATTTCAATGTTTTAGGGTGCAAAATCTGGACTTCAGGGGCACCTTTCTGAGAATGAAATGAACCCTGCACTGCCAGCTCAAACAGGGTGCGGCAACGCACACTGTTTGAGCTGAACATTTCAATGTTTTAGGGTGCAAAATTTGGACTTCAGGGGCACCTATCTGAGGATGAAATGAACCCTTCACTGCCAGCTCAAACAGTGTGCGTTGCCGCACACTGTTTGAGCTGAACGTTTCAATGTTTGAGGGTGCAAAATTTGGACTTCAGGGGCACCTATCTGAGGATGAAATGAACCCTTCACTGTCAGCCCAAACAATGTGCGGCAACGCACACTGTTTGACCTGAACATTTCAATGTTTTAGGGTGCAAAATTTGGACTTCAGGGGCACCTATCTGAGGATGAAATGAACCCTGCACTGCGAGCTCAAACAGTGTGCGACAACGCACACTGTTTGAGCAGATCTTTTCAATGTTTTAGGGTGCAAAATTTGGTCTTGCAGTCAGTTATCTGAGGGTGAAATGAACCCTTCACTTCCAGCTCAAACAGTGTGCGGCAAGGCACACTGTTTGAGCTGATCATTTCAATGTTTTAGGGTGCAAAATTTGGACTTCAGGGGCACATTTCTGAGGATGAAATGAACCCTGCACTGCCAGCTCAAACAGGGTGCGGCAACGCACACTGTTTGAGCTGAACATTTCAATGTTTTAGGGTGCAAAATTTGGACTTCAGGGGCACCTATCTGAGGATGAAATGAACCCTTCACTGTCAGCCCAAACAGTGTGCGGCAACGCACACTGTTTGAGCTGAACATTTCAATGTTTTAGGGTGCAAAATTTGGACTTCAGGGGCACCTATCTGAGGATGAAATGAACCCTTCACTGCCAGCTCAAACAGTGTGCGTTGCCGCACACTGTTTGAGCTGAACGTTTCAATGTTTGAGGGTGCAAAATTTGGACTTCAGGGGCACCTATCTGAGGATGAAATGAACCCTTCACTGTCAGCCCAAACAGTGTGCGGCAACGCACACTGTTTGAGCTGAACATTTCAATGTTTCAGGGTGCAAAATTTGGACTTCAGGGGCACCTTTCTGAGGATGAAATGAACCCTGCACTGCCAGCTCAAACAGGGTGCGGCAACGCACACTGTTTGAGCTGAACATTTCAATGTTTCAGGGTGCAAAATTTGGACTTCAGAGGCACCTATCTGAGGATGAAATGAACCCTTCAC
Organism: Takakia lepidozioides; assembly: GCA_030704615.1. Classification (NCBI taxonomy): domain Eukaryota; kingdom Viridiplantae; phylum Streptophyta; class Takakiopsida; order Takakiales; family Takakiaceae; genus Takakia; species Takakia lepidozioides. The sequence goes on along the minus strand of CM060733.1, from coordinate 67,165,474 downwards.
TGTCAGACCAAACAATGTGCGGCAACGCACACTGTTTGAGCTGAACATTTCAATGTTTGAGGGTGCAAAATTTGGACTTCAGGGGCACCTATCTGAGGATGAAATGAACCCTGCACTGCGAGCTCAAACAGTGTGCGGCAACGCACACTGTTCGAGCTGATCTTTTCAATGTTTTAGGGTGCAAAATTTGGTCTTGCAGTCAGTTATCTGAGGGTGAAATGAACCCTTCACTTCCAGCTCAAACAGTGTGCGGCAAGGCACACTGTTTGAGCTGAACATTTCAATGTTTTAGGGTGCAAAATTTGGACTTCAGGGGCACATTTCTGAGGATGAAATGAACCCTGCACTGCCAGCTCAAACAGGGTGCGGCAACGCACACTGTTTGAGCTCAACATTTCAATGTTTTAGGGTGCAAAATTTGGACTTCAGGGGCACCTATCTGAGGATGAAATGAACCCTTCACTGTCAGCCCAAACAGTGTGCGGCAACGCACACTGTTTGAGCTGAACATTTCAATGTTTTAGGGTGCAAAATTTGGACTTCAGGGGCACCTATCTGAGGATGAAATGAACCCTTCACTGCCAGCTCAAACAGTGTGCGTTGCCGCACACTGTTTGAGCTGAACGTTTCAATGTTTGAGGGTGCAAAATTTGGACTTTAGGGGCACCTATCTGAGGATGAAATGAACCCTGCACTGCCAGCTCAAATAGTGTGCGGCAACGCACTCTGTTTGAGCAGATCTTTTCAATGTTTTAGGGTGCAAAATTTGGTCTTGCAGTCAGTTATCTGAGGGTGAAATGAACCCTTCACTGCCAGCTCAAACAGTGTGCGGCAACGCACACTGTTTGAGCTGAACATTTCAATGTTTCAGGGTGCAAAATTTGGACTTCAGGGGCACCTATCTGAGGATGAAATGAACCCTTCACTGTCAGCCCAAACAGTGTGCGGCAACGCACACTGTTTGAGCTGAACATTTCAATGTTTTAGGGTGCAAAATTTGGAATTCAGGGGCAGCTATCTGAGGATGAAATGAACCCTTCACTGGCGTGAGCCTGTGCTGGGCTCACGCCTCCAGGCTCACGGAATAGCACCCCCCGTTGGTAGCAGCTGAGACAGGTAGACGGGTGCGAAAGTTCATATGTGATTCAGCGGAAGAGAGCGATGCAGACAGGGACGACAACGACCCAACGGAGGTGAGATGGTCGGTTCCGCAAGGGGAAGATGGGATTTTTGAAAGCCTGGCCAACGAGCAGTCCGCTGGACATGAGAAAGGCAATGACGGGGTGGAAGGGGAGCAGGACAGTCAAGGACAGGACGACGATAGTGATAATTTTCAAGATTGGTAGAATTTTAATTAACTCTCTGTACATTTAAATTCTCTTCCAGAGTATATAAAGGAAATTCTCACCGTCCTTCATGTCCCCTCTCCCATGTGCTTCTCAACGACATCATCGTCCAAACCACGTCCCTCCCAAAATTGGAAATGCGGCACCGCATTTCCATGTCGGAACGGAAATGTGGGAACTGCAAAAACCTCGTTTGGAAATGCGGCACCGCATTTCCAAAACCGGGGCAAGAACAATTTTCCGTCTCCTGGTTTGGACATCAGAAACTGTTCGGCCGACGGAAATGCGGTGCCGCATTTCCGTTTTGGACACGACAGTATTAGGGAAATGGAAATGCCACCCTGCATGCGGAGGTCGAACATGTTATTTACATGGCGGAAATGGAAATGCGGTGCCGCATTTCCATTTTGGAGATGGACGTTTTTCCAACTCCAGACCCATCGACGGAAATGCAGCTCTGCATTCCATGATGCTGGATGGGAATGCGGCACCGCATTCCATTGTCCAATAAGAAATTTTGATGACGTACATGGAAATGCGGCGCCGCATTTCCAGAACGGACATCGTTGTTTGTCCATTCCAGACCCTTGGACGGAAATGCGGCACCGCATTCCATTGTCCAATACGAAATTTTGATGACGGACTTGAGCATGTACATGTTTCCTTTTACTCATACATGGATTTCCTTCACCTCAGGACTCTGATATCGTTGACTCTGGTATATTCATGTGGACAGACACATTGTACAAATGAGACCACAAATTGTAAACAGTGGGCCAATTACAGCATTTCTTGAATGCAATGAAACACAACACACAGAAGTGAGGTACGATGGGTTGTTTTATTGATCGAACACGGTATCTCACATTTAGCAACTCCAGACAAATCTAAGCCCTTCCGCCTTCTACATGGGCGTCACCAAGTCGACGGAACTTCGCTAGCCCTCATAACAAGCTCATTACTGAACCGGCACCTCCAGGTAAACTGCAATGCGGTCGTTCTGTTGCCCTTGGTGGAGCTAACGACAATGTCATGCCCATCAATGATACCACCATCATACATTGACAAGCTGACTGTGGGCCTCATGTGCCCGTGCGATTCGTCTTCGCAACTCAGCCAAATGTCTCCATACAGTGGAAGAGCGGATTGAACTCCACGAATATAGTTTTCCACGGTGCCGTCCTCCCTGGTCCACTGGCAGCAGTTCCAACGCCAAAGTGAGGCCGTGCGTGATCTGTCCGGCATCCCATTCCAGCTTGGTATATCGAGGTCAACAATTTTCAGGACCCACGGACCGCATTGACCCTCGCCCTCACCTTGCTGAAAGCGGTAATAGCCCTCCAAATACTCCATTGCGTGCAAAGACTACCGCTTGATTCCAGAAGCGTCTGTGAAAATAGAGAGCCAGACAATGATGTCTCCTGATTCTGGTTTGAACATAGCATAATCGTGGCCATGATATGGGCAGTCAGCAGGATTGCGGTGGCACGACATCCTTGCAAAAGATTACCGGAGTACGCTCAATGACAGCAGCTCCTGGATGGAGGAGGCAGCAGCGCGGTGGCTGGAAGAAGTTGAAGCAAACGCTGCAATTCCTTACTAACACTCCAGGGCACATTTAAATTTCCCCCCTACAGGAACCTGCACGGATGAAGATTGGCTGCTCCATGAATGTAGCCATTTCAGTTTCCTTCCGTGCCATGCAAACTATGGGCAGTAAGTGCCAGGTGGGCCTATAGCCACTCGAGACATCGAAGTCCATCCCCCCTTCAATGTAAATGCGGCGCCGAATTTCCATCCGGGGGATGGACTCCGGTGGCAGATTTCAAACTATACCCCGTGGATGAGAAAGAGGTATCGGTTCATCCACCGTTGGCGTGTTGAACACGTTACATGATGATTGGTGGGTACGTGGGACCCAGATGCTCCATTATTGGAGCCCACACTGCTCTTCCGCTTCTCATCATTTCAAAAATCTAAGGGCTTCGTTGTTGTCCGCAAGGTCATTGTCATCAGCATCAAAGACATCCTCAGGTCCTCCTTTGCAAGGATGTCGTGCTTTCGGAACCGGGACGACTGCCCTTATGGAGGCTTCGATTATGCAATGTATTCGGCTACATCGGGAGACATCGTTATCTGGTACACAGTTTACACAGAAGATACTGGTTCAAATGTGGAAACATTGTCCGCTTTTGAGTATATCCCAGGCCACTACGCCTTCGAGCAGGGTGACGATCTTGGTCTGAGGAGTCCGTGGCTCCTGCGCATCCTTGATCCGATTTTCCCAGCTACGACGGGCACCCATACAGAAGAATGCGCACTGCTATGCTGTTGCGGTGGAACTACTGCCAGTGGACGTGGGTGGACTCCATCGGAGAGACATATACTCCTGAAGGAGTGCGCTCCTCTTCTCCATTGTATGGGGACATTCGCATCGGTGTGGATGATGAAAACGTGAAGCTTTCTATATTCGATGGTGGTATGATTGAAGGGCACGACATTGTGGTGAACATCAACAGGGGCAGTACAACGGCTGCAATCCAGTTTACCTGGAGGAGCCCGATGACTCATGAGCTAGTTTTCAGAGCAGTCAAAGTCCCATTGACAAAGTGACTTGTATTCAGAAGGCACAGGGCTAAAGATTTGTTTGCACAATCAGCACAGTAGACGTGCTTCAAATACAATTCATGTGGATCAATAAAAACCTCATTGTGCCCTCTTTTTGTTCTATTATGTATCCATCGTTCCCAGAATGCATCATTCCTCATTTAGTTTGGGATTGGGAGTGTGGGTGGATTTTGCAAGTGGCTGGTAGGCTGAAATGGGCCCCCATTGTACAGAGCAGTACCACCCTACCATTCGCGAAACATTGCCTTTCAATATGTAATTCTAAAAAACATTGCCGAACCTCCTTCATCGGGAGGTCATTCTCCCCCTATGACCGTGACACCCTGAACCCTATTCCCGCGGACATTCATTTCCGGAAAATAGTCCTGCTCATGTTTTTTTCGACACTTACGACTCTGCTCATGGGTCATGCCGCTCATGGCTCATGGCTCATGAAATAGCAGCCCCCGTTGTGTGGAAGTCCTGAGCGATTGCTCCTCTCTGAGCTTGTAAGCTTCATTTTGCTATTCCAACTTCTCTATCCTCCTCTGATATGGTCCTTCAAGGCTGCAAAGGCAGCCATCATATTATTGGCTTCCTTCCACGCTCTTTCAGTTACAGAGAGTTCGTTGTCCCGCACTTTGACCTTTTGGTGCAACTGTATAAGTTGCTGGTCCTTCTGTTCATTGTGGTGAATCAGCTCCTGGATGGTACTCTCCTTGTGACAAATAGTATTCTTCATGTCCGCAATGAGTTCTTCCTGCTCTAGTACTAGTGCTTGTGCCTCTACCCATGCACACAGCCCAGATTTCTTCTTGACTTCTTGTGCCAATTTAGCCACCAGAGTGGCAGATTGCATGACATGTTCCTAGTTGGTTGCTGCCACCCAACATTAATGACTTGTTGTGATGCAAGAGCCTCCTCATGCTTGACTTGCAACTGATAGAGTTGTTGTTTGTGAGTATCTTGTAGCTGTTCCTGCTCAAGGCCTGCCTTGACTAGATTCTCTTTTTCAAGCTGCAGGGCAGCATTAGACTCATCTAGGGCTTGCCGTAGTTTGAGACTTGTCTCAACATCTACTGTGGTTTCCCGCTCAGATGAAGTCTAGCCTCAAACTCTTGTTTGAGCTCTTAGGCTTAGGGCTGCTAACTGCTCCGCAGGAACATGAGTTTTAAAGAAGATCCCTAGTAGATTAAGGGTTCTGTTCACGGAACCCAAGATCATGGCCTGTTGAGGATCATCATGAGGCTCTCCTGTAAGTAAAAATAAAGGTCCTAATACCCATGGCACATATCCCGTTAGTACTCCATTTATCCCAGACTGCAGCGGAAGAGAAAGCCTGGCATAAACATGAATCTTATTGCTTCTCTCAACATGTCATCTGCTTTCTTTGAATTATCATCCCTGGAGCGTGAAGTCGTGTCCTTGATCCGTGAGTCATTCACTTCCGTACACATCCAGCATCATTCTCCCATTGGCATGGCGGCTTGTCAGTAGAGCCTATGTTCAACCTTCAGATGACCATACGTGCTTCAAGCTTTGACATTCTCCAAGATGTCTGTGCAGCTATATGCTTAGTTGAATTGCTCCACTACATGCTGTGTTAATTCATCTTCTAGCTATGACTCCATCGTGCTTGACAAACTTGCTTTATTTCGTTCTACATGACTGCAAACCTGTTACTCTTTGTAAAATTCCGTTTTCAGATGCATTCTGTAACGGTTCATGATGCCTACTTCACAAGATCAGTTGCTAAATTTCTACTTCACGTTCACATTGTGCTTATGTTCGCTTGCAATTAGGGCCACGTCCCTGCTTTACTTCACCACCCAACTAGTATCAACAATGCGAGAGAGCCCGTTCAGCCCGATCTGCTAGCCTTATACATGCCTGATCCTATCCTCCACCGTGACACCACGTGCTAATTTAGTAACTAGAAACCATAAATTAAGGGAGCCGCCCAGGTCGCCCACCAAGAATGGCAAGGTTATGGGCAAGGCTACAGGCAAATCTACGGACATAACAATGGATACTACCACGGCGGTGGACGTGGAAGGGGCAGGGGCCGAGGCCGAGGACGGGGTAATCCCGACGACCCCAATGTTCCTTATAGAGTGACTTGTTTTCTCTGTGGTGAGGAAGACCACTACGTACGGGACTGACCAATTAGGCGGAAACTCGTACAGGACCATAATGCCCATCTCTGTAAAGGCCACTAACGGGACTGCCCAATTAGACAGAAACTCGTATAAGACCATAATGCTCAGCTCAACTCGGCCATCATCATGGCAGCTCCAGAAGAGTCGGAAGCATGTGCAGTGACCCGCAACCAGAAACAAAAGGGGAAGAGTGTTTGCGAGGAGGAACCGCAGGAATTACGACCCTCCCAAATGAAGAGAGTCCATATTTTTTATTTATTTTTTATTTTTTCCACTAGGAGGAGGAGGAGAGGCTACGACAGGAGATGGTGGAGCTAGTCCAATCTGAACAAGCTAAGTTGGAGCCACCTTCTTTGTTGGCCCCAATAATGGAAGACGAAGAACTGGATGAGCTGGAAAGAGTACAAAGAAAGGATGGGTCGACGAGTTGGACAAGAAACCCCAACAACTCGCGACAGAACCAACCCCGTTGGCTACAAAGGTGATAAACGGCAAGGTTGACATCACTCTGGGCCAACTACTGAAGATATCACCCTAGCTACGAAGGGAAGTACGGGCATATCTAGATGAGGTGGAGAACCGTGACAAATGGAAAACAAAGGGCCCTGTCACGTACGAACCATGTACCTTCAACAAGCCTACGAACCACGAAGCATTTTTGTACCAGAAAAACGGGCGAAGAGTACCTGCTTCATCAGTGGCGGCCGACATACTGGATCAAGACGTAATGCCAGTGGTCCCTATGACACTTGGAAAAACCAAAGTATCAAATGTACTATTGGACGGGGGGGCAGGTATCAATATTACGATAGAGGCCCTACGAAGACAATTGGGCTTACCAAAACCCCAGCCTGTCCCTTTTCATGTGAAAAGTACATTTCATGTAGATGCAGAGTAGCCTGAGTCCCACTATGCGATATAACGAAAATATAAAATATAAAATAGGAAAATATGAATAATGTCTTGTACTAGGAAAAATAGAAATAATGCTATAGTGTCTGTTACTGTCAACTTTAGATGGTTCATAGAATCTAGCGACTATAATTTTTCCATAATCATCAAATCAAAATTCTGAAAAAACTTGGGACTTCTTGTATAGGCACACAATGGACTTTTTTGAGCCACCGTAGCTTGCTTTCACCCATCTGTAACGGTGCTTAAAATGGGAGAGATGTTAGAGGGACACCCCTTGCTACTTGGAAACCGTGGCTACGACAGGCGAAAGTGGTGCTAAATTGGAACGACGATACGGTCACACTGCCCAGTTCAGTGCAAATGATCCAGCTCGCAACCCGACAAGCCAAAGTCACAGTTGCGGAATGACCAAAGGGAGCATGAAATAGCCAGTGTTCTACCTCAATTTGCCTATAGCATACAAACATGACTATAGTCCCGAAGCCTGGCTTGCACATGAAGGCAACCATCCTGCACATGCACACACAGAATTAGTATAACATAGACATTGATTTTAAGCAAGGACTGATAATCTATTGCCTATGGAATGAGATGCACAGGTACATAGAGGAAAACTGCCACATACATAGTACTATTTGCTGTCACTACTATTGTGAGTGTGATGACATCATACATTGCAGATCTACCAGATCAGACCTGCCAGCGCATGCCCACATTGAACATGGCAGCAGCCATGCCTCACTCCTAAAAAAAGGAAAACACTAAAGGCAACAGGCATGAACAACAGCTACAAAGTGAGCATTTCTGGGCTTCTGGGTGTGCTTTTGTCATGAAGCTGGGTAAAAGTGAATAGAAAATGAACATATGTTCAACCTCGGACTCACCCTATAAGCAGTCACAAAACCTTCCCAACAATGTCTGAATGATATGAAGTCCACAAGAATGTGGGCTATTGCTAAGATCAGCTACACAGCCACCAAAAGGCAGCCCAAAACCAAGTGAATGTATAGCATGCAGTCTCAAATGTGGCCATCATATTGCAATAATGTTCATGACACTTACTACATTAATTGAACTCATGAGACTGGTGACGCGTGGAGGAAAAAGAAAAACACTATTTATTTATCAAAGAGTGGGACCTAGGCAAGGTCAAAGACATAAGACATGCCTGTTTTGCAAGTGCATTCGTACGTACCAACCAAACCAAATGAGAAATAGGCCTGTGCCACAGGGGGCATTTGGGGAGTCATACTGCAGCCCCTGTTGCATGTAAGCTATAATTTCAACCATACACACCACAGTATGTTTGTTAGGAGGGGCGCTTCTATTGCTGGGAAACTCACCGATGTAATAGAAATCTACATCATAAACAATCACCTTCGGGCAGCCACGCATGGTAGCCACTTTATCAGGTGCGGCTCCAAGGTCATACCAGGTTAAGACATGTACAGATTATGACAACCTCATACAGTGAAGTGTGATGGCATGTCTTCTCCTAGAAATTAAACCAATGCAGCATTTCCATTACGATAACCATACTGAAGATGCTGTAATAAAAATGAGAACTCGCATTACTTGGGTAGCACACATGAAGATGAAAGAACACAGTACGCATAAAATCATTCTAGTGTTCTCAGACGACTCATTGAAGAAGAATAAAGGACCTCGTAGCTACAAACAAAGAATGGAGAGAGGAGAAGTGGCAAAGGTAATTACCAGACATGCTTTCTATAAAGCTTTGTATTTAGCTCTTCCCAAAATGAGGCCAAGCAAACCTCCTAAAGGTCAACATCATTGAAGTCAGTCTGGTCTTCAATATCGGATGCCTCCCCATCACTTGACATCTCATCCCCCGATGCATCCACCCCCTCATCATTATCAGTCCTCACAGTCGCGTATAAATAAGCATGTTCCTCCGCACTCATTTCAATGGCTTCACCTCGCTTCACCTCCATTGAGGCCACCAACACTAGGGGTTTCCTCCGGGGGCTTTCTCCAAGACCACCTTCCATCTAGGTTCATTCTGACAGTCGGAGAAGAACACTCAGCGCACAACTTGCGATGGCAACACAAAAGGCTGCTCATGCGTTGGCAGCATGTGTGAAAAATTCACCAGAGTGAATCCAACCTTGTCCTGCTTCATGGACATCACATGATGCCCCATATTATGAGCTCGAACCCAAGAACATAGGAAGACCACAATTCCAGTTCTCCCATACTTGATTTCCAAAATCTCGTGTACTACACCAATGTAACGTAATGATTCTATTATGTGCTCGACTAGATGAAAGGGCTCTTATCCGGATGGAAGGACAGCGGTTATCAATTAACCAACCCTACGGTACAAAAAGGGGGCCCACCCAATCACCACCCACCCACCTCCCCCGAACTTGTTCGGAGCCTGAGAAAGAATATTCTTCAATATATTCCCCATACCCGAGCCTGCCCCGGACCAGCTACTCACCGCTCACGCACCATGACATATACGTGGTGCTCTACAACCTCAGCATTGCCCCTCTCCGACGTTCGGAGGAAGAGACTTTAAGGAGGCATTGCCAGAGCTGTGGTCTATTGCGGAGATCTCGTTGCCGGAAGTGGGCAAGCAGTACCTTGTACACTGCAGTCGAGTGCAACCAACCAACAAAGGGGAGCCCGGCCAGCCCGAACCATCATACTTCTATGAGGAACGTGACGGTACGGCAGATGTTGTAGCCCCTCCGGCGAAGGACGTCGTTAAGGGATATGAAGTGGCGGAGTGGACGGCAAGGACTGAGGACCAGCTTCAAAATTTGAACCTAGGGACTACGGACAAACCTCGTAACATCAAAATCAGCAGAGGAATTGGGGAGGAGTTCCTCCGTCAAGAAAAGGGCCTGCTTACAAACTACAATGATGTGTTCGCGTGGTCCTACGAGGATTTGAGGGGCATACCTCGTGAGTTGTGCCAGCATCGAATCAAGCTGGAGGAGGGCTCATTTCCAATAAAGCAGCGGCAATACCGCATGAATCCTAACTATGCGGCAAAAATGAAGGAGGATCTGGACAAATTACATGGTGCAAGATTCATCTACCCGGGGGCTGCTATTTCATGAGCCATGAGCCATGAGCGGCATGAGCCATGAGCAGAGTTGTAAGTGTCGAAAAAAACATGAGCAGGACTATTTTCCGGAAATGAGTGTCCGCGGGAATAGGGTTTAGGGTGTCACGGTCATAGGGGGAGAAGGACCTCCCGATGAAGGAGGTTCGGCAATGTTTTTTAGAATTACATATTGAAAGGCAATGTTTCGCGAATGGTAGGGTGGTACTACTCTGTACAATGGGGGCCCATTTCAGCCTACCAGCCACTTGCAAAATCCACCCACACTCCCAATCCCAAACGAAATGAGGAATGACGCATTTTGGGAACGATGGATACAAAATAGAACAAAAAGAGGGCACAATGGGATTTTTATTGATCCACATGAATTGCATTTGAAGCATGTCTACTGTGCTGATTGTGCAAACAAATCTTTAGCCCTGTGCCTTCTGAATACAAGTCATGTTGTCAATGGGACTTCGATTGCTCTGAAAACTAGCTCATGAGTCATCAAGCTCCTCCAGGTAAACTGGATTGCAGCCGTTGTACCGCCCCTGTTGATGTTCACCACAATGTCCTGCCCTTCAATCATACCACCATCGAATATGGAAAGCTTCACGTTTTTGTCGTCCACACCAATGCGAATGTCCCCATACAATGAAGAAGATGAGCGCACTCCTTCAGGAGTACAAGTCTCTCCGATGGAGTCCACCCACGTCCACTGCAACAGCATAGCAGTGCGCATTCTTCTGCACGGGTGCCCGTCGTAGCTGGGAAAATCGGAATCAAGGATGCGCAGGAGCCACGGACTCCTCAGACCAAGATCGTCACCCCGCTCGAAGGCGTACTAGCCTGGGAGATACTCAAAAGCGGACAATGTTTCCACATTCGAACCAGTATCTTTTGTGTAATCTGTCTACCAGATAACGATGTCTCCTGATGTGGCCGAATACATTGCATAATTGATGCCTCCATATGGGCAGTCGTCCCGGTTCCGGAAGCACGACATCCTTGCAAAGGAGGACCTGAGGACGTCTTTGATGCCGATGACAATGACCTTGCGGACAGCAACGAAGCCCTTAGATTTTTGAAATGATGAGAAGCGGAAGAGCAGGCGGGCTCCAATAATGGAGCATCTGGGTCACAAGTACCCACCAATCATCGTGTAACGTGTTCATCACGCCAGTGGTGGATGAACCGATACCTCTTTCTCATCCACGGGGTATAGTTTGAAATCTGCCACCGAAGTCCATCCCCCGGATGGAAATTCGGCGCCGCATTTACATCGAAGGGGGGATGGACTTCGTCGTCTCGAGTGGCTATAGGCCCACCTGGCACTTACTGCCCATAGTTTGCATGGCAGGGAAGGAAACTGAAACGGCTACATTCATGGAGTAGCCAATCTTCATCCGTGCAGGTTCCTGTCGGGGGGAAATTTAAATGTGCCCTGGAGCTGGCTTTCAGTTTTCACATACGCTTCTGGAATCAAGCGGGAGTCTTTGCGCGCAATGGAGTATCTGGAGGGCTATTACCGCTTTGAGCGAGGTGAGGGCGAGGGTCAATGCGGTCCTTGGGTCCTGAAAATTGTTGACCTCGATATACCAAGGTGGAATGGGATGCCGGACAGATCGCGCACGGCACTCGCCGATGCTCACTGTAGACATCCAAATTAATTTTTTAACATACTCTACATGCTCTACAATAGTTGTCCAGGATGTGGCCATCTTTGTTCAACTGGAGACAAAATTGGGAACTTTCTGGTTCAACTCTAGAATACACTACCTAGGCTACTGAGGGAAAAATACCCCCCTAAGAGCTATCCACACGAGGAAAAAATCAATGTGCCAGATATGCAACAAAGATACACATACTACATAGGACGAAACAAGAAAATCTATCTCAGATAGTCTATTTCAAACCCAGTATACATAGAGTTCACCAGTAACTGAAAGATCCTCAAGCTCAATGCTTGGTTATAGATTCGTTAAACATTGCTGGTCTCTGCGGGAGATATAAGACCGGAGTTAGATCTGGAAGTCATGTTGGATCGCGCATCTTCAAACTTGTCAGCATTTTCGAACCCCTCAGCATCTAGCATACACTTAGGTGTATAAGCCTCGATAATTGCCCGTAAAGAAGGACCGTCTTTCACCTCTTCACTAGCATTTGCAAGTGGAGTAACATTGAAGGCTGGGTAGTAGTTCTTCTTGCAGACCATAGCAAATACAAGTGTTGCAATAGGCAAAATAATAAGCACAACAGCATACGGAAACTTCTTAATCCCAAAATAGCCCAACATTGTGAGCTGTGACACAAATAATGCCGCCAGAATGCGAGAATGCAAATGAGGCCAGATGCGGCCGCCACTCTCAAAATCAGGTACATAGACTTTCAATGCCTGCCGCACGAACAAATCAATGTCAGTGAATTGTGTTAGAGAAGTATGGAAACCTTCAAGACCTTCAAAACTAAAGAACTTACTTCTAAAAGCTAGATTTTTACAATTGGATTTAGAGGCAAATCCACACCTAAGTCAATTCGAGTTCAACCTTTAGGATACGAACTCCAAAAATAAGTCAAAGCAGTGCACACGGAGGGTTTGTCAGCATCAAGGGAAACATGAGGACTGACCTGATTGCGAAGAACCAGCCAACCAAAGGTGAAGTAGAGGATAGAGAACAATAAGATTAATGGTGCAATCACCGCATAACACAAGGCAATCGTAACGATCAACATATCGCCCGGTACAAGAGTTTGATATCCAAAAGGCCCTGGAGCTGATGCATCTTGCAATTCCTTCTCTGTTTTGCAAAGGTACTTCCTTTTCAAGTGGTAGATAATTAAGGGAACCAAGCGTGACAATTCCAGCCCATAGCCAACAAAAAATCTGCCACAAATCAAGCTGTTAGCAATACATACACATGGAGCCAACAATAAGCTTGCAACATCCTTAAATTGGAGGCCAGCCATGATTACCAGCCCACAGAGGACTCCAGGTAACAAAGAAGTAGACATGGCTCTGCACACAGAAACACAAAACTCTCTGTGTTTGAGTCAAAGCAAAGAATAGGACAGTTTGCAAATTCGAATACAATAGAGAGATTGTGCAGTGAGACTCACTGGAGTGCCACATATGTGATATAGTAAGAGGCGACCGGTGGTAGCGACTTTGCCAAGAGAGAAACAACTTTGCTCAGACTTAATTGCTTTGCTGTGAGGAGTTCCTTGAACCCCTCGATTGATGAAAAGATGCTGCCAAAGATGGTGACTCCCAGGAACACATTGAAGACCACAAAGTAAAAGTACTTTCCTGAAGCAGCCCTCACCATGTGACTTTGAGAGGGAATGCCTTCCGCCTTGGACAAAGCCATCAGCAGCATTGGTAGCAATGCAAGGAAGGCAATAAGAGCAATTTGAGGCAAATATGCCTACATGTAGAGGGGCACCATAAAATCAATAAAAACTTACAGACAACATAAATTAGACAAATGGACAGCAACTACAATTTAGCCACCGCCAACTCAGGTTACAAACTCCTGCATGCATAGGACACCACAAAACCTTCAGACGAAAAGCACATCCCTTTAAATCCTTTCATCGAGTTGAAATAGATGCTATGGGTATCTTCATGTCCTCACAGACAATTGCAAAGAACTTGTCCTGCTCATAATCTGTGGTGATTTAATTAAGGCCTTACTTCAACCTAACATCCAGCTGATTCTAGAAAGGTCCAATGGGACCAGTCTGCATCCCAACCATCATAACAACTTCTCACTTCGAAACAAAGCGCAGAGAGCTGACCTGCAGAATGCTGTTGAGTGGTTTGTAGTCCACAATAGACTTGATGAAGGGAACAAGCTTTACAAGGTTGTTGAGCGTGGTGAGGGAGGAGATTAAAGCAATGGGAATCATGTAGAATACAACTGTGAAGAATACAACTATGTAGACAATGATCTCCCGGACCATGCGCTGATATACTGGTATCGCCAGATTGCCCCAGACCACCTCGCGGGGCTCAGGAGCTGGGAACACTTGCCATTCCATCGCGTGGGGGGAGTGCACCACCTGCAAATGTGTTTTCAGAAACCAATGGGCACATCAAGTTTGTACATGGACTACTAGCATCAGAATTTTGAAAGCTGACTCATATGAAACGACAACTTATAATGCCATTGTATTTCAGGGGTATATATGTACCACCAGATTTACACAGGAGTCTTTGGTGCCAGTATATGAGATGAGGGGATGGGTGAGGTTTGAGTGACAGAACATTTCGGCTGAAGGATATACAAGGCAATGACCACATTCGTCAAGTGTTCCCTGATTCCACACCTGGGAGGCCTCAGCAGCAGCACAGCGATTATTGAAGAATGCGAAGGCAGCAGCTTGTTGTTCATCTTCTCGCGTCCTTCTTTGTTCCACCTCCACCTTGGGGGTCAGATCCTTGATCGTTTCATTGTAGTAGTCAATGGAGTCAACCATGGGACCAAACAGACCAAATGTACCAGTCTTGTGCATGGGCCGGGTGCCTTCGGGAATCTTCACTGTCTTGGATGATGCAAAAACAGCTTCAATGTGCTCCAACTTACTCTTAGCAGTTTCAAGCTTTGCCCAGAGCTTGGAGATCTGTTGGAAGGATGGGAGTTAGCGGGCATAGGAAAATTTCACAAACGATAAACATTCCACTCTCAGTCTATATCACTGCTTCGAGTAGTACAGGAACTTCACCTCTACAACTTGCAGGAACTACGCTTTCTCACCTTACTTAGCTTGGTAACAACCAAGCATTTTTCGTAAGTCTCTGGATGCAGCTTCCTGAAGAAAGTGTCGACCTGCTCTGTCCGAGTAACATTGGCACCAGGCTTTGGAATATCCCGCACAAGCACTGCAAATTGCTGAGGCTGAGCTTTCTCGTGGGCTTGCTCGCAGCTCCGCAAGTTGATCATGTGCTTGTAGTATTTTTGTAACACATAGTATGTCACCAATGATACCCAGATGCCGCCTATGAGGAATGCCCAAATCTTAGGACTATTATCCTGCCAGATGTGAATCACAGAATCCCATGCAGCCAACGCGTAAGTTCCATAGTGTAGAAAGACCATAACTACGGAGAGAAATGCCACTCAGTATTTTTGGATTTTTGCGAAAGAAGTCGCAAGTTATGTAAGGGTGGCATTGTAGCCCCTGAAGCAGGGCTCCCCTGATCAGCAAGATCAACTTGTCTCGGAAAACGACTGACAAAAACCGGATCTTGTTTCACTGGCTTATAAAATTGGTCTCAACTACAGGGGACACCAATGGACTGGCTGCCCTAATTTTGCTAGCAATGTGGTTTGTGTCAACATGCCTCACCACACACACAAAACGCGCAGCTGGGCCAAGCAGCCCAAAGCAAATAAGCTCTGCAGAAATGACCACAGTAGCCAGTTCCTCTCAAAGTGGTGTCCCGCCAACCTTACGACCTGCTTTCAAGATTATAACCCCACTAGCAGAGTTTTCTTAGCTTCAGGTAATTCTGATTACAGGCAAGATTTTCACATGACCCTAATAGAACTATCTGATTCCGAGAGGAACATCATCACACCAGACCTAAACTCTGCTAGTCACCACAAAAGAAATAATTTTAATAAAGGCCTGGAGATGGCTTGATCCTCCATAAAGCCAGAGCCATTTGCGGAGTCAGAAACGATGTACATACTTCAATGTTGCCCATGGCCCAGTTGTCAAATGATTGGTAAGTGTCATTGGGATGTAGTCGAAACTGCTCTTCATTATTATGGCTTGTCGCTGCAATAGGTATCAGCACTGGGATGCAAAAGAGTGCTGAATACCCAAGAATTTCCAGCACTGCCAATCACAATCTCACCTCAATCTTCATTTCTCACACAAGAAACATCTGAGCACGATGATTGGCAGTTGCGAAACCCCAAAGGAATGTCACTTACCCATGACCCAGCTCGGGCAGATAAAAAACCTGCAAACAACGAGGGGAGAGAAGTCCAGCAAACCACACCGAAACACTAGCCACACTACTGTTGATTCAGTGTGCATGGACAAGTCCTACCATGAGGGGACTCCAGAAAATTCCCAAGAGTACCAGGGCCATCATCATTTGTTCTCCAAATAGTTTGTGGTTCTCCCTCTATCTCTTTGGGGAACAGCTGGTCCAAAGCAAGAAGCATTTCAGTGAAGGTGACTTCTCCCTCAGCCCTTCAAGGAGGATAACTTGAGCAACAAAGCCCAGATGGAAGCAGCTAGACGCGGACGATTCCAGACAGCCGACAACTGACACGAGGGTGTATGACCTTCAGAATAAGGCCGATGCTACCTTTGTACTACATATAGTATGATTAAAAAAGCCGAGAACAGTCAGCACATCTCTCTCCACACCTTCTTTTGCACTGCTCTCAGTAGAGGACAAAGGAGTCTAGCATACCGGCAGAGAAGAAATTTAGGTAGGTGGCTGCGTCCAAGCCAGCCACGGCGACTATCTCATCCTCTGTTGCATGAAAAGCCTCCCAAATCCAAGCAAAAGGAGATTGCCGCTTGGTTCCATCAGGGGGGCCTACTCCCGATCGTATTCGACTGGGGTAATAAATGTTGTAATTGCCAGGTCTTCGCGAAAGGAACTCAAAGATGAGGACTAGCACACAAAAGATGAGGAAAGACGTCACCAGAGAGGTGATGAATCCTCCTGCGGACACCATTCTGTCTCAGAAGTTTCTGCTCAAGCGGTCCAAGGCTTTACTGAGTGATAACTTAAAGGGGAGAGAGTCTCAGAATATCTCCATCACAAACGAGATTGGATTGTGTCAAGTGCAGCTCCCCACCGACATGTAGGAAACCTTCATCATCACTACAGTTTGCAAAAGAGCAGCAGTAATCTTCTCAACTAATAAGTCAGCTGAGCTCTCTCTTGCTTTCTGATCTGTCGAGCTTATCCTCACACACCAATCAGCACTCTGATCCTACTCGGATGATGCTTTCCAAGCCTACAAGAAAGACAATAGTTGACTGGAGAGACGTTGAATCCCGGCAGAGAGGTGTATATACGGAGAACACGACAACAGAACCAACCAACAAAGCTGACGAACATAACTGAACTGTGCAACAACGGACCAAAGTGTGGCAGCGATGACTGTCAGAGAGACGTTGAAAATCCTGAGAACAGACAGCCAGCATTTTGCTGAGAGCGAACAGCGGAACCTGGAGAGACGGCAAATTCATACTCATGCGCCATCCACGAATGTATGCTCATACCATGGCCCATGGGCACCCAGTTTGTTGCCCCTGCCTTTAACTTAGCAGGACTACTTATTATGCATTCCTTTGCATGGAAGCACCTTACGTAGGTACTAGAGAACGGGCAGCAGAGGGCCGATTCGGCCAGGTAAGCACGCCCTAGTCGAGCCCGGTAGGCCGAGACCTGGGTAGGCGAACCTAGTACGGAATTCCAAAAATGCCATGTGTCCTGACCCCCCTGTGGCCTGGGTCCTAGGGTAATTTCGTACTAGAGAACGGGCCGTGTAGGGCCGATTCTGCCCTGTGAGCGGCCCTTGGGCGAGCCCTATGGCCGCGCACAGGGCAGAGTCGGCCCTACACGGCCCGTCTCTGGCGTTAAAAGCAGGTGGTGGCATATACCTGGCGCAATCTGATTGGGCATGAATTATCCCATATGGATTGCCCAGATTCAGAACCCCGTCGAGGATATATAGGGGGCTAGCCTAAAAGGGAAGGTGGGTGGGTCGCTGAGTGCACCTAGGTACATGCTGCCATCCAGGGTTGCATAGTGCATAATCGGCCATCCCTGCCGATTCTGCCTGCTGAATCGGCAGTACACCCTGGGTGGCCGATTCGGCCAAATAAATTGCCCTGTGACGAAAGGGCCGAATACGCCTTATGTACTATGGAATGGGCCGCCACATGACATTGTGGTGGGTAAGGTGGTGGCTAGCCTGAGGGCGAGCTGCCACCGAAACCGCCATAATGGCATGTTGCGGCCCATTCCAGTACGTAAAGGATTGAGTCTGCCGCCCTCTTATTGGCCTGCCAGTCCTAATCAAACACATTATGTTTCATAATGTGCTAGTGCAACCGGCATAATGTGCTAGGGGCATGAGGCGTAGATTTCTGCTTTTTAATCCTCCTGGAAATACGCCATATTAGGGAGGCAAAATCCCTTACGTACCTGATTATAACGACTTAAAATTCCAGCTTTGGCCTCGGCTTGGGGTAACTGTTTTGGCCTGGTCTTGGTCTCGCCAGACCCCCTCAAATGGAAACCTATGGGAACAAGAAGGGAACATTTTCGGGCAGCTGCCCCTTCTCTGGACGGTTTAGATCCGTCTAGGGCTCCATCGACGGTCATCTGGAGACATTGAGTTTGAATGCAAGAATATATCAGATCACCGGCTTGTGTGGGACAATGGATCTGGGATGGTTAAGGTACTTGAGTGGAGACCTACTCTAACAGAATTGATTTATGGAAGAGTCTTTCAGATACCTAATTAATTGTAGCGCCGTGTTTCGATCGATAGGTTGGAGTCAAGGTTTTGATTTTGTGGATTGATTGTAATCAAATGTTGATGTCCATGCAGGCTGGATTTGTTGGAGATGATGCCCCGCGTGCAGTATTCCCAGTATTGTTGGTCGTCCTCGACCCACCGGTGTGACGGTCGGTATGGGACAGAAAGATGCGTATGTTGGTGATGAAGCTCAGTCCAAGAGAGGTATACTGACACTGAAGTATCCAATAGAACATCGTATAGTGACAAATTGGGATGACATGGAGAAGATTTGGCATCATGAGACTGCTCTGGTGACTTGTATGCCAAATGTGGGAGCATGAAGGATACGTCAAGTATTTGACGTGAACGAACTGTGGTCTCCTGGAATGCCATGATCACAGGTAATGCTCAGCATGGTGTGGTAGGGAGGCTTTCGGGATCTATGAGCAAATGCAACAGGAAAGAATGATGCCCAACAGGGTCACGTTCAATTGCATTCTAAATGCATGTGCCAGTTTAAGGGTCCTGGAAAAGGGGAGATATGTTCATTCTGACATCATCAAAGCTGGAGTTTTGCATCTTCACATTGAGACCAGCATATCCACATTATAAATCACAAGCTCCACCTTTACTGAAAGACAAAGATTAGGTGCATTCTTGGCTGTGCACAGTAAAATGAGAAAAGGTTCCTAGACACCTTCAAAGTGCAGATTCCTCCCTACCTTGGAGCAACGATGTTACCACTCTGTGAATAGAAGCATGGCCACACCACAAGCTAGAGACACAAACAGCAGCCTGGATAGATGGCCCGCTGCCTCTGCTTCATCCTACAAGATAGCTGAGAGAGTCAGCCCTTAGAAACTATGAAACACCACAAAATGGACCATAATAGGGACCATACCCTATTAACAGACATCCAATCCAGCAAAAGAAACCATGAATTATTTCATCATATCAGAATATAATAGGCTGAAAATCTGCTTGTCCAATTCTTCTCAGGAGTTCCCTTTTCCAAATGAAAGAGGGATCTATATGACTAACCTGTTGTGCAAGAGAAGTGGCAATCGAAGAAACATAAACACGTAGCACATTTGATCACACAAGACAGTTCATGGGGCCTGACATCGTACCCACATGAGATAAAATTAGATACTTACAAAGGCATGAACTCCATATTTCCATCTGAGTTAATGTGTTCATGATACATGCTAGTTATGCATTTTCTCCACAAACTTCAAAAGCAGCAAAAGCTTTATTCTGAACGACATACCCACATCCTTCAAACAATTACTGCTCAATTCCTCTACTTGAAGTACTTAAAAGAGATTTAATTATATTTAAGGTGCCCTCTAGATTTGCGAACCACGTGTCATCAACAGTTCAAGTCCCCAAATCCAAGTCTAGCCCACCTGATAAACCAGTAACTAAACGACACGTGCCCGAGGTCTTTATCATGACCCTATTGGTAGTTGTATTTTAAAAAAAAAAACTATATTCCAGACCCTATATTCATTTAATTTCTGAAACCACGATATATTGGTACCCATATTTATTTGTAATTGTTTTCTAAATTTTATCTGCCAAGAATATTTTGTACCCTATATTTTTTTTGCACATAGTATCCGAATATTTGGAAGTGGGCCCTTGGGGTCCTATCATGTGCAACTGTACATGGAATATTCTACACGGTAATCTCCATTTGTCATGACCCTGAAAACGAAGGCTCATGTCCATAGGTTTGGTTGTCTGTGCCATAGTTCCTCCTACCATGACATATCTTCACAGTTCAAAGGCTCACCCAAGTAGGGAACATGGAGTTATCTACACACCGACAACCAGCATGTAGCCCAGTGATAATGGGCACATACCACGTTGGATGTGGTTGCGGGTTCAAACCACCGTCTGGTATGTCATGAAGGTGTCCACCCTTCAGCTAGAAGGCAGTAGCCCTTGTGGTGAAGTGACACCATAAGTTACGCTCCCTTCGGGAGGCGTCATATTTTTTTTTTAATCTACACACCTTGACTTATCCCGAATGAGAGTCAAGTTCAAGCCCCTGGATCTTACCAATAATCAGAATGATTCTTTCTAAAACCCAAACATACTAGAATTCTTGCAAATGTTTCAGCCTATGAAGCGTTATTGGCAAGCCTCTCCCCTAGTATTTTGAAGAACATGTTCAAATTCTAAAAGTTGTAGGTTTACTTTATTTCCTAGTTTTGTTTGCACAATACTGTTTGGGCTAACATTTTTCAAGTTATTTAAAATTAAGAGATGCTTGTCGTACATACCAAGAGCAGCAAGTTCCAGAGAGCTGTTGTTGCCAATCACAACAGTGTCGATGAGGCTCATCAGTGGACCTGACATCCAAATGCCAAGAGCTAGGCCTGCCAAAAGAATGATTTCTCGAAGCTGCTCTAGCATGTTCTTGCCCTTGACTGTCATCTCTATAGGCTGCATTGATTCCTTCTCCAAAAGTTGCTCATCAGGGGAAGTAAATCTAAGGGAAGTAAATCAATACACATGTTCAGCTCAGTAACACCCTCTAGAAAACCACCATCTTTAAAGGAAAAAGCATTTCTAAGGAGTTTTAGGACTAGAGCACATGAGCGTATATGACTTGCTTATGGAGCAGTGCTCCGCCCCTCCCCCGCTGCAACTCTGCAGGTTTTAGGTACGCTTTTAGTTATGACTACTCTCCTAGGGTTCCGCCATTTTTTCAGTTCTTGTGTCTTCCTTACCCTCCAGTTCAGGGCCGCCGCTATTCTTTCCATGACTAGCTCGCCCGCGGCGAGTTCTCTTGCCGCCAGTGCCCTCCTGATGCTCTTATCCTCTCTAAAGCTCCCCCCCCCCGCCCCACACCCAGGGTCACCGTAATACGATCTACTGCGACAAAGTGCATCTTTGGAATCATATTTGGAGTCCTTTGCACACTGCGTCCATCTCCATGCTCATCTCGACCATGGGTGTTTACACACATGCGGGCTACAAGAAGAAACCTCACTATGAGGCCCACAAAGGTCATAGAAAAATGACTCGTTGCGACATGGTGTATCTATGGAGCCACTTTTGGAATTTTTTGCACTCTGTGCATCCCCCCAGGCCCAACTTGACCACTGACGCCTACAATCTTACGGACTACAGGAAGGCCCCTCCCTGCGAGACTCATGAGGCTTATCCGTACCATCATACTCAACCTGGCAAGCAGATCTACTACCCCCTCTCTTTCATTTTACGAGTTGTTATTAGTATGCTGCTCTCAACCACCATCCAGGCCCACCCACCTTCCTGGGGCTCTGCCACTGGATGCTCTCGCCCTAGTATGACCAGGGATACGCCCCATAAACCGACGCTCCACGGCACCCCCTTCTACAGTTTGTTGCCGTATGTTTTTAGTCTTGACACCCCGTTTAAACGAAGTGGACAACATGAATATATGCTCACCACGAATTACCTTTGAAAGGAAGCCACCAGAGACGACACCAATATTCCAAGTCACTCAGGCCTCCGACATACACATCAAAATGTCTAGTTGTGGAATGCTAAACCAAGCTCCTCTTGGATCAAAACAACGTTGTATGTTTTACAAGCACCTGTCAAGACTCTCCTCTATCGCTGACAGATTGATCGTCGCTACCAGTCTCCATGCTATGCTATTGCCAACATGAGTCACAAGAGCAGTCTGCGAACATCTACGCTATCCTGGCAATGACTACGTCTGATGACTTGTCTTCGTGGTACACCAAGGGCAAGCGTTGGAGTTGGAGTTGGAGACCACCCCTCTCTTGGCCCCCCGCCACTCAGTGCTATTTTTCAAGGCCTCACCCTGGCCATTGGCACCCGAGTCATGCTCTATTGCCGCAAACTGGGGCTCTCACCGCTAGTGACAAAAGCGGGTGCTGGACTGTTGCAACCTCTTGGACTAAGCTGCTTCAAAGCCAAAGTCAAGTTTGCAGTCGGGATATCAGATGGGAGTGGAACTTTTGCAGGTCAGAATTGCTGAAGCCACACCTTGAACAATGCCATTCGAGGCCATGGTTGACAGAGATCTGCCTTTGATGGACACCTATTTCTGTATGATAGCAAGTGCACTCATCCCTGTAAAATATACCACCATTGGTATCTCCATGGAAAGGAGGGATCAGCTGAGGTCAGGTGCTGATAACAACTTGTTTCCCCACTTGGCTGGCCCTTCATGAATTAATGGTTAAAAATGGGGTATGGATTGGTAAAACTTCTTATGCTGGTTTTTTCTAATTGCAAACCAAAAACTGTATTGGCATTACCTCACCTGGTGAGCTAACCCCTGATACAAGAAAAAAGAGACAAATAAGGTGCCAAAACCCTGAACCCCTCACACCGATGTAGGCCATGCTATGAACCAAAATCACTTGGCTCCTTAACAAACAAGAAAAGCTATGGTAGATGCATATGGCCTTATCTCTGAATTGAAGCTAAATCAAATAAATCGATACTTGAATCAGATAACAGAAGCCACACTTTATGAAGTGTTGCCGCAGGTCATATACCAAATCCAGACGTGCGATCAGCATCTAAACTTCAGGCAATTCCTAATACCCTCACAACTTTTGTAAAATTGGAGCACTCCATTAGTCAGACAATACCAAGGAATTAACAAACGAGATAAAATTGGAGCATTCCATTAGTCAGACAATACTAAGGAATTAACAAACATGATACTGGCTTTTACCTTCAGGCACTCAGCTATTGAGAATGGCATTGTCAGAGATCACAAATTTGCCGTTGAGCAAGCAGTCTCATTATGAGGTGTAGGTTGCAATTGATGGAAAGTATGCACTGTTGATTTTAAGAGGTCGATTACTAGAGGAGCAGACACCGACGTCAAACTTTCCTAAAAAGGGGAGAGCAGGAGCTGCAAACATAGATCTCTAGCTTGATTCATCCCTTTATCCCATTGACCCAGCTACAGGAGTACGTCCCAACATGAATTCCATAAGAGACTTGCTTCAATTCGTGGCAGATGGAGAGGAGGGTTTTCTGGGCTATGTGAAACACCTTCAAAGTGTTTGCTCAACCACTGTAGAGACCGCAAATTGGCGAATTTTATTCGAAGCTGCACAACAGCAAAGCGCAGTAGAGATTAAAAAATTAAGGGATCAAGTTCAAGTAGAAAGTTCCTCCCGCATGGAGAATGATTCATTGAGTGCTCAGATCATTACTTTGGAAAGCAACATGAGCAACATGAGAGCTTCATATGAGAGTCAGCTACATAATGTGCGGTTACAAGTTCAAAATAAAGAAGAAGAAGTTTGTGTAATGGAGGGTGTTTGTGAAGCTCAATTGGAAGCTGTACGATCAATTCATGTGATGGAGTTAGATCAGATTACAAGTTCCCACAAGTCCGAATTGAGATCCCTCAGGTTGCAGCTCACAAGGTCTAGGGCAAGTTATACTCGTTTGGAGCAAAAACTAAGTAAGGTTCGCAACACCCCCTATGGACCTAGAAGCCAAATACGCCAGAGGAAAGATTTGAACAATCTTGCACCAAACGGTAGACAAGCCAAGGCGCTTAGAAGATTGGCGCGAAGTATCATTATGCCAGCTACTACACGAAAAGTGCAATAAGAGAACGCTGCATCAAACAACAACAAGAGGCTTTGTGGCGATAGAAGTACCCAAGAAGAATCTGGAAAAGTCTTCGCTCAAATTCTATCAAAGACTGAGGTAGATTCGATGTGCATGTGCCTACTTTTACTAACGTCGACCTGCAATAATGGCAAATCAATATCTCAATGAAATCGGCAAACAGGTTGGGCCCAGTGAGATTTTGGAGACCTGTGACAGGAATGGGATTACCCAAGCAGGTTACAGTGCCATTTACAAGAAGTTTAAAGGTGGTGTAAAAGTTGCCGCCAAAGGGATGAGATTAGGATATCTGCTCAATCCGCATCAAGTGTCAAAATTGAGCAAGGAATTGAACTCCAAGCTTCAGGACTTCGTAGGTGAATACTACCACTTGAACAACAGCCTTGAAGTTCCTAAAAAGCTCAAAAACGGTGAAAAGAAAGAGGTTACTCGAGTGACACTATCCGAGCACAATTGTTTTCTACGTCGTGCACCTATAAATTCTGTGTTTTTAATCTTAAATTTTATATATTCTTAGTATTGATTGCTTGATTTTGATTTTACAGAATTGAAGGGGAGCCCTCTATAATTTGTCTTGAAACTTGATGAGGCAGAGATCATTCATGCCCAAAAGTTGGAAAGAGTGAGTATTACTCTCATGAACCATGCATTAGACCCATCCGTCACTCCGGATAGTGAAAAGTATTTCAGTGTGCAAAGCGAGAGGGAGATTTGGCCTATAGCTTGTTTTCAAGTGGTAAAGGAGAACACAAAGGTTCAATCTGGGTGTTCCAACAAACCAAACTTCCTTCGCTAATTCAAGCCCAAGAAGATGGGCAACTTCTTCACGTCCCAGGTTTTGGTGATTACAAGGTAGAGTGGCATATGGCAGCCGACATGAAGACAATAAAAGCCATGTTCGGTTTGAAGGGAGGTGCAAATAGTTTGCATTCTTGCATTTATTGCATGCAGGAGAGAGTCAAGTCTGTAGAGGGGTCCATGAAGGACGCGGCTGCTGCTATTAATAAGCGTTCCCATACATGGAATGGAGGCTTATTTGCCCAAAACATTATTGTCAAACCTGTGAGTGGGAGTTAGGGAAGAGATCGCTGGAAACCAGTGTTGCCCATCCCCATTGAAAGAGTGCATATTTGCACTTTACACGCCATGAATAGGATCATTGAGAAAATTGTCCACCTCCACTTCATGTTCGTCTGGACCATTCGCGATAAGAAATTACAAGAGTTAGCTATTGCTGACATTTAAGTGTTGTTCAACACTGGTGCACATGGTGGTTTGGTTAAAGATCATGAAAGATGATCAACTGTCTAGCAAACTGAGTAATATCCCCAACAAACCTTCGTTCAGTGGCCCACATGCTGCCAAACTCTTTAAACCGAGTACTTTAGAGGGAGGCTCCGACAAGTTGTACATTGATGTGGTAAAGTCCGAGCACAACCACACTGAAGATGGGGCATGTAGGAGAAATCGATTAGCATGTTGGGTTGCATTTGATAAGTTGTGTCCCTATCTTTCTGGCCTTACACTCACCGGTGGACAAAAAGTTGAATATAAGAAATGCGTGGAGGAATTTGGACACGCTTTCATCAAGAGTTGGGGGGAGGGTCCAGTTACACACTATATTGTGAGTATCTACAACATCCCTTAATATTGATTGGAATGCTTATAGTAAAATTTTGCATTTCAATTATAGCACTTATAGATGACAATGCTAATTGTTCAAGTTGATTGGAATGCTTGTAGTAAAATAGCATAGATGACAATGCTAATTGTTTAAGTTGATAATTTGTAGCACATATTGGTCAAGCACACCCCGTGGTTTGTTGAAAGGTATGGAAGCCTACCTATCTGGTCATGTCAAGGAATGGAGAACTCGCATCACGCGGTAAAAGCAGCATATCAGCGTCACACTCAACATGCTGGAACAAAATATAAGAAAAGTCCTTTGGTACAGACTAATAAACACTGGTTCAGTATCATTCAACATAGGTTCAGAAACAAAAGTCTTCAATCGGATGTTGCCATTGATAGCCTTCGAGGTGAGGAGGCAATTCAGGCCCGACGTGCAGCATCCTTAAACTCAAGCGCAGCAGCACACAACGCTTTGTGGCGATCAAGATGCACTTAGGTTGGCAGTAGATGGGTACCAAATTCTGAAGAGCCAATTGCAGAAGAGCCGATTGAGGAGTGACCGGAAGAACCAATTGCGGATTCACTTCTCACAAGTGCCCGCATCGTACGTTGCGAGCACATCTTCTGCATCTGCCTTACTCGGACCCCCTTGAGCTAAAAGGTCCTGACTGTATGCATACAACTTACCAAAGTTATGCCCTCTGAAAACAGGTCTTAGGAGGTAGCCCCTGTTCTATCATTGAAAAAATCAAAGTACAGTTTGAATTCAAATATCACCTCTGAAAACAGGTGATCTATCATTGAAGGAGTCAAAGTAGACTAGTCTCAAGAGTAGAGTAGAGTCCATGGAAACACAAGCTATCTACATCCCTCATGTTATCATGTGCAGGCAGCTCCCTCGCTGAGGACAACACCAAGACCAAATCTTCCTGCATCATATGGAAGTTCTACAAGCTCATGTCAATATCTGTCACCACCACATCACCGTCATGTCAATATCTGTCACACTCAATAGATTAAAACAGCCGTCAAAGCTGAATTCGTTGATAAGGTATGTCTCCACCAGGGTTTCTACTACATCTGCCAGACTCTTCAAACCCAAAAGTTGTCCCTGCTGCATCATCCAACTTAGTTGTAACATATAACCATACCCACCTATTTCAGCAGTGGGGCAGGGGGTTGCTATTTCATGAGCGGCATGAGCATGAGCGGAAAAAAAAAAAAACATGAGCGGACCATTGTGTGTCCACGGAAATAGGGTTAGGAGGCACGGAAATAGGGTCATATCAAGTTGGAATTTGGCACCAGTGGACTCGTCATAGCAATGAAATGCAACATTTTATTGCAAATTTTGTGGCAAGCCAATCTATACAAAATTTGTGGTAGTAAACTTGTTTTTGTGTCATAGCCGGAATGGGCACTACTCTCCTACACCCTCCGAGGAACTTGCCCCGCCTTCCTCCTCATCCCCCTCATCCCCCCCATCCTCCGAGCTCTGTGATGCATCAATTCCACTATGCCTCTCAAAAATTTCGTCCTCTCCTTGGGGGATTGTCCACCTTCACCTCCTGGGAATCTTCTGCCTCTCTCCCCCCCAACTTCCTCAAACAGAATCCAAGACAAATCTACGAGCCTGAACGGGGGGCTCTAATAGCTGCTGCCTCCTCCCTCATCTTCATTTTCTTGAGGCTTGCCTCGTCTAAAATCTGCTGTACCCGACTAGGTTCGGAAGACCTCCTAATGGACACCGAAGCAAGCCCGGGCAGCATAAGTAGGAAGGATGTAGCCCTTTCTGGACTAGGCATGAAATCCCCCCTGGCAGAAAAAGGCACGTTCTCTGCCTGGCCCATGTGAAAGGTGTGTTTGGTGTAGACGTCCCTCCTGCAGTACTTGGCATCATGCAGTAAGAACAAATCCACTTTAAGAATGTCAATACCAGCGAGAAGCAAAAAAAGGGTCTTTCAATGAAATAAAAGAGCGAAGGGAGGTGCCTCACGAAATCAGGAGGCAACTTACAATGCGACCACTCACTCGTAAACCGGGGGCTCCTCGGCCTTGATCCCAACTTGTACCTCCCCCCATGCTCCTGTCGGATTCTTCCTCATCCTCAAAGGATGCATCTTCCTCTTTCGGCAGACGTTCCCAGCGCTGCAAGTTCGGAGTTGTGGAGGGCAGTATCTGGCTCGAAGGCGAAGAGATGCCTGTGTCGGACAGCGTCCTGCCCACATTGAAGCACCTGAGGGACAAAGCGGGCGGTTAAGTAGCATGCGGCATGCAATTGCAATCGGGCCAGGGGACAAAATGTGCACGTGAAGGCTTACCCCGTGCCGATGTGAGGTCAAGAATCCGCCCTGGGACATCCGAGCAACGTCTCCATGAGGGGTTTGATGATGAAATCAGGGCTCCGGGTCCGGCTATACCGCCACGGTTTGCCTGTCTTTGTGGTCTTCGGCATACTGGAGTGGGGCACATAGTTGTAGAGGACATCGTAGGTAACAGGGTCACAGCGGCATCAACAAGACGGACCGTCGTTGCGGAATTGAACGTAGACCTCTCTTCACAAAACAATATGCCTCAAACACCAATGTCTGCACATCCAACAAAAGAGGGATCAACTCCAGGGTCTAGTTCAGATACACCAACAATATGAAGGGAATAAATGCAAAATAGATTGATAACTTACACTGGCCCTCTATTCACAACCCTTGCGTATTGATTGCAGGAGACCATTTTTTGAGGAGGACCGGGGGGGGTGACATTTTTCGGTGTCACCTTGCCACAGCATTTGTATGTGTGGTCTTCCCTCTTGTGGCAAGGACCACCATACATTCCACCGTCATCCAGGAGCATCCCCAACAGCCCAAACCCGGCTCTCAGTAGTCCTCAGTAAACCTGTTCCAGGTTGGACACCATCCAGGCCCTCCAGCAGCTCCCCATCTGGAATATCAAGGAGAGAATCATATAGCAGAGGCTCTCTCCACCTCAACCCCCCCCCCCCCCCCATGAGTGCTCTTGCAATCCGTGCTCACAGCCGTCAAGAATTCCATCATGGATTCGAAACCAGGGGTTGTCTTTGGGCTCTGTACTGGGAGCCCTCTTCTTGGCTTTTCCCTTCTGCTCCTCCACAGGACTTGCTGTGTGTCACCTTCTTCGCCTGGCAGCCAGAGCGTCAAGGAAGCTCTCATTGACACAATGGATGATGGTTGGGGGGGTTCTAGCTTTGGCCTCTCAGAGAAACGTCACTGCCGAATACGGCCATGTAGGCTCACCTACAAATGCCAACTTCTTGGCAGAGCCAGTCCCAGTCCGAACTGACTTGGGAACCGGACGACCGGTGACTTGGTACAGCAGCAGCAGCAGCAGTCGTAGGACCTTGCACAAAGTCGTCGTTGGAGTCACTCCCTTGGGCCCTTCCTGCGCCTCCTCTGGTTTGCCCCGGTCCGGTTAGTTCTTTATTTGTTTTTGGGGGTTACTGTACTCCCCTGTTTCCGTGTCCTTTTCTTTTGTCCTTATCTTCTCATTCAATTTCTCTTGAATACCTGCCTGAGCAAGCTCTGCCGCTTTCCTGGACTGGGCAGCGCTCTCGCCTCCTTTGGACCCAGCGGAGGCAGCGGAGCCCGGTTTCGTCGAGCCTCAGCATCCAGCTTCAATGAAAACTCGGATGGGTCGAGCGAGTATGTACTTGCTTTCCTGTTGCTAAATCTTTCCTTTTGATGCATTCTTGCAAGAGAGACGGAAGTATTGGAGTATTGGAGTCTGCTTGTTGGTTGAAGAGTGTTCAATGCCTCTTCAGTCCCTGCCTCAGAAATAGTACATAGATGTCAGAAGAGTTATCAAGCCCACCACACAACTGTGGCTGATTCAGCTGAGCCATCCTGCATGATTGAAAAGTTTTAGCTACAAACTTTACAGTCAATCTATACATGGTATATCTCAAAGCGCTCCTAGATGTGTCAAGGAAAAAAAAAACCTGGGGTCAAGCTCCTTCCTCCATTTACAGAAACTATTGTCATCGTCTTCTTTAAGAGCAGACTACCAATTTGACCTGTATAAGTTGACACCCTTAACTCATCATTGAAGCAATACCCCTTGTAGACTTGACCTGAAGCTCCATGGTGTACATCAACATCGAAACAATCACCAGATTTTGCTCGAGCTTGTAGTATTAGTATTGCAGATAGATAGCTTTGCTTCACACAACTAATTTTCATGCGCCACATAAGGCCTCTTACATCCTCGAAATGTTGGGACTAAAAAAAAAAGCACAGCGTATGTACCTGTACAGAAGGCGCATTGCGCTTTGTCCGCGTTCGGTGGTCGGTGAGCTCGTGGCTCGGCGGGCTGCATGGGGTATCTCTCGAAAGAATAGGTCGGTTTTTTATAGAGCAGAAAGTACCTCGTCACATAGTAGCGTAGGCTCTCTGCTTCACCAAAAATCTCCGACTTGAACTGATGTGCTTGTGTGTCAAGCTGCTCTTGCGCATTCGTCGTCACCTATGGAGATTCTCCATCAGACCGCTTTCCTCAGAAAATACAATAAATCCATCCGATACAAGAGTAGACGCCCCAAATGAAGCGTGGTGGAAAAGTACCTGAAACCACCATGTCATGCGGTTCATCCACATGTCGAATGTGCGGTCGGACAGTTTGTCGGGTTTGGGGAAGGGGAAGCTCCACATGTCCTTGTACTTTGGGAACCATTCCAGATTTGGAGCCACCGGGTCTGTCCAACCACCCAACATATTAGTAAGCGCCAAACACCACAAAAACGAATTGCTGCCACTACAATTTGGTTAAGAATGTATAACCTTTTCTGTTGCATCCACACAGGATGTGGCTAGACGATGCAGCTTCTCCAATGTCATCGTGGGCTTCAGAGTGCGGGAGTAGTGCTTCCCCACCTCCACCAGAAAATCGGCACCAAGGGCGGGATCAACTATGGCCACGTACTTTACCATCCGTGACTTGTACTTGATGCGGGCTTTGCCCCGCAGCTTTGAGATACGATTCCAGTGCCGGGAGGGTTAGTTTTCTTCTCCTCTGAACCATGTTAGAACCTCCGCGCATGTGCCAAATCCTGCTGAATTTTCGTCTGTCAAGAATGCACACATAAGATTAGAGATCCTGCTCAACACTTTTTCTTCTATTGGGGGAGGATTGACAGATTAGCTCAACAAAACAGTGAGGAGCTTTACATGAAATATGTAGTCCACCATGGCGTCCATGCTCAGCCTATACCAGGTTTTGTCTGCCTTTGCCTCCGACTTGCGCAGGAGGTCGGCACTGAGCGAATTGGCAAACTCTTGCACCCCCTACTTCCCAACATCCTTCACTCAGAAGAGCATATGGGACAAGTTGGTGGCAATGAAGGCATTCTCAGTCACCCTGCAAGAAGGGGTCAAAGTATTATCCGTGCAAGCATCTGTATTACATTTACCTGAAGAGGTTGAGGATGAACTTGACTATTGATGACTTTATTCATGCACCAGCGTTGAGCGTGAACGAGCTGCACAAACTCCTCCGCCGGGATTCCAGATGGGGAAAAGGGAATCCACCATATGGATATTTGCAATTGCATTTTGATGCATTAGACTTTGTTTTGCGTGTAATGAATTGCACAAAACCCAAAAACTCCTGGAATGAGACAGACAATATTAAAGTGATGTCTTTTAAACACTAGGGACTGCTGGATATCCGTTGACGTCCAGTGGCAATTCAATGTCGAAACAGAATCAATACAAAGATGGCGGCAGGAAAAATTTGCAAATCTTCCAGAAAACTGAGTTCCAACAGTTGCAGTTGAGGGGGCCATTTTTGGAAAAATGACGCCGAATTTCCCTTTTTTGGGCGAAAACTGGCTACGTCCCAACATTGTCTGGAAACGATGTCTGGAAAAATGGCGCCGAATTTCCAGTTACATGGCCCAAAACTGCCCAACATTTGTGCAATGCCCGGCACCATGTACCGAAATTCGGCGCCACATTTCCAAATTTGGGCTTTACACCAATGATGAAGTTGGGACCTATAACTGCAAAATTCGGCACCATTTTTCACCGGAGACACCTATTACTGCGCAATACGTCGCCGATTTTTCTGCTTGCGGAACCTATTACCGCGAAATTTGGCGCCATTTTTGCAGATGTCACTCGGAATTCGCATGAGCGAGGAAGAAGGAAATATCATGAGCACGGCTCTCAAAACTACAATTTCTACTTCAAACAATGAATATTATATTGGGTTTTTTTTTCCCTGACACATCCCATTAAAATAATGTTTTTAATGTTTTTTATTTGTAAAATTTGTACTTCTGCTCATGAAAACCGATTGTCTTACTACTCCGCTCACGTCGCTCATGCCGCTCATGCTCATGAAATAGCTAACCTCGTGGGGCACAGGCAGTGTGCCCCACTAGGTTTAGATCTTAAAAACTTTAGGAGATACTAAACCATTGCTATGTTCTGTATCATGTTCTCTATAATATAAGTCTTGGAAGCAGAAGCTTCTAACTCGGGCCCAATGGAAGCTAACTGCTCCCTTAGCGTTCCTGTTCGTTTCTCCTGTGATTCCAGAGAGACATGCTTCTAACTTACTTTCCTTTCCTAGTAAATAAAGTGGTGTTTTGCTGTTGATGAGCCTGGTATGAGGTGTGCCTGCCCTTCCCTCGAAGCACCACTCGAACGGCGTATGCAATAACTCCCCTAGTGGAAGGACAAGCTTGGAAAGAAACAACCCATCAAGCCATATGCAATAACTCCCCTAGTGGAAGGACAAACTTGGAAAGAAATAGCCCATCAAGGAAGTTGATATAAAGGGCCTCCGAGTGAACTCCAACATGAAATTCCTACGGTGATGTTGAACTTACTCTTGTCAACATCAAGGCTGACAAGTTGCAAACCAATTTTTTGGCCAAGACGCTCGTCTGCGTCGTCGTGGACGTGGACTTCACCGACAGGTAAGTCAAACACATTTTTCTTGCAGATGACAATAGATGCCCTCAAACGTGTGTACACTCAAGCTCCAGTTTAGAGGGAAACGCAATCGTTGAGAAGCCTCCCAATATCACTCAATTTAACTGTGTCAACAACACAGGTGTTGACTATCGATTGTCTCGTTGCTTTGCCACGTTCCACTTGAGACCTTACTTGGTTACAATTTCCTTGCTTCCCAGATCTGCGTCAAGAGTGCTCCGGACCCTGAGAACAACAAAACCATCTCATTTTCTGTAAGGAAATTTGAGGGGAGCAGCTTGAACGTGGCCGGTGATCCGATGGGGAGCCTGCCATGTAAAGGAAAAGACTAGCAAGAAATAGACTTAGCAACAAAAGACTCCTGAAAGAAAGCCTGCCATGTAAAGGAAAAGACTAGCAAGAAATAGACTTAGCAACAAAAGACTCCTAAAAGAAAAATTCATCTCCTGTGTAGCCTTGTCTTTGTGTCTGTCGTCGTTTGTGCAACTTCATCTCCTGTTCATCTCTTGTGGACATGGCTTGAGAGAAACATGATGCTTTGGTCCCCTGGCCCTCCCTTAACGGGTTGTATCCAATGTCAACTTCTATGTCTGAATCTATCCGTGCAAACAATGCTTCCGCCCATGTTACAACAGCTGGCAGTTGAAACTGAGAGTAGTATTTGAATAAGTTGTAAAGGATGTTAGCCTTTTGAATCATCGCATCTCTGCAATGCCAATAGCAGGAATTCTATCACGATCTCTTTTTGTCCTCAGTAGAGCAATTGTACCAAATGTCATTATGAACAATACCCTTGTGGACATGTATGAAGGGAGTGTTCGACAGTATGGCTGAACAAGATGTGGTGTCGTGGAGTGCGATGAATGCAGGATATGCACAGCAACGGCGCGAGATGGAGGCTCTGGAAAGAAGACAAGGCTATCAATTAAATGAACAAAAAACAACAGTATCTATAAAACAGTTCACTGAGAGCTACTGGATGTGTCCTCTGTCCAAGCAGATCTTCTGCCAAGCAACCAAGCTGTTTTCTTAACAAAAAACAATTTGTCTTCAGGCAAACTTTATGGAATGGAAACACTGGTTTCTCAAGCAGTACCTTGGGACACCAGCTAAGGGGACATTGCAACGATCCTGAAGGGAGAACTGGCCATAAAACGCAATAACCATGTCCAGATGTTTGAGTTGATGCTAGCAGGAATTGGTCGATGCTGCAAAAAATGTTAAAGGGTTATAAAGAACTGCAAGACTTTACAACAATTCCTAGACTGGATGATTTACCAAAAAATGACCATTTGACCATGGCCAGAGAACAGAAGATAATATTCCTCGGCTTTTCGCATTGACCAGACAGCTAACAATGTCAAAGGATGTTCCACTCCTAGTAAATCCAAAAAGTACATCAAAATACACTACACTTTCATTCAATGTGGACATCTACATATGGTAGCTATACAATTGAAATTGTTCTAGACGAAGTTCCTACTGAGCTGAGGTTCACTAAAGTGGAGATGCTTGGAGGTCTCGAGCCATTGCCTGGCCATCTGTCCCTTAAGAAAGAGATGATTATGATCCCAGACTAAAAGTTAAGTTCCACTACTGGAGTGAGCACCTCACAAAGGTAGTAACTGTTCCCTTCTTTTCTGCCCAAACTGGGTATGGGGTTTATGGCCACAAGGCTACAGGAGTAGACCTGTCAGTGGTCTCTTGAATGTCACTGTCCAAACTATCCCCATGTTGTTGGTGTAGGAGTCCACAAAGGGAGAACCACATCTGTGAGAAAATAAGCAAATTGTTTCAACTCCAAATAAATAAACCAAAAACGTTGCTGAATACTCCTGATAGGAACAAAGAGGGACCAGAACAGACCTCTTCTGTTTTGAAACCATACTGGTGAGTACTCTCCAGACGTGCAAGTCAACTCTATGCAGGCTAACCCCCAAAGTTGAGCCTTCGCCAGCAGTAACTTCAGTCCTGTCAATGCCTACCGTGTCCTGCAAGTCGTGTCCTGACAATGTGTAGCTTGTCTTCTCACCCCTTGCACCACTGTTGCTAGTGCTTTCTCCACAAACTGGGAACAACCAAATTCTCTAATATCATAATAGGGAGAGACAAGAAGATTCACTCAGTGATACTTTGCCATCACAAATTGCCTAGAGTATGTAACCCTGTTTCAAATGGAAAAGTTAACATAGCTCTATCAGAGCTAGCAAGATACCCTACAAATGTGACATCACCTGGCAGCTGATGGTAGTGTATGGTCTGATGGTCAGACCGTTGTTCTGTACTAACAAAAGTTTGTTGCCTGTCACAAATATATGAATAATCATGCAAACCCACTAATGCTTTCTTTCCCTTTCATATGAACAACTAGACTCTGTTTAAAATGACTTAAAGCCAGAGAGAAACTAAGGTCTGCCCTCCTAGGCCCTCCATGCTGCAAAGCTAGCAAGGCAATGTCCAGGGCTTGAGTTAACATTGAGTACTCTACCTTGGATGAAGATAGGTGCTTAATACTAGAATTGTAATCAGATAGCAGCTTGGAGGCTTGTCTAGAGAGCCGTTCCACTTCCTTGCCAATGCGTTTTTTGGCAGGGGTGCAGTTCTTTGAATTCAGGAAGAAATGGACTATTGAGCCATGCTTGTTCAAGGGGTGAGGTGGTGTTAGGATAGCCAGGAAGATCGGTTTGTATGCTAATGTTCATTTGGCGTAGGATGTACAAAGTTCGAGTAGTGGGAGAGTGGCGGCAAGATTGGTAGTAAAGGGTTGGGAGAGAGTAGAGGCCATTGTATTTGGTAGCTAGGAATTTGAGGAGACCTCTGTAGATAAGGCCTAGTCGTCCGGGATCATTGAGAGCTTCTTGTAGCTATGTGCCGAGGGTGCGGACGTAGGAGGTAATTAGTAGGCTGGTACCTATGCGATAGCTATCAGTTGGGAGTTGGCTAAAGGCGTTGGGGGTGCTAGTGGGAAGGCCACATATACGTTTGGTGAGTTGAGTGAAGTGTTTGTCAATTGATTTGATATCTGGGAGGAAGAAGGGTGCTGCATGGAAGGAGTATTGGACTTGTGGCTTGAGTACGGATTGAATGAGAGAGAGTTTGGGGCGGATGGAAACTGGGGATTTGAGGAGGGCGAGGCTCCTGTCTGTCAGTTTAGAGATCGTAGTGTTTTTTGTAATTCCCATGTAAGTGAGGGAACAAGTTGTATACCTAGGTAGGTGTAGGGTTTGTCTGGGCCTAGGAAGGGGAAGTTTCTGCTCTGATAGTGAATGTGGAGATTACAGTGTGAGGCAATAGTGGCTTTAGTGAACTTGATGTGGTGGGTGGCTGCGGTGACAGCGCATTTGTGCAAACATAGCTCCATGCCAGACCATTGGTTGAATCGAAGTAATTTGTCCACGTGTCGATTAAGATGCTGAGGTTTGCGGGCTAGGATGGCAAGATCGTCAGCATATGCTGCAGCAGAGATTTCATTAGCAGAGATTTTGTAGTGGTAGCCTAGTTTGCCACAATCAATCCATCTAGAAGTGGTTCTGAAAAGATGATAAAGAGATAGGGGCTTAAGGTGTCGCCTTAAATGGGAGCCTTGGTGAAGGAGCTTAGGATACTATCATCAGGGGAGCCACTTTGATTGAGGGAGAATCCGTCAAGGTTGTGCCATGGATAATGTTTGACTTGACATAGGCAGCCAGGGGCATGCTTACTGGGGTGTAGGCAATTAATGACCGTAGGTGTGTAAGATGCCGAGGCTTGAGCCCAGATTTCATTTTTTATATTGTCGGGTTTAATTAACAGGTGGCCAAGCCGGTGTTGGAGGCAATCAATGGTGGGGTTGAGAGCAGGGTTGAAGATAGCTTTGTGGGCGTGTTTGGGATGGTCGTGTAAGAGTTGCCCAAAGGAAGAGATAAATTTCTTATGATTGGCAGTGGCTTTTTGTTTAGTAATATTATATGAAGCCTTTTTGGCGTCTCTGCCTCTTTTGGCTAGGGCGGCAATCCATTGAGGTAGAGTA
This sequence comes from Takakia lepidozioides, assembly GCA_030704615.1. Lineage (NCBI taxonomy): Eukaryota > Viridiplantae > Streptophyta > Takakiopsida > Takakiales > Takakiaceae > Takakia > Takakia lepidozioides. Next base: position 67,128,627 of record CM060733.1, on the reverse strand, counting down.
GAGGGATCAGAAGCTGCTTCCACCCGCGATGGTGTAACCGGCAAGGATGCAACCGGTGTCTTACTGCCTGTTTCTGCTGTCTTAGAGGGATCCACCGTTTCAGTGCGTCCCTCGCTTACATGGGCATCTGTCATTTCCACATCCCTGGCCTCTTTAGTGGCCTTCTCTCTCGCCTGTTCTTTTGCCCTCTCACGGGCCTTCTGTTTCTTACTAGGCGTAGCAGCAGGGGAGGCCTCCAGGATGACCACCTTTGATTGCGGGGAACTGACACTCTCACGCGCCTTGGTGGGTGTTCTGTTCAGACCCCCCTCCGCAGCCTATGATGGCTCTCTCGCCGGGGATTGCATGTGCTTGGCTTTCTTCTTCCTCTTTGCGTGGGCGGGCCCTCCTACATGTGCATCAGCTTCCTCATGCAATGCCCTGCACCTGCCATGCCGGCTGCACCAACCTCCCGAATGCCTATTCGGGCATACTCCCGTTCCAGGGCCTCCCGTCCACCAACAAAAGGAGCTACTTCCTGTGAGCCCTCCCGCCCCCGCTTTGGCTCCCCGAATATGCGAAGCACGTGGTCCGCAGACTGTTGCCGATGACTGTCGAACTGCGGTCGATGAGTAGCCACTTTTGGAGTGAGTGCTTGAGGAGTTGGAGCTGCCGACGATACCACCACCGTGTCCATCTCGTCTTCGCACGAGAAACTCCGTGGTCATTCTCAATGGAGACATAAAACGCGGTAGACCCCATTCGATATCCCTCCCGGAAAGAGAATTTGAGCTTGTCGATATCGCCTGGGAGGGCAGGTCTGGCCACCTGCAGTGATACCAAGCAGCAGAGAGGAATCCGAAACTTTGTCGGGTAGACCATGCCCCCCAGGACCCTGCCAATGTTGTTGTGGGTTGCCTCCAACATCTTGGCAGCGGCCAACTTCATATCCGCCTCCGACATGACGTCTGCTGTAGGGGGGTTCTCCGGCAGCCCACTAGGACCACCAAATCTAGCCTGTATGCTCCGGGTTTGGGGCCTGGGGATCTCCGGGGGGATGTCATCCTGGTCAGAAAGGTCCCTCTCGTCGTCACAGACCAGTCCGACATTACCTGACTACAGACACAAGCAGCACACACAAGAGGTCATTTCGGGTTGATGGTCGGTCAAATCCTCCATGGGTCATGACACAATGTCAAGGACAATGTGGTGAGGGCACCTTCTTCTTCGACCTATTTCAGTCTATTTTCCTCTCATCAGACTCGGTCCTGAGATGCATATTGAATTGTCAAGGTTTTATATTATAGTCCTATGCCCATGTAGCTCTCCTGGTAAGCTAATAAGTTTAACCTAGTTACGAAGGGCATATCTCTATTCCAAAGTTTGTTGAGTGTGTCACAAGCTGTCATTGTCAGCTACTAGCAGCAAAGCAAGGATGTATGCGTGATTTTGTGCAGATCTGCATGGGTAGATGGTCAACTAAATGCACGTTTGTTTGCATTTGCAGTGCATGTGCAAGCCTGGCAGCCCTGGAAAAGTGGAAAGAGGCCCATGGTGACATCGTCAAATCCGGAATTGTACCAGATCTCATTCTGAACACTGCCCAACGCGATGCTTGCAGGGTATGCTTGCAGGGGCGCGGGATGGAGGCCTTGGAGACCTATGAGCAAATGATGTGCGAAAGGGTGAAGCCCGACCACATCACGTTTGTGTGTGCTTGCAGTGCGTGTGCAAGCCTAGCAGCTCTGGAAAAGGACAAAGAGGTCCATGGTTGCATTGTCAAAGCTGGAATTGTACCAGATGTCATCCTGAGCACTACCCTGATGGACATGTATGCCAAATGTGGGAGCATTGAGGATGTGGAGGGAGTTTTCCACACTATGGCTGAACGAGATTTGGTGTCGTGGAACGCCATGCTTGGAGGGTATGCACAGCAGGGGCGCGGGATGGAGGCCTTGGAGACCTATGAGCAAATGATGTGCGAAGGGGTGAAGCCCGACCACATCACGTTTGTGTGCGTTTGCGATGCGTGTGCAAGCCTGGCAGCCCTGGAAAAGGGCAAAGAGGTGCATGGTTGCATCGCCAAAGCTGGAATTGTACCAGATATGATTCTGAACAATACCCTCGTAGACATGTATGCCAAATGTGGGAGCATTGAGGATGTGGAGGGAGTGTTTATGGCTGAACGAGATTTGGTGTCATGGAACGCCATGCTTGCAGGATATGCACAGCAGGGGCGCGGGATGGAGGCCTGGGGGAAGGGGTGAAGCCCAACCACACCAAGTTTGTGTGCGTTTGCAATGCGTGTGCAAGCCTTGCAGCCTTGGAAAAGGGCAAAGAGGTGCATGGTGACATCATCAAAGCTGGAATTGTACCAAATGTCATTCTGGACGCTGCCCTGGTGGACATGTATGCGAAATGTGGGTGCATGGAGGATGCAAAGGGAGTATTGACAATATGGCTGAATGAATTGTGGTGTCGTGGAATGCGATGATCGCAGGATATGCCCAGCATGGTTGTCATAGGGAGGTCCGGCAACTATTTGAAGGAATACAAAAGAAAGGCTTGAAGCCGGACAATATCACATTTATATGTGTTCTCTCTGCATGCAGCCACAGCCACATTGGCCTACTGAATGAAGGAAGACGCTACTTTGATTCCCTGAGTCAAGATCATGGTGTCACTCCGACAGTAAAGCACTTTGGCTGCATGGTGGACCTTCTTGGACGTGCGGGACAACTGGATGAGGCAGTGGACCTGATTTATAAAATGTCAATCAATCCAGATGTTGTGGTGTGGAAGGCCTTGCTTGGTACCTGCAGAATCCATGGAATGTGGAGATGGCTAAACGTGCGGCAACATCTATCCTCAAGTGGGATGAACAGGATGTCGTGACTTATGTGTTGCTATCAAGCATCTATGTCGCAGCTGGCAGGTGGGATGATACTGCAAAGGTGAGAAGAATGATCAAGGTTAGAGGGGTTAGAAAGGAGCCAGGAGCCAGGTCGTTGCTGCAATATTGAGGTTGGCAACAGGGTGCACACCTTCGTTGTAGATGACAAGTTGCATCCCAGAATTAAGGAAATCCGTGCTGAGCTGAGAAGATTGTCTGGGTAGATGAAGGAGGGGGGGTATGTGCCTGACACGCGTTTTATATTGCGTGATGTGGGGGAGGAGGAAAAGGAATTTTCTCTTTGCCACCACAGTGAGAAGCTGGCCATTGGTTTTGGGCTGATCAGCACGACCCCGTAAGAAGGCAGTCCCTTCAATTCAGTGTAGGACCATGCAAAGATGTCCTGAAATTCCTTGAACAGTGCCTGATACTCCAAAGCCTGCTCTAATGTCAAGTGGGATCCCACCTTCACCATCTTCGGTGACTCTTCTCCAACTGCCATGTTGACCAACTGCGTTGTTGGTTCCGACGTGAAAGACGATCTTGGTTCAAACCGAGATCCGTTTGCTCATTGCTGCAAATAAGGAATGTAGGGGGCAATATATGTTTCATGACATCCCTTTCTAGGTCGGCCTCCTCTATGATTCTCATATCTAGAATCTCATTGTTTTCCTCCTGAGGAATCTCCTGTTCCTGCAGACCAACCCGTTCGGCGGATATGGGAAAAAGTTCGGTCAACAACTCGAACTCTGGAAGTGCCTCGGTTGATACCGAGTGTATTATCACTTCCCTACCTTGGTTTTCTCCGAACAATCAGGCGATGCAGTCTGCATCAGACTCGCATTAATATAATCCCGGTCCCAGAGACTTGACTACGTCCTATAGCAAGAGACTCCTGAAGTGGAGCATTTTCACATCAAAAACAAGAAAAGAAGAGGGGCACAAACAGTGTGCCGTGTCGCACATTGTTTCGTGCTTCCATTTAAGTGTGTTTGATACCTGACAGACAGTTTTGGTGTGGTACATTTTGACATAAAAAACAAGCAAAAAAGAGGGGCACAAACAGTGTGCGGTGCCGCACACTGTTTCGTGCTTCCATTTAGGTGTGTTTGATACATGACAGACAGTCCTGGTGTGGTACATTTTGACATCAAAAATTGGCAAAGAAGAGGGGCACAAACAGTGTGCGGTGCCGCACACTGTTTCGTGCTTCCATTTAGGTGTGTTTGATACCTGACAGACACTCCTGGTGTGGTACATTTGGACTTCACAAATTGGCAAAAAAGAGGTCCACAAACAGTGTACGGTGCCGCACACTGTTTCGTGCTTCCATTTAGGTGTGTTTGATACATGACAGACACTCTGGTGTGGTACATTTTGACATAAAAATTTGGCAAAGAAGAGGGGCACAAACAGTGTGCGGTGCCACACACTGTTTCGTGCTTCCATTTAGGTGTGTTTGATACCTGACAGACACTCCTGGTGTGGTACATTTGGACATCAAAAATTGGCAAAAAAGAGGGGCACAAACAATGTGCGGTGCCGCACACTGTTTGGTGCTTCGAATTAGGTGTGTTTGATACCTGGCAGACACTGCTGGTGTGGTACATTTTGACATAAAAAAAAAACAAAGGAGAGGGTCACAAACAGTGTGCGGTGCCGCACACTGTTTGGTGCTTCAAATTAGGTGTGTTTGATACCTGCAAGACACTCCTAGAGTGGAGCATTTTCACATAAAAAACAAGCGAAGAAGAGGGGCACAAACAGTGTGCGGTGCCGCACACTGTTTTGTGCTTCCATTTAAGTTTGTTTGATACCTGACAGACAGTCCTGGTGTGGTACATTTTGACATCAAAAACAATAAAAAAAGAGGGGCACAAACAGTGTGCGGTGCCGCACACTGTTTCGTGCTTCCATTTAGGTGTGTTTGATACATGACAGACACTCCTGGTGTGGTACATTTTGACATAAAAAATTGGCAAAGAAGAGGGGCATAAACAGTGTGCGGTGCCGCACACTGTTTCTCATCAAGAATCTTTGAGTGTGTGGTGACTGCTACACCTCCACCAAATTCATCTCAAAGATAGTTGGCCGAACAATTGTTGTACGGGACGCTAACCACTTTCACCACTTTGAAGATGGGATTTGTTCTTGTGGTGATTACTGGTGAAAGGATGTTTTCTTGGAGTGTCTTGCTTCATTCATTGACCTGTGTAGCTACTCAGACCATCCACCATTTCCTGAGAGTATTGACCATCATGTACTGTTGAGTGCATTTCCTGTGGCATATCCACAAGAAATGATGATGAGGTCTACCCGGCATAGGTGGGAAGTCGGCCCATAATTGCACTTGACTAAAGGGGTGATTTTTGACTGATTCTGGTGACAGTGGATGGAAATCAAGAGTTAATTTTGGGTATGTTGTTAATGATTGATGCGGCTTGACTCCCTCACACTAGAACATCGGTTTGTGGATGTTGGAGTTGGAGGTAACTACTTGAGCTGCCAATCTCAAACAAGCCGAAAAACTCTCCTGAAATCCCCTTCAAGAAAGTGAGGTCTTTTTCTCTTGCCTCCAGTAACCGTCCAACATCCCAAAAATGAAGCTTTTGGTCCGTCATGTTGGTTCAATTAATATCAATGAACATATTCCCAGCACGAGCTCAGCAACTCGATCCATTTTAATATTCTGCGAGGGCTTCACATGGAGGGACACCGCTCGGAGCTGGCTGGGCCGGACTACAGCAAGTTCGCAATTGAATCCGTGACATGCCTTCCCGCAGACGTCTACGACAATATCTTCTTCGAGTTCCCTCCTCGAACGGACTATTCGAGGGCGTCCGTTGACAGATATGGATAGGAAACATGACGGTCATCCTTGGTACGTCACCAAAACCACCAGCATGAAGATGCTCGATGGTGTGCAGGTGCGCTACATTGTGTGTGCAGGTGCACTGCGGTCCCCAACTTGCTTCCATTTTAAATCCAGAGGTCACAGGAACGAGACGGATTGGACATGCACAGCTCAGCAACCATTTCGAGCTCATGAAAAGGTTCCAAACTCCACATTTAAGTGTGCGCATTGCAAAGAACCACCACATTGCATGTCTGTTTGTAATGCCAAGCAGTTCTATGTGTTGCACCGTTTCCCAAACCTCACAGGAGCTTGCATACACGTTGGTTCCCATTGTCACAAATTGGCGAGGGGGAACTCGTGGGAGGCTGCCCACGAGGCAGAGCAGCTCATTCAGGAGGAGGTTAAGTTGAGACCTGGTGCCAAACCCAAACAGATACAGTTGCAGGCCGCCCATAAGATGGCATTGGCCAGAATTATGTCGGAAGATGGCTCCGACAGAGTTCCTCTCGATGAGAAGGAAATGGAGGCATTGCTGGAGGTGACCAGTGTCCCACGTTTGTTCACCAAATGTCCGAAACCACATTGTCTCCTGCAAACAGAGAATTGGGCGAGGCTCGGATAGGCACTCCATTCTGGAGGTGAAGCGACGATATGGATATGACTACATTCATGGAAGTAGGTTTCCAGGACAAGGGACTGAGGCAGATCGTTGTTTCGTATTCAAAATGTCAACGTGTGGGCCTGGTAGAGGCGTGGAACTGGTCCACTAAATGACGAGTGGGGACTTGTCAAACAGTTGGGTCATGCTCGACCATATCAAGCGAATTACAAGTCACTAGTGGGTGACAATGGGTGCACATGTCTACGACACCTACTGCAGAATGCTAATGACAATTGCTATTTGTGAGATGAAAGGGGATGACACACAATCGGAGATGCTTCTTTGGCAGGGAATAAACGAACAGATGGGTAGGGCGGGATTGCCCCCGCCCAATTTCCGTTATTTCATGGCGGACAACGCACAAGCAAATTGGGCTGCCATTCGAAGGGTGTACGGGGAAGACCCCAATGTTCCAATGGAAGGCAAGGAGAGATCTTGTGGGGTCCATTTTCTGTAGAGCTTGTCGCAGTACACAACCAGGCTCGTGGCGCCAGAATTCAGAGAGGAGCACCGTTCCATGTGTCTTGCGTGGAAGCGTGCTCCCATCTTGGATGATGCAGAGACATAGTTTGTATGTAAACGGGCTTGGTGGACAACATCAGGTGCTATAAAGAAACCAGACGAGGGAGCAATGGTCAGTTGGCTAGCATTTATTTATTAAGAAAAAAACAAAAGGAAGCCACCAAGTCAGTAGCTCAGAGCATCTATATGGTGAGCAGGGCCCGTCAAACGTTATATACCATGTTTAAGGGGGTGACGGTATTTTTTACAAGGATGGTTTGGTTGGCGCTCCACAGTTGGGACGGTAGCAGACGCGGCAGAGATAGCCCCGAGGCAGGCCCACCGCCCGATCACAATCTTGGAGCGTTGACCGCTGATATTATATCTCTTGACCTCACAAATTTAATGTACATTGGTTGGCGGGGTCCCTGTATGTTTGGCAAAAGTAGCGTGCGGGAGGCAGATTTGAAGCGGGGCCTACAGCAATTCTACCGGGCTGAGGGAGGCAGATTTGAGGCGGGGCCTACAGCAATTCTACCGGGCTGAGGCAACCGTGGAACAACCTGTGCGGCTTTTTAGGACCCCGCCACGCTACATTGGTGTTTTTGGGCGGGTACCGTGACACCGTGGAGATGCTCTCAATTGGTAAAGTGCATTGAGTGCTGCCCAAATGATTTTGGGGTCAAATCCTACTTCTTGATGGGTGTGGTATACATTTCTCCCCCTTCACTGGGTGGTGTCCCATTTCTCAGCCTCCATGGCGCGGTTACTGTGAAAGAGTTTATTTTCTCCTCTCACTATTAAGGGGCCTGATTTGTGAGCTATCGCTCCAAGGTGTTTCCCTTAATTTTTTTTATAAATAAAATAAAATAAAAAGGAAGTCTGGGAGCGACAGCCCACAATTCAGGCCCTTGAGGAGGGGGGAAAAAATAACCCCCCTTCATTTATGGCCATGGAGGCACAAAGGATGATAACATCCAGACAGAACGCCACGAACAATCCATACACGGGGCAGGGCAGCGGGTTTGACCCCCGAACCACCAAGGCGACACATTGTGCACTTACCAGCTGAGCTACCAGCCGATGTGCTTCCCTTGTAATTTGACTCCCTCGTCCGCTAATGTCCACTGAGGACTTGCCTGATCTCCAGGATGATCTTGGAACTTCCATGACCTCGTCCGAGTCGGACAGGTTGTGAACAACCCGGTTCTCGCTCATCTTCATTGATGGGGTCGGCTCTGGATTAACTTCGTTGCGGAGTTCTCTCTTTGAGGTTTACTATTTCATGAGCAGAAACCATGAGCCATGAGCCATGAGCCGCATGAGCCGCATGAGCCGAAGTCTAAGACATGCGGATTTCATGAGCGGACTCCTCCGAATTTGGAAATGCGGCAGATTAAACAAGTATTAAAATAATAGTTTTTTATTTGACCTTGCCGTTTTTGGAAGTTCCACATCCTGTAATGCGGCGAAGATATGTCGTCAGTAACAAGTCCGCTCATGGTTTTTTAGATCCGCTCATGGAAATGAGTGACTGTGCAACGAGAAATCCAGTATACCACGGCAAAAGGACGTCGCATACTGGCCTGTATAGAGTATTCCGCGGTTTTACATGCCTTAACATTGGAATGAAGGTGACCCTTATGCCGCAATTGAACCAATAGAGTCTACACCAATAGAGTCTGCAGTACTTCACAATTCTGTCATTCTTCGGGTATTCGGCGGGAAAGGTTTGCGACTCAACTGGGAAATGCGGTGCCGCATTAGGGTTCGCACGTGCGAAATTTCTAGGCGGTTTGGTGTTGGCGAAGGCCGCATCTACCAGTACCTACGACGTTACTTGGAAATGCGGCGCCGCATTTCCTTGCCGGGGATCGAATGAGGAAAGCAAAGTTTGGGAGAGCAGAAAAACAGGAACCCTCCAACACACAAAAATACATGCACGTGGAAACACAAGTGAATGACATAGTATTATCTTAGTTCGAACAAAACAGGTTACTGGTAGGCAAGACATAAGTCGGACCTTTTTGTGGCCAGAGTTAGAGCTACTTGCAGCAGTACAGTTCTACTATCCGAAAAGGATGGGCGTACCATTGTGTTGGGACCGCAAGCCAAGCTCACTGGTCCCCTGGATCCATATTCAGAAGAGTGTGCACCTCTTGGGGGCTCAACCCTGGTGCATGTATGAAGTGATGAGTTGTGGAATTGCACCGGAGTCTCTTTAGGTACACGTAGTACAGATGCTTGCAAGGGCAGTATGATGCTCCTTTGTTCGCCATGATCTGGAAGTCGGTGCAATTGCAGGTGGGTAATTCTGAAATGGTGATGGTGTACACCTCATTGTGAACAGCTGAGCCTGCCGTGGCCATCTGATACACACGCCCGAAGCCTGGTGGGGGCACTTTTGTCGAGCTCTGGATTGTACAGTTCATCCGAAGTGCATTCCCCATCCTTGTCTCGTTCACTTTTGAGGGAGGTCGCTGCCTCTTCGGTTTCCCCCAACGGTGTGTAGGATGCTTAGAGCTGTCGCATCCCATTGTTCTTGCTCTCACAGGGGTCGGTGGTGGAGGCTGTGGAAGCGGAAATGGTTGTCTGGGGACGTCAGTGCGCTGCACCATCCGAAATCCTGCGGCAGTAAGGGCGTCAGCCTCAACCTGACTCAGATCGTAGCCTGGTTCCACCGGCCACACCGGGGGAGCCTCTGGCATTGTTTGTATGCCGTACTTGGGTTTTCCATATACGCAAGTCATAATGCCATGCCTGCAGAACCAAAACTGGGTGGTTGTCGCCTCCGCAAACTTTGCATGGACAAATCTTCCTGTAAAAGTAGGAGCAGGGACAGCCCCATCTGGATTCCTCCTTATCATCTCTAAACAACGTTGCCGTGTATCCACTCAAATTGCGGAATACCTGCCTCGAAACGACGGCTTTGTGCAATTCTCCACTGTGACGCAGACACAGTCGTCTCCACAATGGCTTGGCCATACTGCATAATAGCGGGCGAAATCTGGGGCAAGCGAGCGGTGGGAATTTCTCGCACGGAATCCCCGCTTGAAGGCGATGGCGATCTGGAATTTCTTGGGCTTCCACTGCTGGAAGACACATTGTGTGGCAACATGACGGGACCTCGAGGTGCTGTCCGAATGTTCTTGTCGGATCTCCAGGAATCCTCTTCGCACTTGGGTTCCTCTTCAATCCTTTGCCTCACAGGGCAAGTACGGACGTCCCCCTCTAGGTGTTCACCTCTGCGGTGCAGAGGCGTCCCTTTGATCTTCTCTCGCAATGTTGTCGTCCATTTCAGTGGATTCTTCGACCTCAAAGCTGTTTGTACCAACAATTCCTCCCTGTCCGGCCCAAAGCCCCATTGTTTCCCGCTCAGGAACTTGTAGTACGTGGCTTGCTGCATGATTGCTCTGTCGATGTCCTCCGTTGTGGCCGTCACTACGTCCACCAGATGTGCGGCAGAAAACGCTCGCCAAGAGGAGTGGACTGATTCTGCCATATTCGTGTTCGGCATGTCTGTGTCGGAATCCAAGCACCGCTCTTACAAGGACACAAACAATGGTGAGGGACCAATGGAAAGGTCCGTAATAGAAAGACAATTGCACGAAAATGACAGCATCATACCTCCCGCATGTACTGTCCAAACTGTCAATACCGGAAATGCCACCACCCCAACCAGCTGTGCAAGGCTCCCAGATTGGTTGTCTCCACTGCACCTGACGTGTTCCACCAAGCCTCGATGATAGCAAACTTAACCTCCGCGTCATCGAATGTGGGTGCATCCTTCCACGCCGTACAAAAGACACGGTGTTCAGCTTGAAATGAGCTAGCAACAAATTTGGTAGTGTAGTGAGATAGACTCTCCATCCAATGGAATCCACAGGATCTCTCTTTCCCCTCCATTGGAACATTGGGGTCATCACCGTACACACGCCGCACCGCTGCCCAGTTGGCCTGAGCGTTGTCTGCCATGAATCCCCTGAAATTGGGCTTTGCCAATCCCGCCCTTGCCATCTACTCGTTTATGCCCTCCCACAGATGCATCTCCGATTGTGTGTCCTCCCCTTTCATCTCGCAGATTGCACCTCAGCTTCCCCGCACAGAGGACATATCGTACACGAACACCATCAGCAATTTTCGTGCTACTGGTCTTCCAGGGTAGAAAACCTCATGCCTGAAACTGATGGGAGCTCGCGGGAGACTTTGCCAAGAAGACTCCAATCAGCTGTTGCCAACAATCGGACCAATGAAAGATCGCCCTTGGCTGGCGCAACACCACGAAATAAATGCAGCCCTGATAGCATGGTGAGTGGGGCACCAACAGAGCCAGAAAATGAGGGAGAAGGAGGAGACTTCCCTGCCAAGAAAGTCAATGACGGGCCTGCAGTGGCATGCAAGGAAAGGGACACCGTAAGTGTTGCCAACAGATGCAAATCAGTGCTCATTCATTTGAAAGCACCACGGGAGATGAAGGAAAAGACACCTGCAGGGACGCTGAAGCATAAAAGAGGAGAGCACTTCACTTGGGAAGAAAGTGAAGCATTGGAGAACGAGGCTGATGACTGGCAGTCTGAAAAGGAAAGGCGGTTGTGGGAAACCCTGCCAAGACAACCATATGGAGAGAATCAAGCAGGTGGGAACTGCCCTTCATTGGGGTGGTGCAAACAAGAGCAAGACCAAAAGCTGAACCACATGAGAAGATAGTGTGTCATCACAGATGGAGACCCTGGAAAATGCTCTGCCTAGGAGATGAAGAACATTAGGCAACTAGAAACGTGGGGGGCTGAATATGCTCTGCAGTCAACTTGGCTTGTTGAATGCTTGCATAAGAGATGAGGGGTTGCTGTCAGTACACGACATTGAGTTCATCAAATCCTACAACAGCCCATCATCGCTACCCACTGCTTACAAACTGCCACAAAAACAGTTTCACAGGACTTACAGATGATTGGTGGAAGGCAAGGCCCCTCGCCATGGGCCAGATTAATTGTATGTTGCACCCCAGAACAATGACGGTAGGGCAGCAAACCCCATCTTGGCCGCGTCTTTTGTGTGAGAGAAGTCAAGCTGAACCTGTTCATCATATCGAGTGGGATGGACCAGATGTAAAGCTGCCAAGCCAACCACACTCATATTCGCACTCAAGCAACATAAGCTGGAGCCATTTTCAGATTATGAGTACCCATGTTTTAAGAATACTCCTTCTTCAACTTGCGGTGAACCCCTCCCACATCAACTGCTCATAGGTCTCCAAAACCTGCAATCCCCGCCCCGGTTGTGCATGTCTTGCGATCATCACTTTCCACGACACCACATTTTGCTCAGCCATATTGTTGATCACTCCCTATCCAGAAGGGTATTCATGTTCAGAATGACATCTACCACAATTCCATCTTTGACGATGCAACCATGGACCTCTTTGCCCTTCTCCAACAGGCTCGTACATGCACTACAAACACAAACAAACGTAATGTGCTCGGGCTTCACCCCCTAGACCCACATCATTTGCTCATAGGTCTCCAAAACCCGCAATCCCCGCCCATGTTGTGCATGTCCTGCGATCATCACATTCCACCACACCACATTTCACTCAGCCATATTGTTGTACACTCCTTGTCCACAAGGGAATGCTCCCATGTTTGGCATACATGTCGACGAGGTATTGTTACATCTGGTATAGTTCCAGCTTTGACGATGTCACGATGGACCTCTTTGCCCTTTACCAAGTCTCCAGGGCTGCCAGGTTTGCACATGCATTGCAAACACAAATGAACGTGACCCAGTCAGGCTGCACCCCTTCTCGCAACATTTGCTCATATGTCTCCAATGCCCTCATCCTGCGCACATGCTGGCCATATCTTGCGAGATTCAGCGTGTTCCTTGAGACAACATCTTGTTCAGCCATGTTATCAAACTCTCCCTTCGCAACTTCATAGGTCTCCAAAGCCTCCATCCCACGTCCCTGCTGTGCATACCCTGCAAGCATCGCACTCCACGACACTACATCTCGGCAAAACGGGCTGAAATAGCTCGAAGAAGACGCTGCCCTCACCACATTGTCCTCTACCTTGTGTCATGACCCATTGCGGATTAGACTGACCATGAACCCAAGAAGACCTCTTGTGCGTGCTGCTTGTATCTGTAGTCAGGTAATGTGGGATTGGTTTGTAAGAACCACCACGGTGCAGCTGAGCGGGCAGAGATTAAATATGGGCTGCTAAGACCAAGCTGATTCCCCCAAGAACCTTGTGATCATCAAGAAGAATACCAAATCATGGTACAAAGGGGAGCCAAGAGCCCATATTTGCACATAATGCGCCCTTGACGCCATAAACGCTTGCAACAACATGACATGGGCCTCGATTTGGTCTTCGTCCTTCTCGTATAACTTGCTCGTCTCTCTCTCAAGCCTCCATCCCTCTCCCAACACTTAGACAAATTCAGGCAAAGGACAAAGTTACTCTTCCACCCTTAGATCATTTTACATCCGACGATTAGAACAATATCTACGAGCCACACAAGCCCTAAAATACATTAAAATATTCCACGTCATGAGCCATGTGGAGCACTTATAAAAATTCCATTTTTGAATAGGGTGTGCAATGAATGCCTAGTTGTTAAGAGTCGTTCTCTACCCGGGGGGTGCACTCCAGCCAATATGTACCAGCCACGTGCGTGCACAGGAGGGGGTATTTTAAACCCCTCCATGTACAACATTATACATATAGAGGGGGGTTTATATCACCTTAAATATAATCTTACAGGAGGGGGTTACTAAGTTTTAGGAGTAGTCTAGTGGTAAGGGCGTAGAACGTGGCGTGACACATCGCGGGATCAAATCGCGATACATTGTTTTTTTGCTTTTCTTTTTTTTCTTTTCTCCCCGCGATCTGTCTCCCACGGGCTCTCTTTTCCCTCCTCCCCCGCACCCCTTCCGTGTCAGCATGGTCTTAGCATGCCATGAGCTTTGTGACCCCCTCTCTTTCTTGTTTCTTTTTTCCTCTTATCCCATAAGATCTTTGAGCTTCCCGCAGCCATTGTGAAGTACAATCGCATTCTACCAAGATTTGGCGTTTGCGGAATAGTGGCACCCTTCCATGGCCTAAGCATGCCTGGCTCCGGAGGCTGAGACAGAAGCTTCAGTTCATCTTGTGGCTCCTGAGAAACCTGGTCGCTATCTCTCAATGGCGTCTGGTAGCACCTGCTGGTCCTAAGTTTGGTCATCGGGTTTGGGTTTTGATTCAGGTATGTCCAAACTGATTGCTTTTCTTTCGTTCTGTTCCTATGCGCCTCTCCACCTATCCTCAGCCTCGAGACTTTCAAAGTTGGTAAACAGGGGTATATGCACAATTCCCTTGATAGAATTGAAGAGAGCGTCTCTTTGGTGAGAGAACCCCGGACAGTGTATCAGAAAACAAATACTGTCTTCAGGTTGCCCACACAACGGACAATTGCACTCTCCCTTTCCTCTCTGCTTCTGTTTGCTGTTCAAAGGTAGGCTTCCTGCCCTGAGTTTAAATTTCAGTCTAGTGCCGAGAGTGGGTAGACCCTTGAGGTCATCCAAGATGTCCACCCCCATGTCACTGACTGGAACAAGTTCAGGGAAGTTCTCTGCCTAACTTCATTTTCATCAGACAATCTCATGGCAACAGACATGGGCTTCAGACACTACAGCCTCTAAGTCAGATTTATCCAGCAGGGTCAAGACTTGCGGATCCAGGTCAAGGTCCTTGAGAATCTTTTCTACTCTCTTCTGCCAGGACTTCGCCTGTTTGACATGGTTTAGGGTTTCCAAGATATACAGTCGATTAACTTAGGATATCTGGTGTTGGGCATATGTTGCAGCTGACCCCACCATCTGACCTTGATTTCATCTCGTCGGGAGCTTAAGGATGGAATGCCAAACTCACCCCGAACAGCCACATTGGCTGTTTTGGAGCATGCTGACATACACTCCTTAAGCGCCCCCACTTGAATGGATTCTAGAGACTTAGCCTGGTTGGAGTTATCAACCCATATAGCAGATCCGTACTCCAAGGCAGGTCTACTAACGCGAGAAAGCATGGTTTTCTTAACCTCAGAGTTGACCCCTGTGCAGTGGAAAATTTAGTGAGCCCCAGAGCTTTGTGGAAGCCACAATTGGAGACTATTCGCAATTGGGTTCCATAAGGATTAGGTGCCCACTTGATTCGAAGTGGCTACTCTTGTTTCCAAGGACAGGTTCTTTGCAATCTTCTTTAACAGAGCATGTGAAAGGAAAAACTCATGTCGATGCAGAGATTTGCCAGAAGGTTGAAAGTAGTGAAGGACCTTGCAAAAAGAGAGGAAGGCATCCAAAGCCTATGATTGCCAAAGATGTAAAGCAACGGGATCTAAGCTCTTTCTTGGTCAGTCAACCTGTGTTGCCGTCCCCACCACTTGACAATCCAATTGTGGCATCAACAATGGAAGCATCCTCGTCACAAACTCCATACGCTTGTGTTGACGCTGCCCAACGGGGAGATCTGATCGAGGATTGACAATTACAGCAAAGGTCCCAATGCAACAAAGGAAGAGACAGTTTGTGTTGGGGCCTATGGGATGAATGGTGGGAGTACAACCAGCAGAGAATAAGTCTGAAACCATTCCTTCAAGATAGCAAGGGAGGAAAGAAGTGGTATGTCGAGCCGTTGACAAATGCAACCATCACTCTAAACAATCAAGAGCATAAGGTTGTTGGTACGTTTCGGCACGCGGATTGTTTTAGAGTGTCATTGGATGGGGAGCCATTTCCAAACTTGAGATGTTCAGCATGTTCTTCCATTCCCTTGGAAAATGACTTCAGAATGAGGGTATATAGAGAAAGAGGTGCCATGGAATGTAGAGGGGAGAGAAATACTGGCAAAGGAAGAAGGTTGTCATATCTTGGAAATGCGGAGATTGTCAAACAAGTTTACAAAAACAGACAGGAGTTGAGGCAGTTGAGGTTCAAATTGTGGGAGGCCAGGACCAAAGTGGCATCCTTGTCTGTGCGATGTAGGAGTTTGAAGGAGTCTGGGATTGAGGCAATTGAAAGAGGAGATGTTCTCAAATTTTGTCGTGATATTTGTTGATGCACATAGAAGGGGGGATTTTGAAGGAAAAGAAAGTTTGTGGGATTTTCTTGTTGATATGGGCAAGAATATTGACAGGTCTCCACAAGGGAAGAGGTATGGTACTAGCACAAAAACAATGTTTGAGACTGTGCAGCTTTGGGGGGGTCCGAGATTGCATCATTTTTTGGCTTCAAATGTGGGGGTCCTTCTATTGATACTACAAGACGGTCTTTGAGGAAAGGTTTGAAGTATAGAGCGGGAGAAACGGATGATATATTTCAGCATGTGGCTGGAATTTACAGAGATGTGATGGAAGATGCAAATATTCCATTGGGAAGCATCCCAGTGATGGTGGCCGGAGATGAAACTGTTGTGAAGCGATTGGTACGTTGGATTGCTAGGGATGACACCCTTCTCGGGTTTTGTGGGCTTCAAGACAACCATGTATGTATTTCAAATTTTGTGGTGCAAGTGGGAGAAGGGGAATCAGGGTACAAACATATTGTGGAGCCATTCAAAAACAATGTGGTTGCCCATTATGCTAGAGTGTTGATAGCAAATCCTCTACATGTACGGTTACCTCGATTGATATTGGTAATCCAGCTCACTTGCAATAGATTTGACAACAATTTTGTGAGATCACAATGGGAAGTGGTGAGACAGTTGTGGGACAAATATGTGAGGGACGTGGTTGGGCCTATAATTGGGCATGCTTCAGACGGAGATAGTAGGAGGAGAAAAGTGATGTTAGAAGATTATGCCAATGGGGCTGGAAGTAGATTTTGCATCCCTTGGGAAGGATGGTTGTTTACAGGTCGAGTGTGCAACGGGGGAGATATATACGGACTCCATGATCAGGACTTCATCCACAATGGGAAAAAATTGGTAAATCCCTTGGACAATGCATCACGGACTTTGGTATTGGGTGATGAGGTTGCTACATTGAATCATGTGTTATTGGTCTACCATTCATTTTCAGTGGACAAGCATGGACTTCGGGAATGTGATATCAAAAGAGAAGATCGACAGAATTGGGCAGCAGCTCAACGACTGGCAGCTCGGAAGGTGCAAGCTTGTTTGAGGGAGTTACAATCAACTGTGAATCATCGAAGAGAGAGGACCAAAGGTACTGAAATTTACCTATACATCATTTCATGCTACATCGACATTTTTTTGTCTCCTCACATGTCATTGTGTGAGAGGGTACAATCTGCTGCGAAGGTATCATTTTTTTTCAGATTGTGGAAGTTGTGGCTATTCCACCACGAGGTGTATAATCTGAAATCCTTCTTCATTAGCAGGGAAGCATACTTGGATTTACAAATTTCATGCCACTACGTGGTTCTACTTATCAAATTGTTCAAGGATAAGTTTAATCATGTGCAAGTTCCTTTGAGCCTTGTTGGTTCAGATGTGTGTGAAATATTCTTCAGCAAAGTGGGAGGTATGTTACGGAATGAGAGGACACATGACGGGTGTGATTTGATTGAGAGTGCGGGAGCATTAACACGCATATCCGAGTTCGAGGCGAATCCAAAAGGACCCAAGTTCTCAAGAGCTCACAAGAAACAAGAACACATAGGGTCTTCTTTGGAGAAGAAGCCAGGTATCCCCCTTGCTGATTTTTCGACTTTTCTACTGTCCAATCGGATGATTGCATTGTGGAGGCTTTGAAAAGTGGATTTCTAGAAGTGCAACTTTTATGCCATAAACTTGGGATGAAACCAAACAAAGCAACAAACTTGGATTGGTGGAATGAGCCATGGACAATTGAGAGACAAATGGAGGCGGAGCTATTCAAAAGCATTGGAAGAGGAGGGTGATGATGTCGATGCCATAGATTCTATTTGTCCTCTTAATGCAGACACACATATTCAAAATGAGGTCGTGGAAGATGAATTGGTGTGCGGGCCTTCGAATTCAATGGAGGATGTTTTGAGCCAACCTTTGGATGATCATGCGGAAGAGGTACTTGTTCAAAGTGAATTGAGACATACTCTGGATGCTGTCATTGATGAGTTTGAACAAGAGAAAGATGGATCGAAGGCAGTGGTTCCATTTGTCAAAGTAGACGGGAAGACCATATTCAAAAGCACTTTGGTTAGCCAACTCAATGGCAACCCTACTCTATCCAAGGATAGATTGACACGAGTAAGAAATGCATCGATGTTGTTTTGCCGAGAAAACAAACCAACTACCAACAACAAAGCCACGAGCTTGGGATTGGGTTCGGATTGTGCTGTATTTTTTGTTGATGGGGAGACTGCGATCCAAACTACAAACAGGAAAGGTAGACCAGGGAAAACCTGCAGAGGAGCAACCAAAGGCACTTGGTATTTGGGCAGGGTTCAAAGAATGCGGAAGAAAATCAATAAGCGGTTTGTAGAATGTAGGGATTCTGTTGATTTATTGGAGCGTCCTTCTCATATGGAGATTGGGTTAGCATGGTACCAAAAAATTCGAGGAGGGGTCTATACGTACGATTTGCCGGATAACATGATGGTTGATTTGGATTCCATTATCGCGTTAACATGTTTAAAGTACAATATCAAGTCAAACACATATGTTCTTGATGCAAATGACTGAAAAGTCTTTGACAACTTTATCAAAGGCAAATAATTTTTTTAATTAATTTGTTAGATTTTATTATGTTTTAAATGAATAAATTCGATATAATATAAAAACATACATATACATATTGGAGGGTTATTTTTAATGATGAAAAATGAGAATATACATACAGAAGGGGGTACTTTCCAAAAATTGTAAATTTTTGTATATTTACAGGAGGGGATTTTATAATCTTCAAAAAGTATGTACAGAGGGGGTATAAATTATCCAAGGACCCGTATACAGGGGGTTTTTTTATTAGGCGACGAACGCACGTGATACGCACAGTTTATAAAGAGTGCACCCCCCGGGATTCTCTAGTGCTTAAAACCACTTGTAATTGCTGTTTAAAAAAAAAAAACAATTTACGTAATTGAATTAAATCGCCGCGAATATTGCGCCGACTGGGAGTCATTGATGCAACTTCTATCCGCCATTAGAAATGCGAATTTATCCGTTACGACTGTGCAGTAGTAACAAACATCTCAAAGTTGGTCCCTTAGTGGTTTTGGACATGCAGTCGATTCGGAAAAGACACGAATGCTTCTAGTGGATTGGCTTTGTTTTGTTTGTTTTAGCATCCTTGTGAATGTCCTTCTTCATGTTCTTTTTCGCCTTTACTTGGTTTTGCTCTCATGGTTGTTCCATGCCACTCCCTACTCTGCCTCTCACATCTGCCCCGCAATTACCCAAGCAGTCAGACAGACAAACTGACCTAAGTGTGCTGAGCCTAAGTGTGACAAGCAAAATCTACATATAGGGAGACGTATGCATTCCAGAGCTTCTCCTCGTCTCTGTTATCTGTAAAAAAAAGGTTGTGCAATGAGCTAACTTACAGAATTCAATATGAATCTAAGGGTAAAACAAGCTGAAATAGGTCGAAGAAGAAGGTGCCCTCACCACATTGTCCTTGACAATTCAATATGCATCTCATGACCGAGTATGATGAGAGGGCAAAATAGGCTGAAATAGGTTGAAGAAGAAGGTGTCCTCACCACATTGTCCTTGATATTGTGTCATGACCCATGAAGGATTTGACCGACCATCAACCCAAAAGGACCTCTTGTGTGTGTTGCTTGTGTCTGTAGTCAGGTAATGCCAGATTGGTCTGTGAGAACCACCACGGTGCAGCTGAGCAGGCAGAGATTGAAACACGGTCTGCTAAGACCAAGCTGACTGTCCCAAGGACAGCCCACATTTGCAAGATGGACAAACTTCTTTATATCGTACATTAAGGAAAAGCGACACCTTGCGATTGCGGTTGTCCCACTATTGTGCAAATTCTAGCTGCAACAGCTCCTGTCTCCATCTGCTCCGCGCTCAAGGATACGGGGACATCATCCCTTCCCCGCACTGCAAGACACCTTTAGCGGTAGTCTTCGGGCATTTCGGGCAGTATCCAAAAACTTTGACGATGATGATGTGGCGACAACAGGTGGCTACAAAACGTGATGATGATGATGTGGCACTATGGCACCCTATACCTGCTCTACGCTAAACTAGCTTCCGACCTTCAGTCGTCGCTAGAATAATAAGAAGAAGAAGGGTAGTGAAGTACGTACGATGGATGGGTGGATGGATGGATGATGGGAGGAAGTGAAGCGTGAGCGCGAAGCTCAAGCAACGGGCACGTAAAATAAGCGGGAAGGAAGGGCGGCTTGTGGGATCTTGGCAGCTTGCACGCTTGCACCTCTGCTGCGTCGCTCGCTCGGGTGTAGCGGTGGGGCAGCCATGCCAAGGCGGAAGCCTAAACCTAAGGCGGGCGTGGAGGCCTCCAATCCGCAAGGCCAACAACCATCACCTCAGCCTGCTCAACAACCTGCTCAGGCAGCTGCCCCAGCACCGCAGCAGTTTCAAGATGAGCCCGAAGGTGGAGGTTCGGGGCGCGGAGGAGCGGGTCTGCGTGGGCCACCGCCTGATCCATCCTTTGCCAATCTTCCTCCTGCACCGCAGCGAGGAGCACCAGGTGGGAGAGAGAGGAATCAGCGGGGAAGTCATCCTCCGAGCATTGCAGCTCCGGCTTACTCTCTTCCGCCCCACGCAGCTACTCCAGCTCAGCCAGGCAAATCTGTTAGAGCCATTCCGCAGGCCTTGGATGCGCCCAAAGAGCACTCTCCACTGTCTGCTGGGGGTCAATTTGTGCAGTGTCCACAACCGGTGGCCGAGCGAGCGACACCGGCCCCCCCGCAGGCAACTCCACCGCAACGGCCAGCGCCTGTCTATCCGGTCCCACAATTTGCAGCGCCTGTGTCATCCCCGATTCCTGAAGCAGGGAGTTTTGTCGCTGGGGAAAAGCTAGTTGAGCGATTTGGCTCTCTCGGAATTCAAGGGCCCATCTCTGAACCTCCCACGGCCCCTGTTGTGTTTAGAACCGCTCAAGATGCAGGGTCTTCCTCTTCACAACCACCTGCAGGCCCTCCTGCATCTAGCAAATCAGTGACGTTTCCTCGGCGTCCTGGCTGGGGTACTAAAGGCGACAAGTGTACGGTGAAAGCAAACCATTTTCTTGCTGAGCTTCCAGACAAGGACCTGCATCATTACGATGTTACAATTACACCGGAGGTAACGTCCCGCGGTGTCAATCGGGCAGTTATTCGCCAGCTGGTGGCGTTGCACAGGGCAGTCGCTCTTAATGGCAGATTGCCTGCTTATGACGGTCGCAAAAGCTTGTATACGGCAGGCCCGCTGCCCTTTACGTCTAAGGAGTTTCCAATCGTGCTTTCTGATGAGGATGGCTCTGGGCACCGAAGGGAACGATCATTCAAGTTAGTGATAAAATTTGCCTCTCGGGCTGACCTGCATCATCTTGGGGAGTTTTTGGGTGGTCGTCAGGGTGATCCTCCTCAGGAAGCCCTTCAAGTTCTTGACATCGTCCTGAGAGAGCGGCCGACCCAGCTATATACACCTGTTGGACGCTCTTTCTTTTCACCAGCTGGAGCGACTAAGCTTGGAGGAGGACTGGAGGGATGGCGAGGTTTCTATCAAAGTATACGACCTACTCAGATGGGTCTATCCCTAAACATTGACATTTCTTCCACTGCCTTCCTTGAGCCAAAAGTAGTGATCGATTTTGTCCGTGATTTCTTGAATAAGGATGTATCTCGGAGCTTTTCTGATGCTGATCGCTTAAAGATCAAGAAGGTCCTACGAGGGGTGAAAGTTGAGGTTATGCATCGTGGATCCTTGATGCGCAAGTACCGCATTTCTGGGCTTACCAATCAGGCGACGGATGACCTTAAGTTTTCAGTGGACGAGCAAGGGACCCTTAAGTCAGTAACCGAGTATTTTCTCCAGACTTACGGCTACAAGCTGCGAAATCCCAAGCTACCATGTCTTCAAGTCGGTAATCCACAGCGGCCCAACTATCTTCCGATGGAGGTCTGCAAGATTGTTGCAGGGCAACGCTATGCAAAACGTCTGACTGACAAGCAGATCAAGGCTCTGAAAGAGTCCTGCCAGAATCCGCAGGATCGCGAAAAGGAGATTAAAAGTAGAGTGGAACAGAATGCATATCATGCTGATTGCTATGCAGAGGAATTCGGTATTCAGATCAGCAATCAGCTTGCCAACGTGGAAGCCCGCATTTTACCTCCTCCTTGCCTGAAGTACCATGATAGAGGTCGTGAGAAACAGTGTCGGCCGCAAGTTGGACAATGGAACATGCGCAACAAGATGATGGTAAATGGAGGTATTGTGAAAGACTGGGCATGTGTTAATTTTTCAGAGAATGTGCCACAAAACTTGGCCGAGCAGTTCTGCTGGGAGTTGGGTAGTATGTGTGTGAAATCTGGCATGAGTTTTGCAGAGAAGCCAAAAATTCCACTGCGCAGTGTGAGCCCAGATTTTTTGGACTCGGCACTCAAGAGTCTTTGTGAGGACGTGAAGAGAGAGAACAATGGAAAGGTTTTGGACCTTCTTGTGGTGATTCTTCCAGAGAACAATGGAGCTCTCTATGGGGATTTGAAAAAGCTGTGTGAGACAGTGCTTGGGATTGTTTCACAATGCTGCTTGAGCAAGCATGTGTTCAAAATGAATCCACAGTATCTGGCCAATGTGGCTTTGAAAATCAATGTCAAGGCTGGAGGACGGAACACTGTTCTTGTTGATGCCCACTTCCGCAGACTACCGAGGGTCAGTGACAAACCAACTATCATCTTTGGTGCTGATGTTACCCACCCACATCCTGGAGAGGACTCCAGCCCTTCCATTGCTGCGGTTGTAGCGTCACAGGATTGGCCTGAAGTCACTAAGTATGCAGGCTTAGTGTGTGCACAAGCACATCGACAGGAATTGATCCAAGATCTCTTCAAAACTTGGGTTGATCCCAAAGGAAATCAGTGTAATGGAGGCATGATCAAGGAGCTCTTACTCTCATTCTACTCAGCAACTGGTCAAAAGCCACAGCGTATTATCTTCTACAGAGATGGTGTGAGCGAGGGACAATTTAATCAGGTACTTCTGCATGAGCTTGATGCCATTCGCAAGGCCTGTTTGTCACTGGAAGCTACTTATCGGCCACCTGTTACCTTTGTGGTTGTGCAAAAACGACACCATACCCGTCTCTTTGGGAACAAGCAGGATGGGAACTTGGACAAAAGCGGCAATGTCCTCCCAGGGACAGTAGTGGACACCAGAATATGCCACCCCACAGAGTTTGATTTCTATCTATGCAGCCACGCAGGCATCCAGGGTACAAGCCGACCAGCTCACTATCATGTACTGTGGGATGAGAACAGTTTCTCTGCAGACACTCTCCAGTCTTTGACAAATGATCTTTGCTACACCTATGCACGCTGCACCCGTGCAGTTTCCATAGTCCCTCCAGCCTACTACGCACACTTGGCTGCGTTTCGCGCACGCTTTTACTCAGAGTCAGGGCCTTCTGACAGCAGTGGGTCGACGATAATGGGTATACCTTCTGGGGCCACAGGTTCTCGCAGTCCTGGTGTTGGGGGTGCGCCAGTTCGCCCTCTGCCTCCACTCAAGGACAATGTGAAGAAGGTCATGTTTTACTGCTAATGTACAAGGATTCTGGCCCTTGTAGGGTTCAATTTGCTGTCTCTAACATGAACACAAATCGAATGGAGCTAGACTGGTAAGCTAAGACTGGTGCGCTCTTTGTTTCTTCTTTGCCTGTCCCCATATGTCCCTGTCATACAACATCCTGTATCATATGCACACCTACCCTCTTTTGTTGGAATATGTAGTGGCTGGAGGCTGTGCTGCACCTCAAGAACGTGCACCTTTTTGTAGGATTTTGAGAGTTATCATTAGATGGGTGAGATCAGAGAGCTCAGGTGTTCATTTCTGTGCATGTGATGCTCATTTCCAGGATTCTCTATGCTGACTTGACCATATCTTTTTGGATCTGCATTGTTCTTGTAGGCGAAAAAACGAGCAGTTACGTGAAGCGGGAGATGATGGCCTCAATGTGAACGGATTTTAGTCTAGAACACCCCACCTTATTCCAGGGACATATCAGAGCTGATGGTAGTGTTGGGCATTCAAGCATACGGATGAAAAGATGTGGTGTTGACATACATTGCGAATGCACTTGATTTTTATTTGCAAACACTTCAAAACTGACTTTTGTATGTTCCAGAGTCTCGTCTCAATTGTCATGGACATTAAAGTGTCATGCATTGAAAGGTTATAGATTTTCGGAAGTATTACGAATACATGTTAAACAGTGAGCACTGAGATACAGTGAAGTTGAGACGAGGTAGAAGTAGCATTCCAAATGATGCTGTCCAACTTTTGTAATGGAAAGTCTTGGAAGGATGTTGATTGTTTTGTAAATGTCGAGGGTACTGAAAAGTAAAATCATTTCCTTACCAAATCACTGCACTAACTATTTCAATGGAAAAGTTCTGACCACTACAGATACATCTCTTAGATAAAAAAGTTTGGATCAATCACAATCCATGATACAACATGTACCTCCATTTCATAATGAATAAATCCTTTATGATACACAGCTTCGCCAAATGATACAAGAAGAAAAGCATCTGCAGAATTAAGATAGTCCACCTCAGGACGGCCACAAATGAGAAGCCCTCATAACCGGTCTGTTCAGTGTCTTGGATTAGCAACTAATGTACTTGATTTGTCTGGACTTGTTCTCGAGCTTCACTATGCAAAATTAAGACAGCTGAAACTGACATACTGTGAGAAATCACCTAACTAAAGAATGCACGGCAAACTGGACGGGCTTGCGTAAGGTGGTGACGCACCAGCAGACTCCAGGGAGATAATGAGGGCCTAAACACCCTAGGGACCCATTTGGCTAGTAAGGCACAGATCTGAGAGTGGGGATCTATAATACCCAAGCCACCATTGGACTTTTTCTGCGTTAGTTGCTTCCAGCTAACCAAAGCACGGCGGTTCTGGCTCGAGGAGGAGGCTCCCCAAATAAAATTCCGAATCATGGCTTTCATTTTCTTGATAAAGACATCCCCAGGGGACCAGACAGACGAGCTGAACCAGGAAGAGGCCAGCAATACGTGGTTAACGACCAAGCTTTACCAATGATGGAGAGGTGCACTAAGCACCAATAGGCCAGCTTTCTCTTGAGGTTGATCAAGATTACTTCAGCTC
Organism: Takakia lepidozioides; assembly: GCA_030704615.1. Taxonomy (NCBI): domain Eukaryota; kingdom Viridiplantae; phylum Streptophyta; class Takakiopsida; order Takakiales; family Takakiaceae; genus Takakia; species Takakia lepidozioides. The sequence continues at coordinate 67,103,452 of CM060733.1, read as the reverse complement.
TCAAGGAATCAGACAGGTCATGTCCCACCAGGTGACCCAACAATACATGGGATTGACCATCTTGAAGCCAGGAAAGACCAAGGGTGTCTCCCCACGGAGAACAGTGGGCGGCCAGAGAGAGGTCGTTTAGCTTAGGTTAAAAACCCCTTGATTTACTCCAGTTACCCTTCAAACCAAAGGCATCACAAAACTCGGACAAGGAAAGTAGGGCCTGATCCACATTAGCTCCAGAGGTATTATCAATCAGAAGAGAGGTATCATCAGCATACATCGAAGATTTAATACTGTAATTGGGGATGATTGGGTGCTGGATTCTAAGCCCCACCACATCAGGCTTGCTGTGAAGGAGATGGCTAAGGCCATCAGCAGCGATAATGAACAGGAAAGGAGAAAGGGGGCACCCCTGTCTTACAGAACAAAAAAGAGGGAAGGAGCTGGAAATAGAACCATTCACCATAACCTTACTGGAGGCCGAGTGGAGAAGGATGCGAATCCATCTAAGGAAATTCCCAGTAATGCCGCATTTTTTGTAAGCCCTCAACAAATAACTCCAATCAATGCTGTCAAATGCCATCTCAAAGTCCAACATGATCATAGCTAGAGGCTGATTGGTCTCAAAAGCAGAGCTGAGAGCTTCTTGGGCAAGCAAGATATTGGCTAAGATCATTCGATCTTTTAAGAAACTAGTCTGCTCTGGTCTGATGAGCTTGTAGAGAAGTGGCTGAAGCCTAGAGGCTAAGGCTTTAGCAATAATTTTATACACCACATTGAGCAAGGTAATAGGCCTATAGTTGGGGAGGACATCCCGATCTCCTTTCTTGTGAATAAGGGTTATGACTCCTTGGGAGATTTGCGAGGGCATAATCCCTTTAAGCAAGATATCTTCAGCAAAAGCAACAAAATTGTCTCCGCATTCCAACCAGATTGCCTTGAATAGCTCCACAGGTAATCCATCTAGCCCGGGAGATTTAAATGAGGCAAGCTTGTCCAAGGCATCAGAAAGCTCTACTGACGTGAGAGGCTGGCCAATTCAGGCTCAGAACTCACTGTTCTGAAGGTGGAGAGGATCGAGTTCCTCGAAGAAGAGATCTGTGGAGAGTCAGGGCAACCTTTGAATAGAGCTGCAAAATAGGAGGCAGCTAAAGAGGACATCTGCTTGGGGAGAGAAACCGACAGGCCTTGGTCATTTTTCAGAGCAGGGCAACCAGCATGTAGCCCAGTGGTAAGGGCACATACCCTCTCACGAGTGGCTGTGGGTTCAATCCACCTGTTGGAAGTCATTACGGTGTTCACCTTCCCACCGGAAGGCAGTAGCCCTATGGGGTCAAGTGACACCATAAGTTACGCTTGCTTCGGCAACGCGTCCACATTTTTTTTTTTCCTTTCAGAGCAGCTATGGTAGTGGCAGCTCGACGCTGCTTGGCTTTAAGAAAAAAATAGCAGGTCAACTTCTCTCCCTTGAGAGACCAGTTGATGTCAGCCTTCCTCCTCATGTTTTTCTCCTTTGCATGAAGTGACACAGCCAAGTTCCTTTTGGCTAGGTGATAGGAGTCCCAAGTCTGAGAGTATGCCCTGCCAGACTCGATGACCTTGTGGCACTGGGCAAGGCAAATGGTGAGGGCTTCCTCCTGCCGATTCCTGCTTTGGGCATGAGATTCTGAGAGGGCTTGCCCCACTTTTCTATTATCCTCCAATTTTTTAATAAACTTGATCGTGGGGGATGAGAAACCCACACCAACCTGAAGCCAGGCCTTTTTTTAAATATCCAAAGACTCTGGAATAGCTAAGATGGAGGGGTTTAGTTTAAAAAATCCACGACCCTTGGAATGAGCACCAGGCATGGAGAAGCTGGCACTTACAGCTGCAAGATCAAAACCCGGGAGAATTGATCCTATCGCAACAGGCTTTGCCCATATCAGAGGGCCGGGGGAGCAATAAATTCGATCAAGGCGGGCCATATAGAGGTTAGGGGGGTTGCGGTTGTTCGACCAGGTGAAACGCAGTTCACCCTCCACATGGTTGAATAAGTCTGACAGACCCGCAACAAAACACAGAGCATCCCAGGCATCAGTCTCTTCAGAAGACAAGGTGTGGGAAGCTGATCCAAGTCTATCCTCGGAGGGCAACAATTTGCCCATATCCCAGTAAGAAATCCAAGAACTGATAAAATTGTTGTGCCCAGAAAGCAAAATGGAGGGTTTACCCTCCGGGAACCCCACTATAATGGGCGTAATTTTGATACTGACCAGAAGGTAGCCATTGGGCGGCACAACATCAAGGAGAGCAAATTCAGAGAGGGAGACATCTGAAAAGGACCTCAAGTGGGACAAACAGTAAGTAGCCAGATTAAGAGGCTCCTCGCCACCTAAGCTGAAGACAGCCAGCGGAGGGGGGCGGATCTAGTAGAAGACGCTGGCGAACTTACAAGCATGAGATAAATCCGGGGACTGATCGACGAAGCGCTTTGTTGGGGGCTGGTCAAGGGGGGAGGTGTCAAACCTTTTCCTAACCAAGGGCGAAGGAGGCATAAGACCACCAAGCCTTGAATTGCCCTCTGTGGCCGCGAGGGGGTGAGGGGGAGGAATCTCACAAACCTTACTTGGCAAGTTTGGGCAATCCGCTTTAACATGACCCTCACGGTGACAATGGTGACAGACAATAGATAGAATTTCTTCCTGAACAACTACTTAAATGAAAGAGCCATCCAAGGAAGGGAGTTTGATGGTACGAGGAATTGTAGCTTTCTCCGGCATGATAACCACCAATCTCGGAATTCCACTGTCCCTATGCCTTTCAAAAACATCGTGCTAATTGTCCACAGAATGTGGGTCGGGGAAGGCAAAATGGATCCGATAAAAGCACCAAACTGTTCTCCGATCTCTGGCAAGGATCGTAGATAGTTGCCCGGGAGGAACGATAAAGCTATGATTCGGGGTTTACAGGTAATCCCTTTTTGTGCCCCCACTCCGAAGACCAAGGAAAAAGATTCACTCTATATCTGGATTTGAGGGTGTTGAACTTTAGAGCCTTCTCTGCATGATCCGCTGATATAAACATTATGGAGTAGAAGCCACGCCCGAGGGGGATGCAAAAATGTTGTGTGAGCCCTCCTTCAGGGCCAAGGTGTTCCAAAGCCCAACGTTTGGCCCAGTATCTATCTCTGGTGCGACCCGGAAAGTGGACGAGTATGCCCATTTCCTTAAGCAGAAGAGAATGCTCCTTGACCAGCTCCATATCAATATTGAGCGTCGGTTGACTCTGTTCAACCACCCCCTGTAGAATAGAAACTATAATCAACCCAAGGAAAAGGATCAATTAGTTTCGAGGTTCGTTCAGCACTATACAATTACAAATCAATGATACCAAACCATTCTATTGCTCCTCATTTCTTTGCCATAGTGCGATGTTTACCACCAGTCATCTTCATCCAAGGCAATTAACATTCTTCCAGACTCATAAATGTTCTCTTCATCTTCTATTAATTCTACTCCATCAGCAGAAACCAGATACCATTTACTAAGTTCTTCCTCCAATAATCTTCTTTATACAGGATCGATAATTCCCTATACCATCCTTTACTCACCAACTGTAATTGGATAATCTCTTTATCGCTGCAACAAAGCTTCTTAAAGATATCTATCGATACATTGTTTGATAAATTAGTAATCAACTCTGACGATTCTCTTACTTGGCCATAACGTGTTGACAGGTGCCGGTCAATTACCCAACTTAGCAATCCAATCACCTTTTGGCTGTGTGGCAATAGTCCTTCCCCATCCATAATAATATTTCCCAGGCAGGTATCGTTCTACCCTCTGGAAAACCAAAGAATGCAAGGATATCAGAATCAATGGGTGGAGCACCGCCCTCTTCCCATTAGTGTCGCCAAACTCGGTAACCATGACTATATTCTAGGGCACCGCTATCCTTTTTAGATTTTACGTGTTAATTCTTCATCTCGTTAGTGGCTCTGCTACTCTGACGTTCTCTACCTTCAGCCAAGGTCGCCGCCACGGCTTCTCACCGCGCTCCCTTGCTGCCTTGTGGAGTTCCACCCGATCTCCTTCACGGTCGACCACCACACCTTACAAGGGTATCAACGTGATCCTTTTAAGCTTCCTATTGATACTTTCAGAGTGTTTTTTGCTTCCCAAATCTTCTTTCAAGGTGTTCGGGCCAAAAACCGTCACCAACTAGAGTTCGGTGCGACAACTCTCTTTCTTTGATAATGACCCTTCTCGTGAGTGGAAACTCTTCCATCCTCCCCCTCTGTATCAGGAAGGCACTTCGGAGAAGGGGAATGGACAGGCCCAGGAGAGGGGCCGTAAGAGAAAGAGGCGTAGAAGGAGAGAGGTGCAGCCGGGGGAGGGCACTAGTGGGGGAACAAAAGACAAGAGGGAGGTAGTTGAGATGAGCGTGCAGCCGGTGGAGGGCACTAGCAAGGCAACAAAAGACAAGGGAGAGGTAGTTCAGAAGAGTGTGGACGAGGTAAAGACCTCGGGTCCCCACAACCCTGATTTGCCAAAGATGGTAGTGCCCCCCTTAGAGACCAACAAGGTCGGTGACCCCATTGGTGAGTATTGGGAGGCCATGAAAAAACAAGCCTTCGACTTGGCGGCGAGGTGGTTCCCTTGGCATGTTGATTGGCCACGCCAATCACATCGCCATAGGCGAGCATTCGTGCAAGCACTTGAGGGCCAATTTCCGGGTGAGTGGAATGAGGGGAAGCTCTTGGAGCTGGTGGGAAAGAACCTCAAGGACAAGAGCTGGTACCGTGCGCGACAAATCATTCGCAAGGCACTCAAGGCGGGGGTCGAACCAACGACCATGCCACATGGAACAACCAAGGTAAGACGTACTTCACTTTGTCATTGGCGTCTTTGAATGCATGTTCATTGCGGTATGGAGTTCATTAATATTTATAGTGTCTTTGTTGGGGCTGGACAGGAATCTTGGGAGGCTCTCATTGCAGGGGAGAGGGAAGAGCTGAAGATGGAGGTCTTCGCAAGGGGCCGTGCAACAACTGCAGCCCGCCTCGAGAAGTGTGCGGAATCAACACACAAGTGGGGCCCCGACGGAAGCAAGAGTTTTGTCACCCGATTCGTAAGTGTTCTTTTTCTTGTCATACCCATTCTTCTTTTTTAGCTTCTCCCTTCCATCATGAATTCTGACCTGTCATTGCATTTGTATGTCATGTGCAGAAAAAGAAGTTTCAGAGGCCTCCCTCCGCCATCGAGCACAACTTTTGCAAGACTCAGGGGTGGAAGGCCCTTGTAGTCTCAATGGCCAAGGCGCCACAATTGACGGAGGATAGTGCATCTGTAGGGGTGGGGATGGGTAGTTCAGTGGCTTGGCCGGATGGGGGAGAGCCAGTAGTAGGGGGTGGTTCGAAGGATGATGTAATCTCGGACTCGACCTCATCATCCTCCAAATTGGAGGCCCAGCGTAGCTTGCATTCCTCAGACGAATACACCTATGACTCAGGTGATGAGGCGTGAGGGATGGTTCCCAGTTAGAGACATGTACATGTAGTATTCGTTTTATATATATATATTTTCAGTTGTCATTTCGAACCTCATTCTAACCTTAATGGACATGTGGATTTGGCGGGTCGACCTATAGATTAGAATGCATGCAATTCTTGCAAGCATGAGGCACACCCCAACCCCCAAGAAAACCCCACCCCAACACCCCCCCCCCCCCCCCCAAACGAAAAAAAAAACCCCCAAAACCCCACCCCAAATACCAGCTGGCTACCCTCCCAACCACCGAGGGCAACAAAGGCGTGAGCAGAACCCGTGAGCAGATTCTTTTATGCGTGAGCAGATTCCCCGAAGCATGAGCAGATTGAAAGCGTGAGCAGATTACAGATGCGGACCCTAGAACAGAGGGAACAAGTGGGCCTATTGCCGTGGACGCAAACTCCACTGCAACGACGCAATCTCCTCTCTATCGGACCGGAGACAGACAGGCTCCACGACGATAATGTGGCACGAATGTGCAATGAAAAATTTATGGATGAATGTATTTGGGATGGATGAACGTTGGATGAGTGGCGGATGAAAAATTGCCCAGATGATTGAACCATAGATGACTGCAACAACATCTATCCTCAGGGATGAGCATGCGCAGGGAAGCAAGCATTAAGTTGTCGTCAACGACAGCTTAAATCGCAGCCTCTGTCAGTACATGACAAATGAACCCATGAATATCTCCCCAGAACAAATATGTCCCCTGGAGAAAACCATAGGGGGGACCTTTTTTGTGCAGAAAAGCAGGCATTGAGGTGTCATCAACGACATCTTAATTCTCAGCCCTGTTGGGACATGATAACAAATCATAAGTTATGTAGTCCGAACAATTTATAGATGTCATTCACCCCAAATAGCACACCAGAAGAGCAGCCAGATTAAGGTGTTGTCATCGACACATTAATCTGGCACCTTGGGAGGGGGGGGGGGGGGGGGAAATATACATATATTTATTTATTTTTGAAAAACTTGCAAATGAACCCAACCCTTGCTTTGCAAGCAAAAGACCTGGCGTTTACCCATCATGGATTTCTGGTCACCAGGAAGAAGGACATGACAATGAATCATAAGTTATGTAGTCTGAGCAATTTGTAGATGTCATTCACCCCAAATAGCATACCAGAAGAGTCAGCCAAATTAAGGTGTCGTTGACGACATTTTAATCTGACACCTTAATCAGGCACATTCGGGAGATAAATAACTAAATAAATCGTTGGATGACTGGAACAATATCTATCCTCAGGGATCAGCATGCGCAGGGAAGTAGGCATTAAGCTGTCGATGAATCGCAGCCCCTGTCAGCACATGACAAATGAACCCATGAATATCTCCCCAAAACAAATATGTCCCCTGGAAAAACCATAGGGGGGACCTTTTTTGTGCAGAGAAGCAGGCATTAAGGTGTCGTCAATGACAACTTAATTCCCAGCCCTGTTGGGACATGACAACGAATCATAAGTTATGTAGTCCGAGCAATTTGTAGATGTCATTCACCCCAAATAGCACACCAGAAGAGCAACCAGATTAAGGTGTCGTCAACGACACCTTAATCTGGCACCTTGGGGGGGGAGGGGGGGGGGGGGGAGAGAAATATATATATAGAAAACTTGCAAATGAACCCAACCCTTGCTTTACAAGCAAAAGACCTGGCATTTATCCAGCATGGATTTCTGGTCACCAGGAAGAAGGACATGACAACGAATCATAAATTATGTAGTCCGAACAATTTGTAGATGTCATTCACCCCAAATAGCACACCAGAAGAGCAGCCAGATTAAGGTGTCGTTGACGACACCTTATTCTAGCACATTCAGGGGAAAAAAAAAAAAAAAAAAAAAAAAAAAAAAAAAAAACAAACAAACAAACAAAACAAAACAAAACAAAACAAAACAAATCGGATTTTATTTTATTTTATTTTTGGTGCTTTTTTTTTGGAAACTTGCAAACAGATTTGGAGTTGTCATGTTATGCGAAGGCTGCAGCGGGCGATTTAGTCTCATCTCATCTCCCCCGCCTTGCTTTACGACAGAGATGGTTTTTTGCAGAGCAGGGCTAGTGTCTTCATAGACAGTTGTGCCTTCGTTTTGGACACTGACTCCAGTAGCAGTGGATATTCTTCGTCGGAATGAATCGACTATTTTCAAACGATTTTTATTAAAGCACCAAATGGCCTCTCCACCTTCTTTGCAATTGGGTGTGAGCATCTCTCTCGACTTAGGATACCTGGTAAAAGGACAACCACAACCCTCCTCAGTTGGCACAAGTTCACTCTGGAGCTCGGGGGATTCGGCAACCACTACTGGAAAATGCTTTTTAATTTTCCATTCATCCACAAACTACATTCATCCAGTGCCATTCGTCCAACAGACATTCATTGGCCATTCATCCATCATTCATCCGTCAGTCATCCATAACGATGAATTGGTATGCATGTTATACTGGACACTACCTGTAGTAATAGATCCTCTAAGCCGAATAGGTGTCCGCGGTTATAGGTGAGCAGATCTTGAAGCGTGAGCATAAATCTGCTCACGGAATTTTCTGCTCACGGATTCTACTCATGCTTTAGAAATCCCCCCCACCCACTCCCCCCAACGACGCCTTTGCGACATCTCGAGGCGACAAGTGACGCTCTAGTGATTCTTGGGCGTCGCAACAGAACCACCCCATCGTAGAGCTAGTGACGCTGCCCAGGGGCTGCGACGTTGGTGCGACTCTCGGGAGTCGCATAAGAATGTGCCCTCCCCTGGAGCTAGCGACGTCCCCGGGGGGCTGCGACATCCATGCGATTCTCGGGCATCGCCAGGGAACCTCCCTACCCATGGTTGACTATTGATGCCCGCAAGTGGCAGCGACGTCATTGCGATTCCCGGGCATCGCCAGTCCCTTAGGCTAAATAGACCCCATTTGCGATGTCCATGCGTCGCAGAGCGGGGGCTTCAATGTCCCAGGGTGCGACGTGCCGGCGACGCCGGCGCGTGGCTATTTCTGGGGATGGGCGACGTCCTTGCGACTGCCCCGCGATGCAGGGGGAGGGGTGGACCCCCCCTCCTTGCCCTTAGTGGCGACTCCCGGGAGTCGCAATTGCAACTGCCCGGAGGGGTGGTGACATTCCGCCGTCGCTGGTCGTGGCCAGGGGGGCCCGGGGGATTAGCAATTTCCCTAGGTCGCTAATCTGCGACGTTCCGGGAGCGACGTCGGACCGACGTGGGGGAAACTTCCCGACGTCGCAATTTGCCCCGGCGCGCCCCGGGCGCTGTAATGTATTTCCGTCGCTACACGCGGCGTGTGGAAGTCGCTGGGCATCGCTACCCCCCCCCCCCCCCCCCCCCCAAACGTAGTAGTGAGACCCTACCGCCATCGCCCGAGATCAATCTTTTTTCTCGTTAGAGGTTAATTGTAACACACTAACATTTACAGAAGGTAACATTTAACAAATATAAGATTTATGAAATTAACACTTATGAAACAAAGTGTAATATATGGAGTCATTCAGTTATGGGTAGGAAATATGAACCGATTGTTGTCTGATGAGTATGTCTAATATGCATATCATCGAGTTCTTTCTCTAGGCGTTTCATGGCTAAAATAAGTTTCATAACGTCATAAGGCCTTTGTTCAAAACATTGAGAAATTGTAGCTATGGCCATTTTTTTGGCATCTTTGAATGCTACCATCTAACACAAGTGCAATTACCACATATGTGGTCTGGTCTCTCAAACACAACCTCCATGTCAAGTGTCGAAATGTAGAACATACAAACATACACTCATTGTATCAAGGTAACTTATTCGCTTATGATATGATCACTTTAGTATTACCCCCCGCTTACTTTCTAGTCTTCTGATTGGTTATGTTTTAGGATGTAATCTTATCATAATCTAATCTAGTTTGGAATTTATAATTATGGAGCATATCTCCTGTTCGCTAAAGCCTTTATGGTGCACTTAACATTTATTGAGGGCAAATTAACAAAGAGGGGAGTAAACAATTGTTAACAGATAACACTTAACACTTGCTAGTGTGCACAAGTAGGGGAGTAAAATTTTCTTAACATTTATGGTAGTTAACGTTTATAGAGGTAACATTTATCTAGGGCAGACTGTACACATCGGGTCATTATCCTTTCGTGCCACCTCACCTTGGAAGAAGTTGTTGTGTTTGTAGAGACCGTTATCTTTCTGCGAATCCATTGGTGCATCATAAGCATTACCTCTGAGAAGGCAGATTGACATGTCTTACATGCTTCTTGGTACAGTTTTGGTTTGTGTACTCACCTCCCCCGAGAAAGCTCACAGCAAACAACTTTCCACTAGCCAGTTCTTTTTTTCTCTTTTCTTCTTCTTATGGGGACAGAGGCCCAACTTATCAAATTAAAGGCAAATAGGACTAAAAAAAAACCCCTGAGAAGGCCATGAAGGCAAACAAAGGGGATATAACCCTGTAACCAAAGGTCACAAGAAGGCCGTGAGGGCGGCAAGTTCCCAGTAAAAACAACTGAAAGGGCAAGGTCTAAGCATATCCCATCACAAGGTGTTTAGATAGGAAAAAACACAGCTTAAGAAAAAAAGAGTGGTAACCCAGAAGCCTATTGAGGACTACACTCCAAAATCTAAGTGAACTTTGCTTTTGCTTGGGCGAGACTTGAGGTGCTTCCAATTCACATCACCGTCTTCGACGTCTAGTGCAAGCGGACTCCCACGCAGCGGGGAGATGGTCATGCCAGAAAATTCACAAGTTAGACCTCTTGGTGTTGAGGAGGTGGTCTTTGCCCTAGGTGTCGGCTAGGAATGCTAGGACGTGAGCCTGGCCGTGTGAGCGTGTGAGCACAGCTAGGCTCACACTGGCCACGTTAGCAACTATGTTCACGTGGCACTGGTCAAACTGACACGAACAGACCTATAACCGCGGGCAGAACTCGCACATGGTGCCTATTACCGCGGGATGGTGATTTGGCACAAAGGGTAGTAGTACTTTTTTTTTCAGCTCAAGGAGTGCGGAGTTCAGGGTGCGAATGTGGATGAATGAATATGAATGAATGTGGATGAGACTGACTCTACATGAATGAATGTGGATGAATGCCCATGAATGTGGATGAATATGGATGAAGCACAGTGAATGCCCTGCTTTCACGGATAGTATGTTGTATGCAGATGCTCAGGTCACATGCCATGTTATTTGTCAATGATACAGTTCCCAGTTACTGCAGAGAAGTTCTTATTCAACTTTCCGTAACCACACTTGCAATTGAATTCCTTCACGTTCCTCAGGCTAGTGTAGCCGTATGTGTCTTAAGGTTGAACCTTGTGCTACATGTGCAGGGTCGCCTTCTCGACTTTCATGAATACTCCATTACTCCATTAGCAATTTGCAGCAACAAAAGAACATGATCCATCCTTTCAATTGCAAATTCCATTTCAAACGATTGTCCAAGCAGGTGTATTCTGCAAATGCAAGTACCCCACCCTCGCTGCTTATGCTGCTGCACTTACAAGAACCCCAGCTGCACTGATTGTGCTGATGCACCGCGGGGGAGCTCAAACGCATACATTCCACAAATGCAAGAATGAGGGCCAGGCTTGTAGTATTCCCTGACTGCATGTGGAAGGAAGTCACTAAGTTAAATGTTATTGCAAATTATGTAATATGAACTGTGGATCAATTTGCTTGGGAAGTCGTCTAACTCCTTTGGTTCCATCAGTTTTTTCCTTAACCGCTGTGTATATTCCGAGGGACAGTTTGAATGGAACATGGGAAAATGCGATAAACCTCGATCCCAACATTTGAAGGGTACATGAGTGCAAGAGTTTCGTCTCACTCGGAGCGTCAACACACATGACTGCATGTACTTGCCTTGGACAAAAACACGAACAATGTTCAAGAACATGTTGGCAATACACTGCAAGCACTTGACAGTGGCAAAATGTGCAACAATCAAAATTAATTTATGGAGCTCGAAAGAGTTAAAAGTTTCTCTTATGCTCAAAGAGAGGCTAAGGAAGCAAAATCTGTCTATTCTTCAGGAGAACCAGAACCAGCTTCGGATGCGTAGAGGTCCAAGAACCTCAAAGCCATTGGGTCGTTAATCTCTGCGGCTGGACTGCGTGGAGTGGGCGATGGAGCTCCAGACATACGAACTGTCATTGTCTCAGCGTACACGGGCAAGCGGAAAGGTTGGGTGGGGTTGTGGAGAGTCAATTCCATCCAGAATACTTGCCCGTGTGATGTATCAGAACACCTGCCTTTCCTGGAAGGAAAGACAAGGAATGAAAAACCATCCAATCTTCGTGGTTGAAGAAAGAGCCATGCAGACTGAAAAGTTTGGTTCAAGGAAGAAGTTTACTTATATAAAAAGTCATTTTCCACCTCCTTGTCCTCGGGATCCCCTTCAAGCAGAAACTGGATGACCTCTATTTGTGTCCCGAAGATGAGCCAGACTGAAGTGGGACAATCACACTATTGAGTTCAGGTCGGCATCTCTCTCCATGCCAAAAAGGCTCCTTCCTCCTGCCTTGCAAGCATGGTATGTGGCACCTGACACAATGAAAATGTAGTGAGGATGTTTCTACTTGGACTCAATTATCATACATGTGAGTAGCCATGGGGTCATGATGAGAAGGGACTTGTAGAGAGGGAAAGGTCGACCACCCGAGCTCCATGCGAGTTGCAAGACTCTATCAGAATTTGCATCAAAGCGGGGGTTCTCTCCCGGGCTCCTCTCCATGGATTGCCATCAGTTCCCTTCATTGTATGGCTAGAATCCATATAGTTGAAGAGCATGTCATCGACATGCGGCTCACAAGCGGGGTCAATAAAACATCCTTTGTCAGAGATTTGAAAGCTACGAACAGACGAAGGTGTAGAGGGGAGGCAAACTCTGCTGAGACATATGGCCTCCTACATGTGAAGGAACTGGGAGGGGAGGCGAAGCTCCGCCGCTCCAGACTGTTCTTCGCTACTTTTAGTTATGACCATCTCCTCTAGGGTTTCGCTATTTATGTAAGACTTTCCCTTGTATTTTGTGACCTTTTTTGGCGCCCTGGCTGTTTTTGGTTACTTCTAGTTTAGCAATGATCACCGCCATGACCAAACTGCGCACTCTTCATGCCACTTCGCAGTGAGACCAAGGCGTACAGGCCCCAAGCTACTCTGCGTTACACTACCTGCTTGTAGTGCTTCTTCTAAGCTCCATTATACTGGATTTGATGAAGATTTCCACCCCAGGCTCAACTCGGACACCACCGGCATCTATCTTTGGTGTTCCAGCCAGCAGCTCGTGGAGCAAATTGATTGCAGGTAGCGGTTTCGTCTACTGGTTTCTTGAATCAAGTTTACAAAGACGATTCGGTTGGTTGCGTATGTCATGTCCCTAGTCTTGTTTTGCTATGTATCTGAGGATAAGCCGCAAAGTGAACTCAATTGAGCACCTGGGATCTCATCAAGGGACTTCCACAAGTTTACCGAGGTTAAGCGGAGATACATCTTAGTTCATTCTCTATGTGACAGTGACAATGACAGCCTAGATTGTTCTAGGAAACACCCAACTCAGTGTTCCTATGCTCATTGCGTCTGCTACTCTTTGTAATCCAACATACGTCTACCTTTTTGCCTCGATTGTCCCACCATTGACTGTGGTCAGAAAAGTATTCTTTCCACAGTTTCTCCTCGTCTCTCTTACCTGTTTCTGGATACTTTGGCAGTATCATGTCAAAGTCACTCCAACTATCAAAGGTTCACTCAACCAGCTAACTTGCAGAATTCAACATGAAAATTTAGGGTCGGTTCTGATAAGAGGGAACCCACACTCCATCCCTGCTCCTTCAGCTATCCATGCCTCTGCACAAATCATGCATACATCATTGTCTTGCTGCTAGCAACATACAATGACAGCCTAGAATTCTTCCAGCAAACACCCCAACCATACTTATCAGACTAGTTCCTATGCTGACTTGCATCTGCTTCTAACCGACATTCACCTTTTTGTCTCCATTGTCCCACAATTGACTGGCGTCGGAGAAGTGTTCATTCCAAAGCTTCTCCTCGTCTCTCTTATCTGTTTTTGGATACTCTCATACTGCCACATCGGCACTAACTTGTCAGATTCATTCCAAACCACCACAGATCCACTACAACATATGGCAAATGAAAGACTACAACTTGGATGCAGACACCATATTCAATATGCAAATTCCGGGCCGAGTCTGATGAGAGCGCAAAACAGGCTGAAATAGGTCGAAGAAGAAGGTGCCCTCACCACATTGTCCTTGACGTTGTGTCATGACCCATGGAGACCATCAACCCAAAAGGACCTCTTGTGTGTGCTGCTTGTGTCCGTAGTCAGGTAATGTCGGATCGGTCTGTGAGAACCATCACGGTGCAGCTAAGCAGGTAGAGATTGAAACACGGCCTGGCAAGACCAAGCTGACTCTCGCAAGAACCTTGTAAACATCATGAAGAATACCAAATCATGGTACTAACAGGAGCCAATAGCCCACATTGGACTCCAGCACCAGCCAGCAATAATCCTGAAGCAACCCCGCTTGCAAACCTATCTAAACCTGTTCTAAATGTCAGGCCTTATCAACCTATGTAGCCATTGCGCTCTCTCTCTCTCTCTCTCTTTTGAACATCAAACAGAAGCAGGGAGGAAAAGGGTCAGTCTCAACGAAGTACCGTTCAAGAAGTTATTTTCGGATTTTTCGGGCAATCCGGGCATATAAAAAGAAATTGACGACGTACGAAACGTGGCGACAACAGATGGCTACGAAATGATGTGGCACTATGGCACCCTATTCCTGCTCTACGCTAAACTAGCTCTCGACCTTCGGTCATCGCTAGAATTTCAGGTGTTTTGTGGCCCAACATACTCGCTCCCCCTCTTGCTTCCCTTGCGTGCGCCCGGGGACGGCTCACCCGAGCAGACTGGCCCTGCCGGGTAGGGGTTGCGGGACCCCTTGTGTCACCCGCGGGCCCCGCCACAACCACACGTGCCCTCTTTCAAGTCCCAATTATCAAACAATGAGAAGCTAAGGAAATACTGTAGAAAACCAAAGGAAGGAGACAGAACCGGGGTAGCAAAGGTATGCGCGTGGCTAGGTTGCGTTGGTCAAGTGTGTGAGACAAGCGATGGCGCAGCCAGACAGGTAGATTTTGGGACCGTGCGAAATGCTTGGATTTGCCAAGTAGACGCTATGGAAATTTGCTCCGTCTGTCCGGCCGGTTCGAAGGAGAGTTAGAAGCTTGAGAGCGCTTCACGGCCGATATCCTAGGGTTTACCTCAGGTTTGTTTTGCGTGTTTGGTCCTGTTTTTGGCGTTTGTGCATGGGAAATAGGTTTCAAATCTAAGATGCGTTTGCTTGGTCTCGTTGCTTTCATGTCTTTGGCTCCCAACCTGGTGTCGAGAAGGATCTGAAGCGTGTTTCCTTTGAAGGATTTTCTTATTGGAGGCAAAGGTAAGCGGAATCGTGAAGTATTTCTGAGTAGCGGAAGCATCTAAGTGCTATCACCTTGGAATAAAATCCTAGCAGGAAATAGCAAAACGTTTCTGATATGAGGGCAAGCAAATGGATCTTTCCAATCGTGTAGGCAGATGGATTTTTCCACGAACTCCATCGTTGAATGGCATGTAGCGAAGTATGTATCTTGTTTTGTAGCTTAAGTGTGTCTGCTAAGGATTTGGGTGTTAATTACCTCTTGCAGCAGAAAGAGGCTATGGCACGTCGGATAATCGCAGCTGTCCTGGGTTTAGTATGTCTATGGGGGATTATCGGCCTCCCCAAAGCGAAAGCGTCTGTGCATACCTACAAAAACGCTCCCTTTGACAGCCTGGGTAATGCATTTATATACTGGGGAGGGAATGAGGGTTTATATGCCTCATCGGCCCACTTGAAAGGCTCCGGTATAGCTGATGGTAGATCTTACATCAAGTTCTCTAGTGAAAAGCAGATTACGTTTACAAGAACTGTAAAATCAGCCGCCAGTGATTCTGAGGTGGATATGGGCGGGATTGTTGAAGCCATCGTCATGGAGGTTAACGACCAGAAGAAAATTGGAGACCATGGTGTCAACTATGGTGTCTTTACTCTCTGCTGCACCCGAGATTTGGCTATTCAGACAGGTTGCACTGAAGGAGAAGTCATAAAAAGGTTCAATTCCTCAGACCCTGATGGTCCCGTTTCTATACCAGCCAAATTTGAAGGGAGTAGCACATTGACCTCAATTGCACTGGAAACTGTCCCCATTAACAAGACAGGTATGTATACTCTCATGTTTGTGGCGTGCGACCCACGACTGGATGGGCTGGTTATTGATGGGATCACCACTTGGAAGAACCCTATGGGATACCTGCCTGGCAGGATGGCACCGTACATGACGTTTTATGCGTTCATGTCACTGGCTTACATGTTGCTTGGGTTACTCTGGTTTCTCCAGTATGTGCGATTCTGGAAAGATATCCTGCAGCTCCAGAACTGGATCACCGCTGTCATTGCCCTGGGAATGTCAGAGATGGCATTGTGGTATTTTGAGTACACCAATTTCAATGCTAAAGGAAGACGACCAATGGGTATAACAATGTGGGCTGTAACCCTTGGGGCAGTGAAGAAAACAGTTTCACGCCTCCTGATTTTGGTGGTCTCAATGGGGTATGGTGTGGTACGGCCCACTCTTGGTGGTCTCACTTCAAAGGTGGTCTTACTTGGGGCTACATATTTCTTGGCAGCGGAGTCATTGGATGTGGTGGAACATGTGGGGGCCATCAATGACCCTCCAGGTAAAGGAAGAGTGTTCTTCATTCTGCCAGTCGCGATGTTGGATGCCTTTTTCATCCTCTGGATCTTCACTTCCTTGTCAAAAACGCTAGAGAAGTTGCAGGCAAGAAGAAGGTTTGCAAAACTGGAACTCTACAGGAAGTTTACGAATTCACTTGCAGTAGCCGTTATCGTATCTGTACCATGGATTGGCTACGAGTTGTATTTTACAGCAACGGATCCATACAATGAGCGCTGGCAAAGCTGGTGGATAATTCAAGCCTTCTGGTATATGCTCTCATTTGTGCTGCTGGTTATTATCTGCGTCCTATGGGCACCATCCCAGAACTCAACACGGTATGCCTATTCAGAAGAGGTTGGGGAGGATTTTGATGAGGATGAGGCTATAGCTTTAACATCGGGAGTTTCAGGGAAGGCAAGCACAACAGTTGACCCTGAGACAAGTAGTGCCAAGCCTGATGCAAAAGAGAGAAAACCCTTCAGCACTGATGTGTTCAGTCTGGAGGATGAACCCGAGGAGGACAAGCGAGACTAATTAGCTGATTCAGTGCATTTTCTAAGCAGACGGTAATATATAATGTCCGAGGGAAGAGTAGAATGTAATTCTCTTTTAAGGGTTCTTCTATCCAGTCGCCATCATACTCGTGTCCATTTGCTGTGCTCATTCAAACGCTCCTTTGCAAACCGGTAAATTCAAGAGTAAGATTGTAGGTATTTTTCTGGACCATAATGGGTGCTGCCCCCAGGAGTTTTGATGAATGAACATTTGGTTTTGACTGGCTGGCGAAAATGTATGATAGTGGTGTCTATGGGCTGAAAATCTAGGCACTGATTTGCGCAATGACAGAGGTTACTGTTGAAGGGTTGGAGGCAAGGGGCATGGCACTCTGTGGAGACCAGTACCACCCTGGTTCTTACCCCAAGTTAGTAGATGGTGAGAGCTGTTTTTACTCTTGTCCAGTCAGTTGGCTGGTTTGAGCTGCTATGAGGGGGATGTCTTAACTCTAACTTCAGATATGAAATGGGATGGAGATGGTGTGATTGTGGCAAAAAAGAGCAATCTGGCATTCAGGTCTGGAGCCCACTCAATTACATGCTTACGTTTTTATTATTTCGTATAATTATTTCACCAGTGTGAATGGGTGCTATTCAGAATGTGGCTGCAGTTTGACGATTGTGCAGAGTCCTGGCAGTGTGGAGTGCAGTACAGAACTGCATCTGAGAAATGGTTTATGCATATTCTTCCTTATCCCATGGAATTGGTAGCCATTTTCTATATAATCTGCACTTGGATCTGCAGTGTTCCTAATTTGGAAAGTTGATGGTCGGAATGACATGCGATGGATCCTCCCTTGCTCCCTCCTTCCTCATACCATCCTGTGTAGCATGGGTTATTCCACTATGTTGTGTTCTCAATTTTGAAGGCAATCTTCGGTAAAAATTCCAAGGCTGCTTCACTGATGCCAATGAAGAAAGTGGAGAAGATGCAGAGTTCCAGTGTTCCTACAGCCTATAGATGTATTTATGCATTGAGGCAACTCTCAGCAATTCACCAACATATGTTATGTTTTCAATGAGTAACATGCCATCTGTGCAGCCATTGCTTGTACAGTTTTCATCACTTTTGATACATTGAAACATTGAAAAGTGCACCATTGAGTTGCTATGAAGACCGCAGACCGCTTGGGCCATTCGTGTGGGATTATTTGTGCTGCAATATTGCCTTTCCTGTGAGTTGAGGGACCTATATGCAGTTGAAGGTACTTTCACCAGTGAATTTGTACATGTCAGTTTACTTGGGATGACCTTGTCCAGTGCTGGTTTATTCGCAATCTACTCGCTCTTGCAAGATATCTGGTGGGGGGATTCTCATGGTTTGTGATCTTGGGAGTGTGGTTGATTGAGAAGAAACACCTACTAGGTGGTCCGCACTTTCAGGCTATATGTGCTCTTTGCTATCCTCCTACGTAATTTCTTGCTAAGGGCTTCATTGCCTTCAATGACATTGCATCCTAGAGTTGTGTAAGTTTGAGTCTATATGTTTTCTGTTTTTCTTATCTGATCTTTGTGTGTTTTTCATATTTCATGAGCGGGCTTTCCCCTTTCATACCCATTGGAATCCCAATACATTGCTTAAAGCCAGATTTACCATAGGTTAGCTACAAGTTCTCAACTAAAAAGCCTCAGCAACTTCAAAATTAGGAAGATAATTCATGGAATTTAATTCATCTCTGCTTTTCAGGCATAGGTGTTCACGATTTAGCGCAATTTATGATTAGGGGCAAGTTATATCTATGACTAAGACACATGAAGTCAAAAACTTGGGGTAACTTATTTTCAAAGTTACACTGGAAGGTGATTGAGGCGCCCCCCCCCCTCCCCTGTTATTGCTCCCCGCTCCTCAGCTCCCCTATTCTCCGCTCCCCTGATATTGGAGCGGCGAAGCAATAAAACAGGGGAGCAATAGCACAAGGGAGCCCGGAGTAGTAACAGGGGAGCGGTAACAGGGGAGCAAAGGAGAACAGGGGAGCGGTATGTATGTGGGAACAGGGGAGCAGCAATTGGGAACAGGGGAGCGGAGATCCGCTTGAGGGACTTCGAAATTTTTTGGAGATGCCAAAACCTAATGGTACCTCAGTCAAATCCTTAAACATACAATTTCCATCGCACCATGCACGAGGTTTGAACTCAACACCCCCGTGGTAATAATAAATGCATCCAACCACCAAACTACCCGCTGCTTTCTTACCACCCCTTTGGAATTTTTATGTTTTGTACTATAATACAGGCAACTAGGGCTTCGCGTTGCTCCGCACTACTAGCGACGAATTCTACCGTTCAATTTTCACAAAATAAGGTGGGTTTCCAATTTTCATTGTTTGATGTAGCTACCTCTATCTATGCCCTAGAAATGAGGTAGAGGTGAACCCGTATTTTCCCCTTCGTTAAGCATTTGTTTCATCAGGATCGAAATCCGGTTGTTTATCCGTTGCTCATCATTTTATTTTTTTTAAATTTAAAGGGAAACACCTGGGAGCGACATCTCACAAATCAGGCCCCTTGATAGCGAGGAGAAAATAACCTCTTTCACAGTAACCCCACCATGAAGGCGTAGAAATGGGGCACCGCCCAATGGAAGGGGTAGAAGAGTATACCACACCCCTCAAGTAGCATGTTTTGCCCCAGAATCATCTGGGTGGCACTCAGTTTACTAACCAACTTAGGTACTCACTGTTGGCCATCCTTTAGTTTCTCAACATTTAACTTTATTATCTTGATAAAAAAAATGATTGTCTTGATAAAAATGCCTCAATACAGCAGCGACCTGCCTCCTTTCAAACCCCTCTAACCATTTGTTTATATGGGCAATTGATGTAGATTTCAAATAGTTTGGATTCTTAATTTAATGTCCCGGTAGCTATTTAAACTATTATAAGTGTCAAATTGTCGTACAAGGAAGAACAAGCTCATGTGAAATGTGATGGGACATACATCTTGTTGTTAGGCACTGGGAAAATGCAAAGAGAACGTTCTGCTGCTCAGATGGATCCCACCTGGCAGCTGCAACATAGATATTTGATAGCAACACATAAGTCGCAGCATCCTGTTCATCCAATGGGAGGATAGATGTTGCCGCACATTCAGCCATCTCTACATTGCCATGGATTCTGCAGGCACCAAGCAAGGCCTTCCACACCACAACATCTGGATTGATGGCATTTTATTAATCAGGTCCACTGCTCATCCAGTTGTCTGGCACGTCCAAGCCTACCAGACTCGTTTGGCCATATGGTCGAACACTCCCTCCACATCCTCGATGCACCCACATTTGGCATATATGTCCACGAGGGTATTATTCAGAACCACATCTGGTAGAATTCCAGCTTTGGCGATGCAACCATAAACCCTCTGCCCTTTTCCAGGGCTGCCAGTCTTGCACACACACTGCAAACGCACAAACCTGATGTGGTCGGGCTTCACCCCTTCCCCCATCATTTGCTCATACGTCTCCAAAGCCTCCTCCCGGGCCCCTGCTGTGCATACCCTGTGAGCATCGCACTCCACGACACCACATCTCATTCCGCCATATTGTCGAACACTCCCTTTGCATGCTCGACGCTCCCACATTTGGCATACATGTCCACCAGGGTATTGTTCAGGATCACATCTGGTACGATTCCAGCTCTAACGATGTCGCCATGCACCTCTTACCTCTTGCTCATGGATCCTTTTCAATGAATCGAGCTTCTCCTTGGCCAGAATGGAGCTGTTTTTTAGCAGCTGGACCTCTGACGACCAAGAGATTAGGATACCCGCAATGATTGAAGGTGAAAATGTTCCTGGTGAAAGCACTTCTTTTCATCGAGTTGCATTGCATTCATCTCCTTCAAACCAGCATCCAGCTTGCTCACCAGCACTCCAACTGCAATCCCAACAATGGCCACCTCATCACCACCTGTTGTCCATAGATAAGGTGCAAGCTCTTTGGGAATCTGGCCAGCAGCAGTCTGTATAGCACCCCGAAAAGTAAGAGTGCAAGATAACAGCTGCACCACTCGAAACGTTCCAAACTGATGTATGGGGCCTCTGGGCCATCATAGTTAATAATTAAGAGGGTCAAAATGATATGATAGATCAGTATGCAACTCACACTACTCTGAGTAGAGAATTGTGGTCTCGCCTTGGATGAACACAACTTTGGCTTGTACCTGCCTCCGGATGTGATCTGACTGCACCCCTCATGCCAAGACATCTGGTCACGGATCCCTTCTTTTTCTATCTCTCCCTCATTTTTAAGTTACTTCCTTTCCGTTTCTCTCACACTAAATTCTAATTGTTTCCTCCACTGTGACTGGCAATGAGCTACATGTGTGTCCACCCAGCCCAGTGCCAAGAGATGAGCACGGCCCCCCACACCAATGCACCTAGTTCAACTAGCATTTCATTAATAAATTCTTCTGCCTTGACCAATCTCCCTGCACGGCCAAGAAGATGTATTTAGATCTTGGAGTCTGGCTGGATACCATGTTGGTAAGAAACGTGCAGTGCCTCTTTCCGTCGTCCTGACTTGCATAGTCTTTTGATGTCTCCACAAGTGCAGAAGAACTCTTACTGACTTCGCCTCTTGGACCTCTTGCAAAACCACCAGTGAGAGTCACCACCAGGGAGGGTTTGACCAACCCATCCAGAGAACCTCATTTCTGCCCTTGAACTGCTCCGCGACAACACCAACGAGCAACTGAGTAGCCATGGCCTCTCGCACCACGCTATAACCACCAAAGCTTCGCACATTTTAAAAAATAGACAAATCCCGAAACAACCTACTTTCCTGTACTACTAGAAATTATAGGATGCCAGTACTTTTAAATGAACATGTGCACAGGGCCATGAAGTTCGGCAGAAAACTTCCTTGAACCTGTTTCCAGTCTGTGACATGGAACCTACACAGGCAAGCCACAAATTCCCACCAACTGGGCTGCCTGCTCAAGTGCGAAAAGAGGGTACTGCTACCCCAGTGCTCCTAGGCACTCACTCTATTCCGTAATCCTCACAAGCATATCTACAGTAACCTTTGGTGCGCCCAACTCGATCCCGGAGTGTCAACATCCTCCGCATCACCTGAAATTTGGCCCCGGTCCCTTCTACGATTGTGCCCGGCAGCCTGTATTGGATAAGGTGCAATGGGTGCCTCCTCGCCACGAAAAATGGTCGCTCAAATCAATTGTGAAAGTGTAGTGTATATTGCCAACAATGAGTCCACATTGTTTTGTTGATTGAGGAGGGGTTACTGGTCATTTTTCCAGGTATCCAAGGTTGAGAGAGAGGCTCACACCCAAATCTAAAGAAGCCAGAGAGGTGAACTCGTGCTTTATAAATAAACGCCAAGGCTTGTTTTGCCATCAGATTATTTTGGGTTGAAAATTTTTGGGTGAATTTTTTTGGGGTTTTTGGTTTTTCCATGAATTGTCATGTGCCAACTCGTACTGGGAATTAAGATGTCGTTGACGACACCTTAATCCCCAGCACCTGCACACACACCGCCTTACCGCGAAGGCTGTTCGCCATCAGATTTTTTTAGGTTGAAATTTTTTGGGTGAATTTTTTTGGGGTTTTTTGGTTTTTCCATGAATTGTCATGTGCCAACTCGTACTGGGAATTAAGATGTCGTTGATGACACCTTAATCTGGCACATTGGGGGGCCAAAAAAAAAACAAAAAAAACAAAAAAAATTGGAATTATTTATTATTTTTTGAAAACTTGCTGGGAATTAAAATGGCGTTGATGACACCTTAATCCCAAGCCCCTGCACACACATGCTTACCACTAAGGTTTTTTCCCTAGGTTGAATTGTCATGTGGGCAGGATACTATTGGCCCTCCATGTTCAAAGATGCACACATGCAGGTGCAAAAATGCGACTCTTGTCAGAGGTTCGCCAAGCGGGATAACAGGCTCGGAATGTCGTTAGTTCCCACTCTCCCCCTTGCTCCATTTGAGAAGTGGGGGATTGACTATGTAGGGGAAGTGCACCTTGCATCGAGTCGACAAAATCGCTACATCATTGTAGCCACTGAGTATCTGACCAAGTGGGCAGAAGCCAAAGCGGTTAAGAGGGCCAACGCACAAGTTAATATATCATTTCCCGATTCAGATGCCCAAAAGAGATAGTGAGTGACAGAGGTGGTGACATTCTCCATCAAACATCGAAAGACGACCCCTTATCATCCACAAACAAGTGGGCAGGTGGAGCGTGCCAACCAAACCCTGTGCAACATTCTCTCCAAGACAATCAGGGAGCACAAGAGGGATTGGGACACCAAGTAATTTCGGCCTCGTGGGCATTTCGCATGACCCATAAGGTAACTACTCAACATACCCTCTTTTCATTGGTTTATGGGGTAGAGTCCATCATGCCAATCGAGACAGAAATCCCATCTCTACGATTGGCCATTACCGAACGGTTGGCGACATCTGAGTCATTAAAGGAACGACTCGAGATGTTGGAAGGACTGGATGAACTCCGGCAAGCAGCAGCTCAGCACATCGAGGCAGCGCAACGACGAAGGAAGGCTCGCTTCGATGCTAAGCACAAAAATAGAATCTTCGATCCAGGAGATCTTGTACTATTATTCGACAGTCGGAACGAGGAGTTCAAAACCAAGTTCGACTCATACTGGATGGGCCCTTATCTCGTCAAGACAGTCTTTGACAACGGCTCATTACAACTAGAGACACTAAGGGGAATGAAGTTCCCCAATCTGGTGAACGGTGTCCGGTGCAAGCACTACTACATGTGAGTTCCATTAACCAATGAACTATATTTCCCCCCACTAAGGGAGAGATCTTTAGGATTTCGTCCCGGTTTGTTGGAAGGAAATGTTGGTATTTCCTACCCATTGACTCATTGGTTATTGGAGCTCCACAATGAGGTGGAGTGCGGGGCAACTAAGTTGCAATAATCCAATGAAACTTCTCCAATGGGAAGAAGTCAGTAGGGCTTTTACCCAAGTAGGTTATTGACACTCTTTCTTGGAGTTCCAAGGGTGGATCTTGGGATGTGGGGCAACGCAGTTGCATTAAAGAGGTGGTTTGTTCTCCAGAGTGAATTTTCGGGTAGTTATTGGAATCCACAAGGAGAAACCTTGGGATGCGGGGCACATAGAGTGCAGTAATCTAACCCACCTTGTAGAATTAGAATTTGTTTCAAATGGCATAAGCTATGAAAGCTATGACCATCCAATTGCCAAGTAGAAGACTTCATACATTGTCGTTACTAATCACGTGTTGTGAGTTTCTTTTCTTCTTCACCAAGTGAAGAACCACAGGTGCAGGAATGGGAACAATGGGTTGGCTAATATATGCACTCTTGTTCAATGCACATTGTCGATCATCATTTGTTTTTTTTATCACAGAGTAAATCTGTGTCTGCTCAAGCATATCTCGAGAAGAAGTAAATGCTTGTTGTATCAAGCATTCTGCAGTATACTGATGCTCCCTGCATGGAGCACAACGACTTTCCGCACAGGGATTCTAACCTTAAACCTTTTGTCATTTTCACCTTACCCCGCTGCAGCATTCTTCGTAGAGAGAGAAAAGTCAGAAGCAGTGAGGGGATAAAAGGTGAGTTGTAGAGCAGTGGTTGTTGCTTCCCTCACAAGAGTGAAGGGCGTCAGGCACAGGAAAACCCAGAAGGGCCTGTGACCTCTTCAGATAGAATGATACGTTGTTCCAGAGTATGGTCCTCTGAGGTTCATAATGGATCCAATCGTTTCTTAGGTCAAGAATTTCATCATGAGCTCTGCGAAATCCATGAGAGGTCCCTGCGAGTCATGAACCAAGTTAGATTGTAGTTAGAAATGGTGCGTCTATTTCATGGGTAGGGTCCTCGAGTATCCAATCTTTTCTGTTGTTATGGGAGCCAAGAATTAGGACTCCCAGAAGCATCATGTTTATGAGCATTTAGGCCCGTCCGAGCTCGAGTCGAGGCCCCAGCATGTTACAATGAGCTGTGCACATCCATGAGAGGTCCCTGTAAGCCATGTCAAGTAAGGTAGAACCAAAGTCCTTCCAAGGCTATTTTAGAGTAGAATCATCAATTTACACCGCGCATATCTCTCTTACATCATCTAGGGGATTCGAACCCAGTCCGATGGGGGAGAGTGGCGGTTTTGAAGAATTTTTTATCTGGGAACTCCAACTCTCTCCAAAGAGGACGAGCTGGGTGGTTTTGAAACATTTTTTGGCTTTTGCTTTTATTTCCTCCTCTCTCCCGAAAGACTCGAACTCTCTCCGAGGATGAAGAGCCTGAGGGGAATTATTCTTATCTTTACTCAAGGGAGTCGTTGACTCCAAAGGATATCAGGGATACCCTAGTAGGGGGATTTTACAAACCAGAGATCCTGGATTCTCTTACACTCGGGACGAGTGTTCCCCATTGGTCGCCATATATGTAGATGCATATATTGGTACATTTTTATTTTCAGATCATTTTTTATCATAAGACAAGTGGTTTCGGCATTGTACTGTCAAAATATGTTAGTTTGTTAGTTGTCTGGAAATCGTTGGTAAAGCACGTAGGAAATTAGACAGTGTCTGCGACGACCATGGAGTGGAACTCTGGTGTCAAGTTGACCGTAGGAAGCTGCATCGACAGCAGATTAGACTGCCAATTCGGTACCAGAAACGGCAAGTTAATCATGTTCAAACAATACAGGACGACTGTTGCAGTCCCAGATTGCGATCTCTCTTTTCTCCCGCCTTTCAAGTCCAGTAGGAACACACGGCGAGGAGCTTAGCAATTGGTGGAAGCGACATGTACAACGATGAAATATCGTAACAAAGCAATTGGCCGCATCGGAATGACAGTAGGTCAGGACGACTTCAAACGGCAAAGCGTGGACTTGTTAGCGGTGCGGGACAATGGAGGGGACTCTGGACAACCTATGACTCAGTGGCAGGGTCAAAGACCCCATCACCAGGGATTTGATTTCCAAAAATACCACAAAATTTGTGTGTAGTGAAAATACGACGAATGGCGAGAAGTGCAACTTTTTACCACCGATGGAGCTGAGAATTTACAGGCTGATACGGGGTATATAATTGTAGTTTGTCACCAAGTTTGGTGATTTATGGAGCTGATTAGCAGCGGAGCCAAATTATTGAGTCGACGGCAGGGCCTATTATTTGCATTTCTACTTCTTGGATGGATGAAAAATCCTGGAATTCGCCTTGAGGAGCTGGATGGATGAAATGACAACTCGCGCCAACTAGTCATCCAGTTGGATGGATGAAAAGCCAGCTTTCATTTGCCTCCAAGACTTTTCATCCATGTTAAATATTATATTATAGATCCTCCAAGGAAACAATAGTTTAATGAATATTTCCATTAGTTTATTAGACTCAAAAACAGTATAAAAGAAGGGCAAAGCTTCTCTTGTTCTTCATCTAGTTCTTTCTCTTGCCTAGTTTCCTCTTGTTGTTGTAATGTTGTTAGTTTGAGGCTTGAGGAGGCTAGATCCTAGGGAGTGGAGCTTGAAGCTTCATAGTTAGGTAGAATTCTTGTGAGCTAAGGCAAGTGGCCTAGCTTGTGGGCCTTTGAGCCATTTCATTTGTGAAAGAAGAGGGCAATTTCACGTAGAGGAAAGTGACTTGAGGACGAGTAGGAGGGGTTGGTGTGGACTTATGGACAAGAGCCCAAGTGGAGGCCGCATAGAGTACCATTACTTGAGTCGATAGAGCATCCCAAGCACTCTCGCATAGAAAGGTTGATCTCATATTACCATTTCACCATTTATGTATGTGATTCATTTATTTTCCAAGCAAAGCTTGAAGTTGAAAATCTGATTTAGGCTCTTCAAAAGAGGAGAGTGTATTGTGGAATCCCACTATTTCATGTCTAGAATTGACAAGGGGAAGAACCCCATAGCCTATTGGAAATGATACCAATAGAGGCTTGTATTGAATTGTTTGAAGAAAGAATCTTTGTGTTTGATTACTAATTTGAAATATAGTCAGCTCTGGCAAAGGCAGGTCAGTAGGCTAGATCTATGATATAAGGCCACTATAAGGCCACTATGTGCTAATTCCCCCCCCCCCATTAGCAAGCCATGAAGGCCTAGGGGAGGGTGGGTTGTATTTTTTTTGTCTTGGGGTTTGGGCGGGCTAATTTCGTTGGACAGCAGCTGCCCCAAGGTCGCGAGCAGCCCAGGAGGAGCTCGGGTGCTGCGCCTAGAGAGTAGGCACTTGATTACTAAAAGCGTGGAGGCAGCCGTGGCCCAGCCACGACGTACGGGGAGCAGGGCCCCAGCACTGACCTTAAGTCGTACTGAGATCAAATACATCAGCCGCGTGGCTCAGGCGTGAGGCCCTGAAGCGTGCGAGCAAGGTGCGGGTCTTTACCCGCAGGATAACCAAAAGCTGAGACGGACCGGCGGACGCCAGCATTAACCGCAGCGGTCCACGGCTTGGACCGCTACGCGCGGATCTGCGCCCCGCCACGTGGCAGGGGCATTTTACCCAGCGGACAATGCGTCTGCAAATTCCCTTAAAGGGGGGGTATTCTTACCTTTAGCTATTAGATTCAATTTATACCCCTCTAAGGGTTATGAGTCATTATCTAAGGCGCCAATGGTAGATAAATTCTAGGATTTTGGGAGGACATAGCCTTGGAGGGGAGCGTTCTTATGACTGAGAGCCAAGCGGGCATATGAGCAATGAGCTAGAGGCGGAGACCTCGAGAGACAAGGGAGGAGAGAAAGTACTCTGTCCTAAAAACTCGGCTACATTGCGCCTTTGTGTCAGAGCCCAAGGTAGAGGATGACTTTTTCCACGGAGGGAAAGCGCACAAGCGCCTTAAAATAATGTAAAGGGGTGAAATCTGGCTTGGATCTACCAGTGGTTATTTTATTATTTACGCATGCATGTTCTGGACTAACCAATGTAGTGGCAGGGATGAGCTCTCAGCGAGATTCATTCATCCGATAGGGCCGCGGTAGATCCCCGCGACAGGGAACGATTCCCGAATGTTCCTCGGTTCTCATTGGGTTCCCACAGGGTCCCAAGGGCATCTTTAGGCGCCAAGGGTATCTTTGGATTCCCCACATGATTTCCCATAGGGAGCTATTTTTCCTGATTTTCTTGATCTATTTTATTTTCCAGCATTTCTAATTTATAAAATTACTTAAATATGATAAATGCACGTGGTGCACGTTATAGCCTGAAGGGCGTTGATTAAACTGATTGAACTTATTGAGTTGAGGGGCTTAGAACCACCTTATTGAACTTGGTGAACCTATTGAATTATGATAAGTATTTTGGCCACTCCTTTGCTAAGACAAAGTATTTTAGGCACTGGGGTAGGAAGCGTTGGCCCTTCCATCAGAGATGACTTGAACTTAAGCACTCGGTGAAGGAGGGGCATTGGAAGAGGAAGATTTTCTCTCTTCTTCCTAGGCTCGGCAGGTGCTTTGTGAAGGGATTAAAACATGTCCCGGCTGTAGGCGGCTCGGGGGAGGCGGTAGGAATTAGACAATAAAACACAAAGACTTGGAAGGCAGTTACTAAGTAGATTGTAGGATACCGTAGCACTTAGAAACGCAAACTCGCCCTGTGAAGAGGAGTACGTGATTTCTCTTTGCCGGTAGGACTTAGATAGTGATCATAGCCACCATGTATGCCCACGGACCCCCTGCACTAACCGCAGTTGGGTATGCGGTTCAGTGAGCCCAACCTACACCGAAACTTACCACGGCCCCCCTAGACTAATATGCCGTCACCCTGACCGCGCGCGCTCAGGGCTCGTTACCCCCCCATTTAAAAAAAAAAAAATCTTGTAGTGCCCTTATGTATCCAGAGACCCTCGTGTTTGGGAGATCTAGGCCTAGGATAGCCTGTGCCTTTTGCCCATGTGTGAAGAATTGAAATATAAGCCAAGTGTAATCTCCTATGTATCTAAGTGCTTCTCCCATGTAGAGGCCCAAGTGCGAGCTCCAGTGTCCAATGTCATCTAAGTCCAAGTACAATCCCCTATGCATCCAAATCTCAAAGATCCCGAGTCACGGATTTTTAACAAAATCCGTGCAGATTTCGCCATACAATGTATTCGTACTACATCCGTGGGTTTGGACGTATCTTTATGGCACGGAAGTGACATCCATCACTGTAATGCGAAAGCCGTGTTATTGTAATGTTTGACGCAATGATATTAATTACACACGGAATCCGTATGAGACGAAATCCGTGCGACAATCGCACGTTAGAGATGGAAGGCAGACAGAGTATGGAATACGCACGAATTGCACCAATGCAGATTTAATATCAATTTGGTATCACATTAGAGCCTTGCAATGATTCCGTGTATTTTCAACATTCCTTAGCTTTGTGACAAATAGTCGTGCGGAATCCATGCGATATGGTTCATTGACAATGATCGTGTACATTCAGTACCAAATTAGGGCTCTAGTCAAATTGTCGAATTTCTAAAAATAAGCAACTGGATGAGCAAAGAACTTAAGAGACAAGAGAAATGAAGGATGAGAAGTTATTGACAATCCCATTCTTGAACCCTTATGTTCTCGGAACTGTGCCTTTAAATGAAATCAAGTCTATGGATGAAACATATTTCATCTCTATGTCCTTTTGTCATCCATGACCACCTCTTTTCATTCATCATACGAATTGCAGCGATGAGATATGGATGATTTTTGAATGCGATGAGCTCTCGTACATCCATTCTCACGGGGTTGTTCCATAGCACACGCATTTGATAAGTACCTACTACTAAAATCAACACCAAATATGAGGCACCCTTTTCATGAGTACTACTGTCTGTCTGGCTGGTTGGCTGTCTGTCTGTTTCCCCCTTGTTGCTGACTCACCATCATCGTCTGCACTGCTGCTGCACTAGGCCTTCGCAATTAAGCTCACCAGAGCGCTTCACACCTGTACCGTCATTGTTAATAGGTTTGTTTCCTATTTCTGCATACTTGTTTGCCAGTAGCGCAGGTTGAGGATTGATTGTAGCAGCTCATGTAGGTGCGATCTGGTGTTTGATGCCCGTGTCTGCTTGAAACACGAATAGACATTCAGATGTCCTATGGAGCGACATGAAACTAGGTGTTTTGGTGAGAATTCTGGTCTTCTTGAGTGGCTGCATTAAGGATTACGTTCTGAAATAGCTTGATATGATTCATTTTTGTATTTCGGAGGTATGAACTGGCGGCGGATGGAGATCGTGGCATCGCAGTGATTGCAGAGATATTAGCAGTGCAGGTTGAGGGGACACTAGCATTGTCTTTGACCAACGTTGCATCTCGATTTTCATTTTTGTCCCAAGACCAAGTAGCGCGCGTATCTTTATTGATAACGTTGTGGAAACCCTGCTTTTCTATGGGATCTACAGATCTGCGAAATGAACGTCATTTCAGTAGTGTGTGGCGATTCCTCACATAAACAGCATGGGCTTTCGCGGCCTTCACACTGTCCGCAGCTGTCTTTTTGAACCTTTGACCGAGCCACAACAAATTTCGATTGGATGTTGGTTGAACAACGTAGCAGCAGCAGCGCAGCATTTCTGCAACCCGCTCCCACTCTGGGTGTGTAGCAAACAGGGTAGCTTCCTGCTCCTCATCAAGGGCGGATATGGCTTTCGGAGATGTACGCAATAAAATGCCAAACACAGTATGAGGTAGCTACGGCAAGTAAAACATATGTCAAGTCGACAATAGAGGTGTTCTTATGCCTACTGCGTAGCGGGATTTTCAAATCGAGACATTGGATTCCAGATGAGCGAGATGCCTTCATTTCATGGCTTCGGGGGGAGTTCGCCGCTGCTAATGCAATGATTGATGGCATGTGCCACCATTTGCAGACGATCGGGAAGCCTGGGGAGTATGATTTTGTGCTAACTTGCATTCAGCCACAACAGCTGTACACTGCGACAGAGGTTGATGGAGGCAATCTGCGGAAGGAGATGACCAATAGACTTTGTGATTCAAGGGAAGCAAAGGGAGGGTCTCTAATTCCCAGTTTTTTCTCTTCGTCACAACACGGAGGTGCGGAGGAAAGACGCTCAACTCTAGAGGTCTTTGAATTTCCGGGCAGATCTGACATTGAAAGTGACAGGAGGGGCAATGATCAAGGCGCAAAGGGGAGACAAAGGGTGGCTCTCGCCAAGGTAGTGTAGTGTGAATGCAGTAGGGGCAATTTTAAATTTTACTGTTGCTCACTGAGTTGTTTGTATTCAAGAGAGGGGCCAGTACCAGTGTGATAGGGGTTGAGTCGTGCCTAGTGGGTTTTTCATTCATTGGATAAACAAATTTCTCTCGTTAGATGGATGTGTTTCATTGTCATCGAGGATGCAATATCGGGGAGGCCTGAGAGTGCTGCGGGCAAGGGAATGAGCAGGGGCAGTGTGTAGAAGGTGACTTAAGCACATTCTGTTTGTCTTGATTTGCCATGAAGCATAATTAAGATAGTAGTAATGAAGGGGAGACAAAGGGGAGGCAACGTTGTAACTTGTGCAGCTGCTAGAAGGAAGAAGCCGTGCCGTCATTTCTTTGATGAATTGCAAATTTAGACTCGCTGGAGGATAAGCGTGCAAGGACAGAGCTTGGTAAAATGTGCTCGTGCCAGATGAAGGGAGGCGGTGCCATCATCACTTAGCTGCTTTGAAGAGTGGGGATCGCTGGAGGATAGGCCTGCGGTGGAATGAGCACTTTGACACTATGTGCTGTTGACAGAAAGGAAGGCCTTGAAGGGATAAAGATTTAGGCCTGCTGAGAGATGATAAGAGTTGTGGGGGGAACGACTATAAATATGCATAAGGGCTGTGGCCACAGTAGCTTGTTGTCAAAGTTGGAGATCTCATCTTAGGGTAAGATAGCAGTAATGAGGGGAAAAACAAGAGTTGTCTGGCAAGATGGTAAGGGGGCTGCCGGGAGAGAGCAGAACTGTCAGGCCTTGAAGAACTTTTAAGATTAGGAATTAATGTAGACTGGGTGCTGCAACAATGAAGAATTTAGTATACGACATCTTCATTTTGGAGAAGCGCCGGGGGATGCAAGTAACAACAAGCATTAAGGCGGATGATGACAGAGAGGGTGAGGTGCCAGCTCGAGCATGGAACCCACCGCTTGAACAGGGGTATGTATCAGTTAAGTGCGAAGGGTCTTCTTCTTCTTGGCTTTGGAGTTAGTATAAATGAGATGAGAACATTTTGAAAAATGGAATGGAGTGGTGGTATGGACTTCAAACCAGGGAGGTGTAGAGAGAATGGCAGATGATGATTGTGTCTCTTGGAATGTTGATAGAGGCTCTCCTCATCACTTAAAGGTTGCATGACTGATACTGTCCTTGCATTTTGATAGTTAGAATGAGAGGGCTCAGCTTTGGAAATTTGTTGCTTAAAGGCTGAATGCAGATGTGGTGCTTGGAAGAATATAGATACAGTTAAGGGGCGTTTTGTATCCACTGCCTGACAAACTGATTGCTTCAGCAAGCATCAGAAAGAAGAGGGTCTTTGTTTGGGTAAAAAGGAAGAATGAAGGGAGGGTCACTTGTGAGATAAAAGAAAAACCATGAGAGGCAGGATTTACCTATGTCTGTACATTGTGGTATATCCATGTTGCCTTCTCACATCATAGTGCTATCATTCTGGAGGAAGTTCAGCAAGTACAGCTTAAAGGGAATCACTTCATAGGCTGTGTGTTCACCTTGATAGTGATCTGTTTGTAAGACTGAAATCATCACACCAACCTTATTGGTGCACGCAAACCCTACTTAGATGTACCAAGTCATGAAAGGGAGAAACTTCCCAGTCCCATCCATGTCTTCTCTTCCACTGTGGCGTGGATGAGGGCATCTGGCCTCTGATCATGAATGGTGTAGATCCACTGATTAAGGGCTTGTGTCTTAGGCTAGCAAGCTTACCTTTCACTAAGAACTAGATTAGAATTAGACAGAAGGGATTTATGCCCTTCTTTTTGGTATCAGAGCTAGATGGTCAAAGGACCGAGTTTCTTTTATGGTAAAGTCATTAGGGAGTTTGAGAGAAGTTAATGCACCAAGACATTGGTTCAGCCAAGGGTGCACCTTCCATGGTCCTAGAATAATCTTGGGAGTGAGTTAAAGGGCTGGGGGAAACAGCAAGCATGATGGTCTGAAGAATGGGAGTTTGGGCAAAGTGCAAGCACTTGCAGCAACCTGTGAGAGAATGCCATAATCATGTTGGATGCAATGACGAGCAAATGGGGGTCGACTGGATAGTCCATTTGCAGGGAGGAGTAATGAGGATGTTCATCGCTGGATCAAGGAACTATACTTGGAAGGAGAGCTCCGGGGCTTTGGAGAAGACAAGCTCTTGTCTTTGGCAAGGCCGAATCTTAAAGCACAAGCAGACACTTGGTATAAGATGCAGAACCCTAAACTCAACAACTGGTGGAAGTTTCAGAGTGCAGTCATCCTAAAGTTCGGAGAGGATCATGTATAGGCTGAAACCAGGGGGATGGTGGACAGTATAAAACAAGATGACAAAGAGGATGTAAGGAAGTACTTTGACAGATTGAATGGTTGGTGTTGCAAAGCTCAAGTTTCTGACATTGAGCGAAAGAGGAGATTTGTGAAAGGATTGAAACCTGAGATTGTAACAATACTCTTGGGGAGGACATTTGCGGATATGAATGAAGCGCTTGAAATAGTTAGTGATCTAGAAAGAGGGCTTGAGAAGGTTGATAAGATGCCTCTGGAATCAAGTTGGCAGGATGCACGCTTGATGGCAGAGCAAGTCCTGCGGGAAAACTCTGAAACCAAGCTAGAGTCAGTAAAAGGGAGTGATCTTGACCACCATTGTACTGCCACACCAGTATTCAAGCATCTTGATGCCGTCAACAGCAGCTTGCAAGGGTCGTGTGGACAAAGCTTAGTGAGAGAGGAAGAATTCAGAGGTAGGAAGGTTCCATGGGCTACCAAGGCCATGTATATGGGCAGGTCACTGTCTTTTGTTCAACCAAGAAGGGTCATGTGGAGTGTACAGAGAGACACACATGTGGACACCAATTGGGAGCAGAGGAAGTGGCATATGCTCAATACAAGACAATGCGGGGCAATGCACCTGTCTGCATCGAAAGTTCTGAACACTCAAGCAAGGAAGGCCATACAACCAATGCAACACCTGGGAATGATGACAAGAAGGATGCTGCACTCAAGGGGAGGTTGGTACAATGCACAAGAGACATCAAATTGCATTACAACTTAGGATCAGATGTGAGTCCGCAGACATCACCAGTTCATGCCACAAACCAGAGTGGCTGTCCAGCTCTTGAGATCACAGATGTAGATGTAAGGAGACCTGAAATCCCACCCATAGAAAAGGAGATAAGAGATCTGGATGTTGTTCAGCAGAAAGGTTGGGTTGTCTCAAAATTTTGGTTACATTTATGCTTAATCCGAAGCACAAGGAAGCCACGATCAGTTATGGAACCTCCTAAAGAGATACAGCTCGGGGAAGAAGGAGTTTGCCTTATTGCTGATCAAGCCAAGGCTGACCAAATGGAGAGAGTCAACAGGGTGTTGACTGAAAGGGATTCGTCACGAAGAAAATGACCTTGGAGTAGGCCTTTGCCAAGAACCAGCAGATAAACCAACCACTCAACAGTGGAGGAGGTTTGCTGCAATTTTTCAGATGGTGAATATAGGACAAATTCTGTTTGAAGTGATCAATCTTGTCCTTGGTACATTCAGAAGTCTGAACAAACACCCATCTTCAATAGAAGGAGAGCGGTGCACAGAGAGCTCAGAGGATCTGGAGGAGGAGCAGGGAACCAAGACTGATAGCCTGGATGATAAAGAACAAGCCAGCCAGTCCCCTGAAGCCACCAATGACTATACGAATCCCAAGTGGCCAAGTGATGCATATTGCCCATCATATAGTAAGGCACAACACCACAATCAGGCTGCCCATGATGAGGAGAATCACAAATCTTTCAAGGAATGGAGAGCTTGGACAACACCCACTAAGTCATTGCAGGTATCTCTGATTCAAGAAGCTGAGAGGTGGAGGGAAGAGCCTGGCCTGTTCAGAGGCAGTGATCAGACCACATCAGTAAAGGAAGAATCAGGTCAGCTGGTTTGCAATAGCAACAGCCAAAAGATGGGATGGAAACAACAAGAGCGAGAAAGGTTTCAGCTGGACCTTGGGGATTATCACATCAGCTTTGGTCATAGACTTGGGACAGTATTGACAAGCAGCCAAACCATGAGGGTCACCCAAGCTGGTCAGGTGCTCAATGTAGACATAAGACCACGGGAGCACCAACTGAGCAATTGGGGTGACAAACTGAACAACACAGATCTGATATCAAATTTTCTGTCACAGTTTGAGGTGATGGCTGAGGACAAGAAGGAGGGAAGGGATGCTCGTGTGCACAGGAAACCTGATTGACATGGATCACTATGACGTGCCAAGGAAACCTCCTGATCTTGAGAAGGAGGAGGACATGGAAGGTTTTTGGGAGGTGGTGCTGCAATTCAGGGAATATGGCAAGGCATCCAGACAGATTGCAGACCAGAGGAGACCAATGTGTTTGAGAAACAAACAAGGCAAAGTCAGGGAACATGAAACCCTGCAAGATGCAACCTTGCGAAGCCTGAAGGGCATATCAAAATGGCAAGTGGCATTTTATGGTGGTGAAAGATTAATCACCAGGGGTGGTGCCATCAAACACCCACAATTAGGTTTTCCAACCAAGGGCTTGGGGGCTGCCAAGAGGACATGCAAACCAGGAAAGTATGACCTGATCATGATGGAGGGATCAAAGTTGTCCATGTGCAGTGGACATTTGAGAAATGAGGTGATATTGTCCGAAGGCAACCAGAATTTTGCACCAATGGATTGCCATGAAGGCAAGGTAGTTGATGCTAAGTCAGACATGACTGAGCATATCACCATGGCTGGGTCAGTAGTTGGCAAGTGTTTAGTACTCAATATGAGACTGGGATGTGATCTGGGAATGCAGGCTCTGGAGATGCATCTGGTGATGTGGGAAAGTGTGAAGCCCGGCCAGGTCGTGTTCGTGTCAGTTTGCAAAGCATGCACCAGCCTTGCATCTTTTGCAAGGGGCAGGCAGGTCCATGCTGACATCATGAGGGCTGGAATTGCACCAAATATAGATCTGAACAGCGCCCTCGTGGACAGGTAGGACAGATATACTTGATGACACGCCCCTACACGGAAAGTGCTCGCTGCTATGGTGCACTCCATATGCTCAAATGGTCGAGCCCACAGCTTGTTACTCTGGATGCCCAGCAACTCGCATCCCAAGCATTCATGCGACAGCACAGGTCACGTCTTCCATCTCATCATCGTCTTGTTTTCAAGCACATGCTTGCCCCTGCTCAGCGATCACAAAGTTTACACTGCGAGCTGCCTTCAAACTCTTCGCTATCTACAACTCCGGAGATAAATGCTTGCAGCGTCGTGCAGAAGCGACCACCGGTGTTCTTCAGTATGAAGTCATGCGCTCAAAGACTGCTCCCTCAGTCGACAACCCTCATACATGGGATCTTGTAAGCTGATCATACTGGTCATTGTGACAGACTCTGAGTTGGCTGAATTACCGAAGAAGCGACCTGCTGTCCCACCTTTCAGCATCCCAGGCTTGTGCCAGTTCAGTTGTCGGAAAAAGTTGTTGTGCCATCTGATGCGACAACCATGGCAGAGTTCCGTATCTGGAAACACCACGCTATCCACGTTCCCGATGGCCTATCTTCATCATTACATCAGCTCCCTCCTTGTGTTTTTCAACATGGCCTCGCGGCATTCCACTGTGGTATCTCCTCCAGCAACTTCAGGTATGTGCGGATCAATAGACCAGTGGCCAATCTAACGGACTCACTATCCAAGCAAACCAGGTAGTGCCCCCCCCCCCCCTATTTTTGCTACATACATGAAGCATAATTACTATGTGGCAGGGGTTCCGTCACATCTAAATGTTCCTCGTCTTCTTTTCAAGCAACCTATGTTCAGAACTGGTCAGGGATACTTTACGGCTCAACGGGATAACAATACCTGTCTTCTAAGTTTGATGTGCAGATTTTCAAGCCTACCCCCGCTGTTTGCAGCTTATAACTCCCCCTCAACAAAGTTATTTATGAGGAGTCCAAGCCAAAGGCAACTGCTACCCAATTATGCTAGCTCACTCCTCAACCTCCTACCTACCTGCTGCACGGTACTAGCCTCTCCCCCTCTGCATCCCTCTAATGCTCAGTGTACATCGTCACTCATGACCTGGTATGTCACTCATCCTTCACCCCTAGCTCCTCAGGATCTGAATTCCAAACAACTTCTCTGCTTCCTTAACAGTAGCATTTCTTCTCATGCACACCATGTTCTCCCAAGACTGAGACAATCTATTCCTACCCAGGATCGGTGGCTTATGATTATTACTAAAATTTGTTCCCAATCACTATCGCACTGTCTTATGGTAAATATGACATATTACTACAAGGTCAGATGCTACTTGTCATGGCCTCTAGCATGCATATCCACTTTACTAAATCTCTCATGCTTTCAATTGTTCACTGTACTTGGCTATCTTCTATCACTACGAGCTGTCATCACCTCTGGACTCTACCCTGGTTACTAAATGCTTGTTTCTACCCCTCCAGCAGTTTTGTACTCTGGCAGGCACGGAGCAGCTCCCCAAATACTGGCTTACATCATCCTGCAATTGTTGCACGCCTCCACGCGCTCATAGTCTTACTGTACTTTCTCCTGACTGTTCCTACTCCAGCTCTATCTAGCACTTCCCTACTATTGCTTGTTTACAACTCTAACATATTGGAACCTCGCAATGCGCAGAATTGGAGCGCCAATTACCTCCCCACTGCTCACAGGCAGTTAGACCAAATCGGCCAACACTATTTCAATGGCAAAACCTGCTTCACACAATTCAGCTCAACTCCTACCTGGAATGCCGGTCCCCGGGCTACTCCCAATGTTTTTGCTTCTGTACTTTCTATTTCTGACAGTCTATACTGCTCACTCACTATTACTACTGTACACACTACCCTATCGGTATTTTCTCATGGTCATGACTCACATGCCATTCCAATGTATGTCACTACCTTTGATCCCCAATTCACATTCTATGACGATAATTTTTTCATCTACCAACATGGGGTATGCCCCATGCCAACTTCTGGCGCAGACCCATCACACTATTCTCACACTATTTTCTCACATTTCCTCACACTATCTCCTCATACTATTTCCTCACACTTTTGCTCTACAAACACATACTATCTACATGCTCAATTACATGCCCAATATGACACGCCTACTCTATCATTACAATGTGCTATTTCAAGATCTTGTTCAATTCATCATCATACCTCCATATTCTCACCGAGGACCCACCCATATTTGACTCAGCCATGCTACATTATCTCAACCCTCCCCCCCCCCCCCCAACAATCTGTATACAAAATCTACTCACATATATATCTCGGACAAAAAATTCCACCAATTTGCCCGTACCTCGTTGCTAATTTCTCACAAACTTTACAAAGCTTACACTTACAACCAAATCTTATTCACATGGCGGTGTGTATGCCGGCCTCTCCCAACAATTCCGGTACATTCCGAAACCTCTAGTCTATTTTTCAGCTCCCAAGCTCTCCTCACAACTATCCTATGTTCCAAGTTAAGTATTATATAAATTCCCATAAACACATAACAGACCCACTTCCCCATATACTTTTCAAACCCTGTACCCTCCAAATACCCCCTCACTACCCCTCTTATGACCTACCTACACCTCCCCGCTCCCCAGTTACCCCCCCCTTTTCACACACACATACCCTACACCCATAATACTCATAATTACATAGCAGGGACTATACTACATCCAGGGCTATCCATAATACCACTAAATATAATACACACATGTACCCTCATATATCCCACCCCTTGTTCCTCCGATGGCTCAAAATCGCTACACGTCCCATACCTCTTCGTATTCCTATACCTATCCCCCCCTTCTCATCCCCACTCCCTCCACCTCAAAACTACTCCTTCACTAATACCAAAATGTAATAATAGCCCACTTACCAAAATTATAACTACCCCCATCTCCCATTATTGCTTAAATGTTATACCCCTCCCCACTCCCTCCCACCAACTTCATAACCCTAGGATTGACCCCCCCGCACACTCATTGCCCACTAGTTCCACTTCCATAACCCCCAATGCTTCTATCCACACAATCCGGCCACATCTCTCTCACTCCCACCTTTCTACAACACCCTACCAAATACACTTTGAACCCCTTACACAAGCGGTTCATCCACATGGTACCCGCCATTATAACCCCCTAAAATCCAGGCATTACTACCATCATCCCCCCTCAAGCAACACCGCTTATACAGACACATGTACTGACCTCATCCTCCTTAGATGCGGTGACATCCACCCAAACCCAGGCCCCTCTACCATCACTAGCATCATCAACAAGCTTTCAAAGGACCATAAAGACAGATATGCACTATATTTCCAAACAGACACTGTCCTCACTCGTACTTGCATATCAACACCTTAGTGGCCCACTCTCTTCTTTCTCCCCAGCCCTCCCACCAATCACCGCAAACCCACACACCCAATTGCCACCTTTGGGCTCCCTGCCTGCCAACACCCATCTCTAGTCAGGGCCACCCGTAAACTTAGTACATACCCCATACAACACCTCCTATTCTCACTAATCATCATCATCTCCCCAATACCCTCAATATGCAATGACTACTTTCGAACCCAACCAGACACACATATTTGTTCACTACTATAACAACTGCATGATTTACCCTCACTACCTCACAGATATCTAGCACCCCTATACTACCTACACAACCTCCACGAATCCCTCGGCCTACTACAAGCCAAGCCCGGAGAAGTCCATAGGATTCTCGGCGAACACCTAGCACACCCATACATGAGCTAGATACTATCGCCAACAAATTCCCAATCCTCTCCAAAAAAATTCTCACTTCAACCCTTCAAGCCAAGACAGACATCCCTGGATATCAACCTCCGTCCATGACACCGCCATCCACCACCCCCTCCTGCGTGCCCAGCTCCACCAGTGACCCACCTCCAACACCTCCTAGATCCCACAGTTCCCCACACACCTCCTCCTCCCAGCAAACACATGCACTCAACAGGGTGCGGATGTTGTATGAGCGGTGAGCAGGATTAAGCATGAGCATGAGCAGAAATAAGCATGAGCGTAACATATTTTATGGATTTTTTGCCAAATTTATCCTTTGTGGAGGTAAAAAAGTGCCAAGTTCTCCATTATCATTGGCTTCGACCTTAGGTTCGGATCAAAAAATATAGGTTTGGCAGTTACCGAACCTGAGTAGTCGGTGCTGATTATAGCACAACAGTGCTATGAGAGTTAGGTAGTCGGTGCCGATTATAACATAATAATGCTCGGACGGATGGAAAGCGGCTACCGCGGAAATAGGCCCGTTTTCTATTACCGTGGTCCGGCCGAGCCGGCCGACCTTGTGGCCGACTATTGTCAGTGCCGGAAAAATATTAAAAAATAAAAAATAAAAAAAAAAAATAAACTATTAAAAAACTATAGTCGGTGCCGACTATACACAACCTTCGCTCATCTACCTAGTTGATAATTTTGTAAAGGTTGTTATCTCATATGGGATCACATAGTCGGTGGCATTCGTCACATTGCAATGGAACCCATTCGAAGATGTTCTTTCCCCCTATTTCGTATGCTGTATTATAGTCCGTGGCGACTATAACACCCAAGATTGGGGCACGGATATAGACATTTTATCCCCTATTTCCGTTGCCTCTTACCAA
The DNA here is from genome assembly GCA_030704615.1 of Takakia lepidozioides. NCBI lineage: Eukaryota > Viridiplantae > Streptophyta > Takakiopsida > Takakiales > Takakiaceae > Takakia > Takakia lepidozioides. Next base: position 67,062,780 of record CM060733.1, on the reverse strand, counting down.
GTTTAAAATAATGCAGTTTATGTACATCAACATCCACACAGGGGACTCCCGAGAGGTCCGTTTTTTGTTTTTAGGGTGGTTCGGTGTAGGTTCGGGGGAGGTTCAGAAAAGTCCGCTCATGCTCATGCGCTCACCGCTCATGCATTTGCAATCCCCCACTCAACATACTTACTTGGAATGTAGGATCACTTGCCACCAGCATTCAAAGCCTTATCCATCTCACGGATTCTACACCCCCGCATATCATCCTATTACAATAAACTAAACTCAACACACACAACCCCCAATAGTTCCTATATCAACAAACTCCTTCCAGCCTACTATATTGTTGTATGGTAATTCATTCACAGCCGCACAGTGCCTAACTAGACGTTCCGTGCCATACCATCCTACTCGGGGCGGGGTGGCTTTTGGTATCCTCCGCACACATCACTCCCCTAGCACCACGGTCAAAATACCTGTCGCTCTCCCCCTCCGATCAACCCTTCAAATCATCAAATTACACCTCCCCGCGCTCCCCCCCCCCCCCCCCCATTATCTTTATACACTTGTACATGCCCTCACACGCCGAAGATCTCCCCCTGATCCCTGATATCCTACTCACCATCTCCAACACACTAACCCAATCCTTCATCCACTCCCAGCACTACATTCTAGCAGGCGATTTCAACAGGGACATTGCCCTCATGGGTCACACATACAACGGTATACACAAAACTTCATCCCGCGCAGACCACGAATGGGCCAAATTTACTCAATCACACCACCTCCGTTATATACCCGTCAATCACCATTATTCCAGACAAGGTGGACTCAACTACTCATCCTTAAGCCTTCTTGACGGCTTCTACCTCAAACACAGAATGACATCCCAACTTACCTTAACAATCATGTGCACATTAATAGTTTATGTAATTCAGACCATTATCCCGTTTCAGTAACCATCCCACCATCCCTCATCCCCTTTAGACCTATTCCACCCATACATGTTCCACCGCCGCAATCTAGAATTTTATCCCCACTCCCCTACAATAACATAGTCACCTTCCTAAAGCACTTCCAACCAACATCTGCCGAGCGGCTTTTACTCACCCATCCCCTAGCTATCCGAGGTGGAAACTCCAAGATAGAAGAGTTGGAAATCTCTAAGTACTTAGCCCGCTCAGAACAATCAGTCATGACCTACAAGTAGTGTATCATGGGGGTGCTTCCTATTTGTATTCCTTCTTGCATTTATGTTAGCAATTTACCTTACTGTCTATGATTAAATATCAGATTGCTTTTGCAATCTATCATGTTCCAACTACTCAAGCATTCATTCCACAGCTTCACTCATATCTCTCTACACGGTGTGAGTATGAAATGGAATCATATTAATATCTATCATGTATCAGGCCGAAGCTATGGTGTCTTTAATCTGCTCTACAGTGCATCTCTACAGCTTGCATGAATCAAGCATCATCTCATCGTATCTCCTCCTCTGTGTAATCTCCATCCCTGTGCTGCAAGATCGTGCTCTCTGCCTGATCTCCTCAAGTGATGTCCAAGAAGTGATCCCAGAAGTGACGCCCTCAATGTCGCTACTCTGCCTATTCTACCTGCAAGCTGTTCTAACCGCCAAACTAACTAACTGTCATCCAAAACAGAATGCACGTTCCCTCTGCAGATGTCGTTCCCACACAGTCGTTCTCTGCCAATGATAACCATTCCATGTGAACGCTATAACGGGCTATGCCAAGCTGTGTCAGACTGTGACTGGCTATGTGAAGCTGTGTCGGGTTGTGACTATGTCGAGCTGTGACTGGCTGTGTCGGGCTGTGTCGGGCTGTGATAGATTGTGATAGGCTGTGACTGACTATGATAGGCTGTGATAGGTTGTGTAAGGCTGTGTCAGGCTGTGACAAGTTGTGTCAGGCTGTGTAAGGCTGTGACAAGTTGTGTCAGGTTGTGTCAAGCTGTGACAGACTATGTAAGGCTGTGACTGACTGTGATAGGCTGTGTAAGCCTGTGACTAACTATGTGAGCTTGTCTACCATCCCTAAGGCCTGTGTCTGTCACCCCTAAGGCCTCTGTTGGTCTGAGCCTACCATTCGTAAGTCTGCGCAAAATTAGGGGTACCCCACAAAACCCGTAAAACTGTCTAAGTCCCAGACAGCCCTCTAACATTATCCCTCACCCTCTCAAAAAGCCTTGTCCTCACGGTTTACTGCTTAGGATCAGCAAACCTCTGTGAACGAACACCCTTCTACCGGTGAGAGTCCCTCGGAGGGCTAGTGGGGATGACTATCGACTAGATGGATCTGACTGTCCTGCCTTAGGCTGATATGGAGGTAACTTTTCAGGCATAGGAGATCCCCGTCATTTCTTCTCCGCCATTTGTATCCCATAATCCTCAGCCATGTCAAAATTCCCGTCCATAGAACCAGTAGTATTCGAATCATCTTCCCCCCCGTTGGCCGTAATGTTTCCTGTCCTTCGGTGGCTTCGCAGAAATCCTGACTGGCATACAATGTATGCCCACCATGTCTGGAAGCTTATATTGTAAGACTTGTGTCAACCTCTTGCGGGCAAGATTAGTGTATGCCCGCAGCTCATCATCTGTATAGCTGAGTGGTGTGCCAATGACTTTGGAGAAGTGCAGCCACTTCCTGGCTTCATGCCCCTTGGGAAAAATGTGGTCAAGACCCAAGTTCTCCTTGGTCAAGTTCTCCAGAGCAAAAGTAAACCAAGAACGGAGTTGGGGATCCTTTTGAAGCAGATGACCTCATACATATATGTATGTGGTGGAACTGAAGGTAACATCCAATGCTCCCCACTGGAATAAGTCTGAAATCTCATCTGCATCTTCTGCTGCTCAATGTAATAGAGTGAAATAAAACAAGCAGCATAATACAGTCCACAACCCATGACCAAACTAGGTACCCTTGGCTTGGTGTAAATGAATCCATGAACAATCTGGAAGGCAATTAATTCCTTCAGCATGGTTCCTGCCTCAGACTAGTATCGCGCAAAATGGTGATCTTCAATGGGTCTGTCCGTTGGAAGAACTTTAGTCCGAATTGCCACTGGCAACCAAATGCGCATAATCTGGTAATAGTGTGCCAAAGACTCTGGAGGACTGAATTCTTTCCAAGCCAAATCCATAACAATGGGATTTTGGTTGAAGGGTAGAATCATAGCCCGATTGTATTCAAGTGCAGTAGGAGTAGTAGGTGGGTTAAAAGAAGCATCACCCCAAACCTCAGACAGTGATTGCTGCAGTGCCATGGTATCAACACTGTCGTCCTGGCGTGGTTGTTGTGATGTTGTTGCCACAGTCCCTCCTGATGTTGGCAAGTCATGCACTTCCTGTGCTGAAGGTTGGAAAATCAAAGTCCTTGCGTGCAAATAAGTAGCCATGAGCTGTTCCTCAGGAACAAAGGCTCTTTTGTCAATGTTGGAGCTCAAGTCATCCACTTGAGTCTGCAGCCCTTCTACATCCTCCTGTAATTCAGCTATCCGACTATAGACATTGTCTATAGTGGTTGTGGCAATGTTCTGCACCTGTAGCCTGAGATCATTCATCTCGTCTTGGGTGAGCTTTCTTGGTGCTTTCCCTTCCACTGGCCCTTGTGTTAACCACTCTTGCAAAATATGATTATCCACCAAGTCCTGTGTAACACCACGGAGATCTTGCTCCTCCTTGAGCCGGTATGCTTCCAACTGCTGTTGTAAATTCTCCATGCACTTCACATGAGGCTCAACTAGAGCTGCATAGGCAGCTGACAGATTATTGGCTCATTTCCAAGCTTTTTCATTCACAGAAAGTTCATTGTCCCGTACTGTGCTGGTTTGCTACAACTCAAAGATGTATCTGTCCTTCTGGATATCAACTTGGTGGAACTGCTGAATGGTATCCTCATTGCGACAGATAGTAGATTTCATGTCAGCAATGAGTTTCCCCTGCTCCATTGACTCTGTCTTCGCCGTTATACATCTCTCAGCATGGTTCTTGATTTCCAGTATAGCCATCTCCAGATTAGTCGTTAGTGTGGCACACTGTATGATCATTTTCTGATGGACTGCTTCCAATTCTGTATGAAGCAACTTCACTTCATGCAACTTGCCCTCATGCTGAATCTGTATCTACTATAGTTGCTGCTTATGCACTTCATGCAACTTCTCTTGCTCAAGACCTGCTTCAATTAAATCTTCCTTCGCAAGCTGTAGGGCAGTTTTAGTGTCCTCCAACTCTTTCTGCAACTTGAGGTTGGCCTCCACATCCACCCTGTTTGCACACTCAGTGGCAATTCTTACCTCAAGCTCTTGCTTGAGCTCCTCCCACAATGCTACCAATTGAGTGGAAGGAACATGAGTCTTGATGTAGGTGCCCAATAGGTTGAGAGTCCTGCTTATGGAACTCATAAGCATGGCCTGCTGTGGGTCGTCATGGAGAACCTGCTGCTGTTCTTCCTGATTCTCTACAGTTTGATGTTTCACAAACAAATCAGGCCATGCATCAGAAAAGTTTGCTACACTAGTTATATTTTCAGGGATGTTCAAATTATGAATATTGTCATATGGTCATAGAAGCAGTAGAGTACTGGATACCCAAAGACTTGTTACAAGTCAGATACACCGAAAAAGACAAATGGTATTATTGTGCCCATTAAAAGATTGGTGATCAATTAGTAAAAAGGAAAATTAAGTCGTAATACGGATTCTGGCAAGATAGGGTAAATCTTGGAGAAAGGGTAGAGACCACTATAAATTTCCTTTACTAACATACCAAGACTATTTAAAGGGTACTGAAAAGGAATTCTGCATATGATGAATAAGGAAATTAAAGAAAAAGCTAAGCAAGACAGAGCTGAACGAATAGAGAAATATGCTGCAGAAAGGGAGGCTCGGTTAAGAGAAGAGTTCCCAGAATTACAAAACTTGAATATTATTCAAGGTGAGACATCAAGACAAATTGACAGTGATAAACCAGAAAATCAGGAAATTGGATCGGTGGGAAGTGGGAACACTACACCAGAAGAAGTTGCCAGTAATGCACTTGATGAATGGTTACCACAAGAAAGATTTGAAGGACCTTCTACAGTAACCAGTCCAAATCGAGGCTTTGCTGAAATATTGGAAGAAAGATTTGAAACACCAACACCACCACAGCCAGCAGCAGCGGGACCATCCCAATTTGGACAACCAGTTGCACCAGCAGCACCAGTTGCACCAGTTGCACCAATGGCTTTAGCAAAAAGCAAAACCAGACCGTCGTTCCCTTTATATGATGGGAAATCTGATCCAGATATCCATCTTAATCAATTTGAGAACATGTGCACCATTTACAATGAAGCAACAGACCAGGAAAAGATCTGATTATTTCCTTGTTCAATGGCCAGGAATGGTTGGCAACCTTTCCAGCAAATCACTTTGCAAATTGGGCGGATATGAGAGCCACGTTTCAAGAAATATAGAGATCCAACAAATCCATGTCTGAACTCTTCACAGGATTACAGAACCTGAGACAGAAAAAGAAGGAACTGGTAGTCGACTACCTGGAGAGAATGAAGACTCTGATCAGGAAGCTACCTCAACCACCATAACAAGTGTTTGATGAGATGCCTGAACGAGATGTGTCTACATGGGATACATGTCCAGGTACCACGGGCATCCAACGAGATGCGCGGCATGCCATTGTTTCTGCATCTCGGGTGTGTAGACACAGCTTGGGCCCGCCACGGTCCAAGCCATGAAGAACGGGGGCTCTTGAGCCAGGGCCCCTGTATGAAGAAGCACGTATTTCATATACCTGCAGGGCAGTCAGCATGCGTGAGCAAAAGTTGAGACCAACGTACTCACAGAGTGCAACCGAAAACATAAAATGCGAATGTGGTGCCGCATTTCCCCGACAAACCTCATAACCAGGCTTCGCATACAAGGGCAGCTGGGCTTCACCTATAAACAATGTCACGTAGCAGTTCAGGGAATTCATTTCAGAAAAGCAAATCGGGGGAAGTACCTTGAATTACCTAGAACCACCAAGTCATGCGGTTGAGCCACACATCCACTGCAGGGTCGGAAACTTCGAGTGGAAAAAAAACACATTGTCCTTATACTCTCCGATGCATTCCAGATCGACAGCCACCGTGTCTGCCATTTCCGATCCAATGTTAGGAGCACGAAGAAGAGTGGCTATTGCTACGAAGGAACTTCAGTGCAGTGAAACCTCACCTTCTCTTTCGCCTCAACACATGCCATTGAGAGGTGATGCAGTTTCTCCAACTGCATGGTCGGCTGCATGGCCCGAGAATAGTTTTTGCAATCTTGGGGATGAAGTCCTTTCCAAGTGCCGGATCTGCAATGGCCACCAGCTTCACAGCTTTGACTTGTATTTCGTTCTGGACTTGACCCGGCTTCCTTCAAGTGCTCAGTCAATGACTGCAACGTTTTGACTTGCCCCTCACTTTCCATGAAGAAGCGTTTGGCATGGGCCAAATCCAGCTTGATGTTTGACTGCAACAAAAACATGCAGAAGCGTTACATTCGATTCATGTGGAAAGATTACTGAAATTGGGGAAGGATGAGCAGAGGGAAATGAGAGGACGACTTACTTCGTATATCACCTCCACCATTCCATCCATAGTGAGACGATACCATGTCCGGTCAGTTTTTGCCACGACTTTCTGAATGAACTCGGGCTCCAGCATTTCCGCAAACATGTGCGGATCAGTGAGACCAGTTTTCCTCACCCTGTATAGCATATGTGCCATGTGGGTATGCACGTACGCATTTTCAGTGACCCTGCAAGGCACACTCTCCAGTTCAGTCCACGGAAGCACGGAAACAAAACAGATTGGAAACCAAAATGCGGCACCGCATTTCGAATGTGCTTGGGAGGGTATGAGTATCTTACGAGTTGAGGTCCGCCATGGCATTCTTGAGCAGGGAGGAGTCTGCCGCCTTCACCTTGAGGATGACACACTCCACCATGTAATGCCAGCCAATATGCTTGGCATGGTTCTGCTTGATGTACTCCCACCAGGCAAGAAGTCGGTGATTCTCGTCCCACACAAAGAACATTTTACCCGACATATGGCCGAAGTCTGGATCACCCTTCAGCGTTGCCTCGAATTCGTCGTTGCGAGTGTGCCAGTGGGTATCCCATGTTGACAATTCATCCGCAGTGGGTCCACGAGTTTCGCCGTCCTCATTCTCAATGGAAACGTTGAAGGCTGGCGAACCTAGACAGTACCCTTCTCGAAATGCGAACTTGAGCTTATCCACATCTCCGGGAAGTGTCTGCCTGGAGAAATGGTCACATGGCCAAGTACGCTCACAGAGCAGCACCAGTCTATAGACTGCTAAAGAAGGATGCCAAGTACCAATGGTCTCCAGATTGTCAAGAATCATTTGATTCACTAAAAATGGCACTCACATCAGCACCAATCCTGATCAATCCAAGATGGGAATCTATTGTGCCTGTCACATTCTGAGCCAGAACTGCTCCCAGGGCGATGCCTGATGCATCACTGTGTATATGGAATGGTAGGGCGAGGGATGGAGGCTTTGGATGCCTATGAGCAAATGATGGGGGGAGGGGTGAAGCCCGACATAACGTTTGTGTGCGTTTGCAATGTGTGTGCAAGCCTGGCAGCCCTGGAAAAGGGCAAAGAGGTCCATGGTTGTATCGTCAAATCTGGAATTGTACCAGATGTGATTCTGAACAATACCCTCGGGGACATTTATGCCAAATGTTGGAGCATTGAGGATGCGGAGGGAGTGTTCAATAATATGGCTGAACGAGATTTGGTATCATGGAACGCCATGCTTGCAAGATATGCACAGCAGAGGCGCGGGATGGAGGCCTTGGAGACCTATGAGCAAATGATGGGGGAAGGGGTGAAGCGCAACCACATCACGTTTGTGTGCGTTTGCAATGCTCGTGCAAGCCTGACAGCCCTGGAAAAGGGCAAAGAGATGCATGGTGACATCATCAAAGCTGGAATTGTACCAAATGTCATTCTGGACACTGCGCTGGTGGACATGTATGCGAAATGTGGGTGCATTGAGGATGCAAAGGGAGTATTCAATGACAATATGGCTGAATGAAATGTGGTATCATGGAACGCGATGATCTCAGGATATGCCCAACATGTTGTCATAGGGAGGTCCTGCAACTATTTGAAGGAATGCAAAAGAACGGTTTGAACAGTATCACCTTTATGTGTTCTCTCTGCATGCAGCCACACTGGCCTACTGGATGAAGGAAGACGCTATTTTGATTCCCTAAGTCAAGATCATGGTGTCACTCTGACAGTAAAGCACTTTGGCTGCATGGTGGACCTTCTTGGACGTGCGGGACAACTGGATGAGGCAGTGGACCCGATTAATAAAATGCCAATCAATCCAGATGTTGTGGTATGGAAGGCCTTGCTTGGTGCCTGCAGAATCCATGGCAACCTGGAGATGGCTGAACGTGCAGCAGCATCTATCCTCATGTGGAATGAACATGATGCCGCGACGTATGTGTTGCTATCAAGCATCTATGCTGCAGCTGACATGTGGGATGATACTACAAAGATGAGAAACATGATGAAGGTCAGGGGTGTCAGAAAGAAGCTAGGTCGATCCTGTATTGAGGTTGGGACGCCAACCACTTTTACCACTTCCAAAATGGTGTTTGTTCTTGTGGGGAGTACTGGTGAAATGAAATGCTTGTCACCTAATTGAATGCACTCTCTACCAGCTGCGAGTCAGGTTGGACTCCAACTGTAGCAGCAAAGGCGCACGAAATCTTTTCAGAGAGGAATTCTCAACAGTAAAGTTTTGAAGATAATTGGACATTACGAAGGTTGAAACTGTAGAACAAGTTCACAAAGTTGGTGAACAGAGGTGCAGGGACTAAGGTCTTGATGGTCCTCAAGAGGGTCACTCTCTGATGAAAATACCTTGTGTATCAGAAAAATGGAAACTGTCTTCACGCCTCCTGCACATCGGGCACTGACGATGTCCCTTTCCTCTCTGCATATCTTTATTGTTCAAAGTGAGATTCCACACCCTGAGTTTAAATTCCAATCTGGTGCCAAGGGTAGGCCCTTCAGATCAGGGATGGAGAGGACATACTCATAAGACATTGTTTACTGTGGCGTTGTGGCCATAGACCCCGTGCCCAATTTGGGTAGAACAAGAGGGAACTCAGGGATGCAGAGAATGTACGCATGAGACTTTGTTAGTTGTAGCCTTGTGGCCATAGACCCCATGCCCAGTTTGGTCGGAAGTCAAGGATGGAGAAAGAGAGAGAACAAAAGAGAATGGGTGATATATTTGTTGAAGTTAGGATGAAGCAGAAAAGGTAGGCTAGAGGGTGGAGAGGGTTACATAGTTATGTGCCTTCAACGATAAAGCTAATTTTGTACTTGCAGATATCCAAGAATTTATGTATGAGAGGATGGACTTTCTAGGCGATGGCCTCATTGACAGTTCCATGTGAATTTTGCTATGACTTAGCTTGAGGCCATACTTGTGGTGCTCCTAGTGGGAATTCAGCTGGCTAATTTTGAGTTTCCACAACAGTCATGTACAGTTTGACAACAATTTGGTCACATGGAAATTGATTGATGTATAGGTCGGTGCTGCCATCATACTAAAAAGAATTAGCTTCCTTAGCCCCCAATTCAACACACATGTGGCTGGTCACAGTGGTGGTCTCCTTCGGCGATGTCCGTCCTGTAGGTCTCATGGCCCATAAATATGAATTCTGAACTTACCATTGTTGAATCTGGAAGTTCTTACATTGTTCTTTATTTTTATTTTATTTCAAAGAAGGGGGGCAGACGTCCATAAAACTTTACAAAGAGAAGGTGAAAAGGGTCCAAAACGAACAAGGGATCGAGGACAAGAGATTGCCTAAATCAAGACAAAGTACCATAATATCATATACCTATGTTATGTTATACTTTAACACTGTTTTTAACGTTTTTCGTAGAGTATATATTCCCAATCAAAAGAAAGAATGATTGTTCTCAGAAGTCGTCGCTAGTAGTGCGGAGCAACGCGAAGCCCTAGTATTTAATAATAGGGAATCCACAATAAGACAAGATGGGGAAGATTTGACAGGGGACTTGCCAGGGATGGTGTCACTTGACCTCGATGGGCTACTGCCTTCTAGTGACACCTTTATGACATCCAACATCTGGTTTGAACCCACAACCACTAGTGAAGCGGCTTATGCCCTTACCACTCAGCTAAATGTTGGATGTCTAGTCACATAACAACATTCATTCCTAGGCAGTTAGAATAAACAACTAGGGCTACATGTAGCTCTGCACTACTAGTGTCGACTTTGGAGCACAAAGTTCTTTTGATTGGAAATATGTACTAAAAACATTAGGAACTATGTAACAATATATTTTAGGTATAAAATCTGATGGTATATTTACCAGATTTAGTCGCCGTGGGCTCCATACTAGTACGAGGCTAGTAGAATATCTGTAGAAGTCAAAGTTGCAGCTACCTTGCTTTGGCAAAGCGTCCACATTTTGTTTTATTTTACGTGACTATCCATGCATTGCACTGCAGTTCAGGTGTCACATAAGTCAGAAGTTATTTCAGCCAGTAAGCAACTATAACCTACAGAATCTCTCAAGCTTGCCCATCAGAAAAGTTAGCAATGCAAGCAGAGAGGGTCCACAGCTTTGATGCGAGTTCTGTGCTATAAGTAGCCGGGGGCAGATGGCACTTCTTTGGTCATTGTGAGGAAAAATCCTTTTGAGATATTGCGGAGTGGCCAATCAAAGACCGCTGCCAGGTTAGTGCCGATAGTTGTTGTTGAAGGGGCCACAACCTGCCAATCACATGATGTCTTCTTTTCACTCAGTCTCTAAAAAGGGAAGCACATTTGTTGGTCTTTGAAAGGAAGACTGTGCTATGCTAGGGGCAGGGTCAATAAGATGTAGCTAGTACTGCTGACAAAAACACTAATTCAAAACTTTGTATCTGTTATTGGGAGTGACAGCTAGCTTGGAAGTTTGTGGGAAAAAGACAAATGAGCTTTACCATAGACCAAGCAAACAGTCCTCGAGCAAAGAAATGCAGGGGCATTTTCTTTTCTGTGTCAACCAGCGGAGCAGTCGCCCCATGAATCACTGGTATTGCTCCGTCCCATGTTGGAGCAAATACTGCCCCAAAAGAAGCAGCCCATCAATGTCATATTAGGCATTGCCATGCAACTCAAGCGTCTTATCTCTCTCTCAAAAGGTGCAATGCAGCTTACTTGCATGAGGGTCTCCTGCTCCAGGGGATGATTGGGGTTTCTGGCAAAAATGTTTTGGTTTTCCCTTGTAGGCAAATCTATTGTGCTCCTGTGCATGTAAGAAATATCTTTCTTTTTGTTCTTCTCTCATATGCTAGCTCGAAGAGCATCCTGGCCCTCTCTATCGGTATGGAAGGCATCACAATAAAATAAAGTCCAGACTGTAGATAGAAACTGATAACTTGGTATTGGCTGATAGAAACTACCATTATTGCTGCCCAGTGCCTGCCATGGTAAAAAACAACCCATTTTGGAGATACAGGTTGCAAGGGGACAAATGCTTACATTTGCAAGCCAGCTCAAAGGTGGGCGGCTGAAACTGCTTCGTCTCCAAATGTCACTCGCAACTGCCCCTGTTTCAATGCTTATGTAAATTTCATCTGCAATGGAACAGGAGGAACTGAAGTGTACACAATCTACTACCACATGTCAATGGACACTTGGGCCTCTCTCACATACATACAGTTTGTCCGTGCTAATTCAATAGGACTGAAGTTTTTGTCCCGCCCTTTTTTAGCAACTGATCAACATAGTATAAGCAAGTTGGCTCAGACTCAAACCTGGATCTACAGCACAAGCTTGGATACCTTTGCCTGCACAATTAGTCCAATGTAAGTAACACAATCACTAGTTGCTGTCACATTAGAGCTAATAATCAAAGGTTTCCCTACAGCTTTGAAAATCTGATGCATCAACATGAGGTTGTAAGCAGACATTGTCACAGCTCGTGGTAAGAGTCACAAAGGGATTGGATAAGAGCTTTTATTCCACCAACTTGTGCTGTCACATCAACAGTGGGGGATTTGTACCAGAGTACATAATATGAAGGGTCATTGAGGTAATCACAAAGTATTCAAGCTGACTCTTAGGTTACCTTGCCAGCGGCGCTGAAGCTCATAAGTGAATAGAACATTGGCCAACTTGCCTTCGGGATAGTCACCTGATTTGAAGTCCCATAGAAATTTATCCTGATGAGCTTCCATTGAATAAATAGCATGTTTTAAGGGCTTTCCACTTGACTTGTCACCATTCATAATCATGCATTGCCACAACAAATGAAATGCATCCAACCTAGCACACTGGACATCTGGACTTACTGTCGATGTCTGTATGAAGAGATAAGGGAAGAGAGTTTACTGGAGGGTTGGGAAAGTCAACCCAACGGTGCTTCGAAGATGACACGTTCACCACCTATATCAACCAAGTCAACTCCATGTTAGAACATGCTCAAACATTCACAGGTTACAGGGATTCTCCAACCAAAGCTTAATCGAATAGCTCGATGCACTGTCATCATACCACCAAAGAATGGTGCTATCAGCACTACTACTGTACAACCCATATTGAACAAGATGTGACACACATGGTTGTGGTACTGGTGATGACAGAAGACAAGAATCATGCTGCAACATTAATTTTCTGGGCTGCCCCCTCTATGCTATTTCCTCCATGTATGAGATCGTCACTGGCATGGTCAATATCGCAGGGGAATGCTCAGCTGAGGTCCATAGCAACATTGGGGTCAAACAGGGCTGCCCCCTCTCGCCTACCCTATTCGGAATCTACATTGACGCCTTGGAAGTCTACATCTCAAAAAACCATGGAGTTGGTGTGCCATTGGATGGAGGACCAACACAATCAGATCTCCTCTACGCGGATGATGTTGCCCTTTTGGCACAATCTCCTATCTTTCTACAACGCCATCTCGACATCTTGGAACAGTTCTCCAATGACTATGGGTTGCAAGTCAACCTTACAAAAACCAAGATCATGGTTTTCAATGGGCAGGCCGACCGCAGATTCTTCCTCAACAATCGGGAGGTGGAGATAGTCAAATCCTACCGATATCTGGGGCTGGTTATCCACTCCCCCAAATTCCACTTTGCAGCCACTGCCCTGGACAGATTGACAAAAGGCAAGGCAGCCTCCATCCGCCTTCAGGCCAAATGCAAGCAGATACACCTACGCCACCCACCGACCAAGAAGTGGCTGTTTGATAGCGTCGTCACCCCAAATGCCACTTTTGGTTGTGAATTTTGGGCACCTGCAGTCCCAGTTTCCTGGTGGGAACACAATCTGGAACCATTGCAGTCATCTTTCCTCCAAGCAATGCTTGGCGCCAGAGGCACAACTCCATCGCACATTTTGAATGCAGAATTCGCCTGTGTGCCACTCCAGACGGAGGCCCTCTTCCGGCTTACAATTTTCCTACATAGGTTACAAGGCCTTCCCCCCAAGGGGCTTGTGGCCAGGGCCCTCACAACAAAGCTCCATTTCTATCTAGAAACATGCTTGGTTCTCTGGGATGATAGAATCTTGCGGCCCAATTACCTTTCGGCCTCTTTATCTCCTTCTCTCCTGAGGGCTTTGGGGCGGTTCAGGGTGGGCTCCCACAACCTACGGATAGAGACTGGCAGATGGGAAAACCTGCAGCGGGACGACCACCTATGTCCTGCTTGCACAGGGCGCAGCCAGGAAATTGAAACTGAAGAACACTTCTTGTATTGCCCCCTATACTATGAGATCCGTGGGAGATTCCATTGTCTATTCCCAGTGGAAACAAATTACATTCTCCCAGGAGGGAGTGCAGAGGTACCTGGGCAGACCCTCCAATGCCCTCAGCTGTGTACCAAGGAGTGCCGAGAGCTACGCCGGCATTATTGACCTGTTTCAAGTACACAATGCAAAGTTGTTCAGTCATAGTGGATCCGGCCCAACACCTGTTCATGTGTGTGTGCTTGACCCCATACTACAGATTTAAAGAGCGAGATCACAAGAGGGAAGGAAAGTTGCCACAATATGGAGGGATTGGAGTAATTCAATTTGAGTACTTTACCAGGAGGTGTAGGGGTAAATTACGAGACTTGAATTGAGATGCACACTTGCGAACAGACTCGAGGGTGCCCAAATCCAGCAGCAGTATTTCCACATCAGCCCTTGGGCAGCCCTTGGGCAGGCCTTGAAATCCATGCAAAAGGATGTAAAAAAGCAATGGGAAACCGCAAGCGGTGTGAAAACCACATCAGCTACAGGCTTGCGGGCCTTTGCATGGAAAGCTACTGGCAAAAGACTGTGAATCCAATATAGGTCGGTCTACATGCAAGCAATTACACTAGTATAAACAGATTGACCACTAATGTTACTAAGGTTCAACATGTCTTTGGGAGAAGGACAGCAAAAAAACCTCACGAATGTCTGTTGAAGAAGACAAGAATTAGGGTCTCTTAACACCTAACCCAAGCAACACCCGCCCCATTTGTGTGGGGCAGACCTCCTGGCCATGATATTTCCATGAAGCAGCTGGACTTTAAAATTTTCCACGTAAAGTAGGTTCTACCTGATTCTATTGAAATAAAATCTAAGTGAGAAAAACCAATGCGTCATCTACAATATCAGATTTACAGATCAGCTCGAGAACTCACAAGCTCGCTCATGTTCTTCTTCAAGAGAGAAAGCGACGGAGAAGTACCTTCCAATCCCGGTGTTGGAACCCGTCACAATCGCAATCCTGCGAAAGTCAGACATTATTGCACCCTGACATGAGCTCTCTCCCTCATCGGCGCTAGAGCGAATGAAGACGACAAGAGCAGAAGAAGCCGGTAGGTGGACCAGACTCCAATGTTAAACTGATTCTCAAACGTTCACGTTTACAAACGGAGTTCATCCACGACCAACATATGTTTCTGAAACTGATGTCTTCATCCACTAGACTGAATGGACGACGTTCATCCACATCAATATATGAAGCGAGACGTTTGTTTTGTTTTGTAGCGTCGTTGAGATCTCCCAAACCGGGCCCAGCTCCGGTGCTTGGTGCCGTGGATCCTCCATGAGGAGAGGTGCACCAGCTTGGTCTCATAATTTTTGGAGCTGCGGTGTGGGAGATATGGAATTTTGAGTACTTTGGGTCACTGGAAATTCGGAAAAAATAGCAAAGTGGGCTTTCCTGGAGCAATGATTGGCCCTTCACGTGGGATATTTGGAATTTCAAGTACTTTTGGTCACTGGAAATTCGTGAAAAATAGCAGAGTGGATATATCAATATATTAAGCCTCGAAAGGGGAGATTGCAAAAATAGTAAAGTGGGCTTTGGGATGCACTTGGACTTAGATGACATTGAACACTGGAGGTTGCACTTGGGCCTCCACATGGGAGAAGCACTTGGATACATAGGAGAGTGCACTTGGGCTTAGATTTCAATTCTTCACACATGGGCCGATGGCATAGGCTCTCCTGGATCTCCCAAACTGCTGGGTCTCTGGATACATAGGGGATTGCACTTGGACTTAGATGACATTGGACACTTGGGCCAACGGCACAAGCTGCCCTAGAGGTTACACTTGGGCCTTCACATAGGATACACTCTTGGATACATAGGGGATTGCACTTGGACTTAGCTGATGACACTGGACACTTGAGCCAACGGCACAGGCTCTTCTAGCCAGTGTATTGTTTTGTAGCATCGTTGCAGAGAACTCCCAAACCGTGGGGGCCCAGCCCCGGTGCTTGGTGCCGTTGGAAAGCACTCAATGAGGAGGGGTAAACCGGCTTGGTCTCATAATTTTTGGACCTGTGGTGTGGGAGATGCGGAATTCCAAGTACTTTGGGTCGCTGGAAATTCATGAAAAATGGCAAAGTGGGCTTTCCTTGGACAATGATTGGCCCGTCATTTGGGAGATTTGGAATTTCAGGTATTTTTAGTCGCTGGAAATTCTCGAAAAATAGCAAAAGTAAAACCTCGACAAGGGAGATTGCAAAAATAGCAAAGTGGGCTTTGTTGGAACAATGACATGGAGATCTCCTAAACTGTAGGGTCTCTGGATGCATAAGGGATTGCACTTGGACTTAGATGACATTGGACATTGGAGGTCACACTTGGGCCTCTACATGGGAGAAGCACTTGGATACATAGGAGATTGCACTTGGGCTTAGATCTCAATTTTTCACACATGGGCCAATGGCACAGGCTACCCTAGGCCTAGATCTCCCAACATGAGGGTCTTTGGATACATAGGGCATTGCACTTGGACTTAGGGGCCAACGGCAACAAGCTATCCTATCAATATATGAAGGATGAGCACTTGCATAAGTTGGAATTATGTTTGGCCAAATGCAGGATGAGAGGTCTGGGTCTGAATCCAAAGAAGTGTACTTTCTGTGTGAACTTAGGGGTACGCTTGGGACACATTGTGTGTAAGAGGGGACTGCTTGTGGATCCCAGAAAGACAGAGGCCATTAAAGCCTCACCACCACCAGGAAATGTTAAAAGTCTAAGGAGATTCCTTGGACAAACTAGCTATTATAGAAGGTTTGTCCGACGGTATGCACAGATGGCGGCACCATTGAGCAAGCTTTTGAAGAAGGATGAAGGATGTAGTGTTTGTGTGGACAGCTGAATGAGTGGTGAGCATAGAGCGGTGAGCGGTGCGCTGGAAATCGTGAGCCCATGATATAAATTATATATGATTATGAGCATGGATGGGAAGTCAAAACATTAAGAAATGGGACGTATTTCCGCGGATTACTGTATAGCGACCTTATATCCGAGGAAGCCAAAAAATGACAATTCAACAATGACAAAAAATGTATTTCAAACTATACCAAAAGATTGGATTAGATGTACAAATGGAACACATTGAGATCAATGAATGCATTTGGTTGACACTAAAGACAACAAATTGGTCATAAAAAACAATGAATCAAATATCAGAAGAATCTATTTATTTCTTACACATCCCATATCATCATTCTGACTTTGATGATTAAAATCCGAATAGAAACTCATACCCATATTTTGTAGGATCAGACAGTGGACCAGAAAGACTAAATATTTATTTTATTTTATTTTAATATGTCATTTTATCTCATTTCAATAAAAATTTATCTAGGATACTTAAACTGATATGAAGGTAGAAATATATATACCAATATGTGGCTTCCTTCGGGAGGCGTCATATATATATATATATATATATATTATATATATTAAAAATTATCAATATATGACTATATATATATTCAGATTCAAAATTGACATCAATATATATTATTCCAAAATAAATACTATTTTTCTTATTATGTCATTCACTCATTGTTTATGAAAAACAATTATTTCAGATTTGGCCGAAAAGAAATTATAGGATTTTTATTTTATTTAAGAAAACGGGTATCTGCCGGCGCATACGAAATATGAGGGCCACTGTCCCCTGTTTTGAAGGGGAAAAAAAAAAAAAAAAAAAAAACACTATTGTCTGAGATACATGTCGCCATAGAAACTTGTATGCGTTTGCTTATACCCAAAATGAATATACTAAGGGCACTGTTGTCTGAGTTTCATTTCGCCATGAATACATGTATGCGCCTACTTATACCCAAATTGAGCACACTAAGGGCACTGTTGTTTGAGATTCATGTTGTCCTGAAAACCTGTATGCGTTTGCTTATACCGGAAATGAACACACTGATGACACTGTTGTCTGATATTCATTTTGCCATGAAAACTTGTATGCGCCTACTTATACCCGAAATGAACACATTGATGTCTGAGACTAGAGCTTCCCTAAAACTATATGTGCCTGCGCATACCTTAGTTGAAGTCATTTCGAACTGTATGCGCCTATGCATACATTAAATGGTCAAACCCCAGTTTTCTTTAACATGTTAATCCTAAACCCTATGCGTATGTTCCACAACCTTCAGTAGCAGCACCTGATAGTTCTACTCAGGCTTCAGGACAGATGACCATTTTGTCTCAACCACCTGCTGGTGTTAAGTCAGCAGAACATCCTTTCGGGACAGTATCGTTTCCATCTCGCATGCTGGGCCCCTATCGCATGAAGAATGTTCCAACTCATTTCACTGAGATGGGTCATGGCCTCCTCCATTGAGCAACAAAATTGTCTGCAATCATCTCAAGGTGCATAGTTGTAGTTAGACATCTTATATCACTTTAAAAACATCCGCGGGAATATGGGGTTCTTTCGTCGTAAGGCTACACGGTCATAGGTCTTCCGGTATTCAATATGTAATCCGCGGGAATATGGGGTTTTCCCATTCGTGAGCCTATGCTCACGAATACAAGCTCGCAGCTCTCAATCTCACACATCTAGGCTCACGGAATAGCATTCCTGGATGAGGAGGGGTGCACCGGCTTGGTCTCATGATTTTTGGACCTACGGTGTGGGAGATATGGAATTTCAAGTACTTTGAAAAATAGCAAAGTGGGCTTTCCTAAAGCGATGATTGGCCCTTCATGTGGGAGATTTGGAATTTCAAGTACTTTTGGTTGCTAGAAATTCGCGAAAAATAGCAAAGTGGATATATCGATATATAAAGCCTCGACAAGGGAGATTGCAAAAATAGCAAAGTTGGCTTTGTTGGAACAACGACGTGGAGATCTCCAAAACTGTAGGATCTCTGGATGCATAGGGGATTGCACTTGGACTTAGATGATATTGGACACTGGAGGTCGCACTTGGGCCTCTAAATGAGAGAAGCACTTTGGTACATTTAGATTGCACTTGGGCTTAGTTTTCAATTCTTCACACATGGGCCAATGGCACAGGCTACCCTAGGCCTAGATCTCCCAAACGGAAGGTCTCTGCATACATATGGGATTGCACTTGGACTTAGATGACACTGGACACTTGGGCCAACGGCATAGGCTACCCTAGTCAATATATGAATCGAGACGTTTATTTTGTTTTGTTTTGTTTTGTAGCGTCGTTGAGATCTCCCAAACCGCGGGGCCCCAGCCCTGGTGCTTGGTGCCGTTGGAAAGCCCTCGATGAGGAGGGATGCACCGGTTTGGTCTCATAATTTTTGGACCCACGGTGTGGGAGATGTGGAATTTCAAGTGCTTTGGGTCGCTGGAAATTCGCCCTTCATGTGGGAGATTTGGAATTTCAAGTACTTTTGGTCGCTGGAAATTCGCGAAAAATAGCAAAGTGAATATATCAATATATGAAGCCTCGACAAGGGAGATTGCAAAATAGCTAAGTGGGCTTTGTTGGAACAATGACATGGAGATCTCCCGAATTGCAGGGTCTGCATCTCAAAGATCCCGAGCCACGGATTTTTTATCTTTGCTGTGCAAAATCCGGATTTTCAAGGGTTCGTACCTTAATCGCACGGATTTCGCAACTTATTGACAAACCTTATTTCCGTGTGCTTAATACACGAGTGTGCTGTTTCCGATTTCAACGTCGGTAACGTGCGAAATCCGTGTACATTGGCCTCGTACGATACTTGTACGAAGGTTGAATGCAATTTGTCATGTGGAATTTGTAACTAAATCTACACGAATAAATGACAAACTACATATCATATTAGTGCACATCACATGGACATCATTTTGACACTCCTCACATCACATAACCGCTCCAAACGAAGTCGTGTGAAATTTGTGTCATCCTCTTTATGACATAAATAATGCTTTGGTCATGTCAAGACTTTTTTCACCCTAATGTTCATTTAGTATTAAAACAGTTGAAATGTCAATGAAGTCCTACAGCAAACCTTCACCATGGTGGCAGTAGGCTTGATAGAGTTGGTCACAAGTTTACTCAATTTAAAACTTGCAATACAACGTTTATCGGCCATGAAGACCAAGTACACACCCTTTGAACCCTACATGTATGTACTTCAGAAATTGTTTTCCTGAAACTGACGTTAATGAAACCCTAATGGGCTAAAAATCTTTGAACATCTTGCTATGGGGTCAATGCGGCTAGGTGTGTACTTCAACTAAGGCCAGGTGTGCTAAAAGCTAATTCTCTGTTTTAAAGCCGACACATTCCACAATTGAATATCCAATGTGAATATCCAATATGTACCCCGAGGGAGTTGGAAGAGGTGGAGTGCACATCGCTCAGCAGCCATACGGGTGCATTGTTGTCCTTGAGACAGTCGGCTACCCCAGGGCCCACCACTGAGACGAGCCTCATTGGAAGCGGTGGCAAGGAACCTATGCAACTGCAAAAACCGCCCCCTGAAGCATGCCATGAAATTTCAGAGTGATGAATAACTCAACTTCAACAGCCACATCTAGATCATCAGCATCTTCCCTAACTGGAAGCGGGGAACACGAGCCTGTGCAGCTGTACGAATGTCCCCGTGAAGCGTGCCAAGCAAATTTCAGAGTGATGAATGGAAAATGTTTCCTCTTAGAATCCACTCAATTCTGGGCTGTTTTGAAATCACTGCAAATATTTGAGTACAAAAAGCCACATACAAGAGAAGTATACCTTCAGATGACTCTGTCCCTTGTCCAACAGACCTGTGTGAGGAAGCCAATGATAAAGACGGCCAACTACACTTGAAAGTTGAGGCTTGGCACACAACTTGATGTAGCTCATGCGATGCCACCTAAGGTCATTATTTGCAAAATATTGGCAGATTCTAGCTCCATAACTTCCTTCTCCCCCAGATATCCATGATGGAACCTGAGGCCACTGTTTGCAAAATATTGGCAGATTCTAGCTCCTCCCCTAGAATATCCGTGATGGATAGATCCAAAGGAAACAGACAGTAAGATATCGACTGATACAAGCTGCATACACATTGTAAACATACATTTTCACTGGAGGACAGGAGTAAACAAGACGTCAATCCATGTGGGATGGAATAAGAATGATACGATCTCCACATATTGGTGATGCCAACGCCTGCATCGGACAGCAACCAATAGTCTGTATCTGTCTGCAGTGATACCCCACTGAGATCTGTAAGTAAATGTTGCTACAATATGAAATCAAACATTCAAGCCTATGACAGTCGAGGCCAACTGCGAAGACCAAATGCACGTTCTTTAGCTGCAATAGAGGAACTTCAATAGTGAATGCACCACAGCTGCAAAGATGAGAGCTTGCTATTGCACAATCCTTTGAGGTGTCACTACAGAAATGCTCACAGGCATAAGCCAGTGAATGTGCTCTGCTTAGCACCATCCCAAGCATTTATACTAATGAGCACAATCATGAAAGAGGCTTTCATTCAAGCACCTGATATGGATGTATCTGAAAGCACAAGGCAGAACATACTATAATCACAACATTGACGAGTTGCTACACTATCATTACAACAGCTGGACCTGAAAATCCCCCACAACCATCTAGCCACATGATAGTGTGAACAACATTCCTTACACAGAAGTAGGATCCACTCACATTCACTTCGGCAGGTGTAATTCTCATAATTCCACCCACAAAATCATGTTGTGGGCTGGTGGGTTCAGAGCTTGGAGAAGCTGTGTCATGACTGCCAGGATGCCCCAAATCTGACATGGGATGCCCCACCTCTGGTCCAATGGGCATGCCACCGTCATGATGACCCATTGCCATGGCAGATGGAGACAGTGTTGTCATCAGAGGCATAGGATGAAGCTCTACTGGCATCTCAGTTGCATTCATCTCTTCAAACTTCCCTTCAAACCGACTGCCACAAGCATCCCAAAGTAATAAGCAGTCTATCCTTTATCATGTATATGTGGCAATTGAAAATGAAAATTATGCAATGGTGTTGTGATAACTTCAACAGTGCTCAATCTGCAAGGACAACTGATGGTTTAAGAAATGAATTGTACTAATCATCTGATTAATGCTAATGAGAGTTCATAATTCACACCCAGCAGTAGCTGCAAGAACCACAACCACTATACACATGCCCAGAGATCCAAGGCACACAAGTTACATCCTCTCACACTTCTTCAGGATGGTAATCTGCCGAAGACAGTATCCTCATGCACAGAATGACTCTTATTGCCCTCCAAAGTGGCCTCAAAGAGCAAAAGTGTTGCATACTTTTGCATCTAACAGACATAAACACACCTGACCAGGTAAACATCGATGGGGCCCATGGTACTGTAGAGCAAAATCTGGAAGCGTCATTGTGGGTACTCCGCCTGAAGCATCGATATTTCACCATGTCAGTAAGCAACAACCTTTCCAGACCCTATCAATCTTTCGTACTCTGCAAAACTACTGAGTCTGCCACTTACATGCCTTGAACACAGAAAGGAAGAAACAGACTAGTAGATTACAGACAAACGGACTTTGCCCCTGAACATTATGTGTGATTGGCATTCAGATTATCTATCAGAAGGATGTGACTAAGGTTTTACCACATCAGGGTCAGGGACCTCAAGAGTGGTGCCATGTGGAGCTTTGATAGCAATAAGCGTCTCATTCTGTTTGAAACATAATACCTGATATTGTGTTGTGAGATACATGACTCACAAGAAAGGGCACAAAAGTGTTCACTGCCTTGCAAAATATTCTAATGAGTGTTTCAGAAGCTCAGTTCAGGCACACAGGTTCAGAAAAGCAACTGCGGAGAAATTTCACTGACCTGACAGCATGGCAAGCTCTTGATGTCATCCTCAGTAACATAAAACCTCTGGAGAGGAGGGCAGAATAAAATGGTTAGTGAATGCAGTCTTGCTCCAGAAAAAATGAGAGTTCTACAATGCCACCACTAGAGATGAATGCAGAAAGCCCAGATCGATGTCCCCGGATCAGAGGATATTGGAGGTAGGTTCGGATGCTGAGGTAGGTTCGGGGGTTGTCCTGCGAATGCCTCCTCCACCGTATTATGGGGTAGCATATCCACTTTCTTTTGTAATTCCGGTCTTAACCCACTCACAAACCAGGTCTTTTGTAACCCTGGTGCTGGCACAGCAGCCAACTTTTTCATCATCAACTCCATCTTTTCCATGTACTCTTCAACAGTTTCATGCTTCTTTTGCTTTAACTGTTGTAAACTCCCATACACTTCATCCTCAATTTTGCTTGTCCTGAACCTATTTTGGAACGTTGTACTAAGGCCATTCCAGGTTAGGAAATGATTATCAGGGAATCTTGCATACCATTCACTTGATTTCTCAAAAGCTCATAGCAGAAAATGCCTAGTATGAACGAACCGCAAGCTGAACAAAGATGAGGAAGAAGGATTAGGCACGCAGACTGAGAAACACCATAGATACCACACCAGAATAGTGCGAGCAATGAACGATGCACTTCAAATTATTTTGTCTCCCTTGGATATCACACCTAAAACTCAGTAAAAGCAACATCCCATTCCAGGCTTGGATTTGCACCACAAAAAACTAAACGACTAAATCAAAACATATGGCTTGCAATCTTCATGTTCGTTGAAAAAACTCATGCCCAACTTTGTTCCTCTGCAACATCTTGTCCCCTGAGCACCTTTCTTACTTTTAAGAGAGGAGCAAAGTAAGATGAAACTCACACTACCGTTCCAACCAGAGGGTGGGAACATCATGTCAAACCCCACACAACAAAGCTGCTTTGGCACCTATAGTAGACGTGCATTTGACTGAGATAAACCATGCCACTTCATGGGAGAAGCCAAACAATCACAATACCAGCACCTGAACACAAGCAAGAGCAAATTTGACTCTGAAGATACCTCCCAAGATAACACATGCAATCTCTCGCTCTGCAACTGCCTGTAAGGGTATTTGATATGCAAAATTGGGGTTTTGATATCTTCCATGATCAAACTTTGAGGTTGAGTTAGTCTGGACCCCCCCTCTCCTGAAAGTGCAAGGCACCTGCAACCAACTATCCACATCATTACGCGTACCAAATGCAAGAACACGTTCACAACCACTTTGATTGGTTTAATGTAGTGCATACATGCATCTATGCAACACTTTTGGAGAAATAAGCATATCGTCTGGCTGCCCTTTCCCACACAAACTGCTTGTTTGACTTGGCACTCTGAGTAGCTATAGTCACCTGCCCAGATCCCCAAAAGATGCACAACAGACAAAGCAAGTCCATCATCCAACCATTTGGTAAACAAACTTACGGGAAGAGGGATTGATACCCACTTCGTAAGAATGGACTTGTCTTACATAGACAGGGGCACTAAAGTATTTTAGCAAATTCTCCAGAAATGTCCCGGGTCTGAGAGTGCAATCACATGTGAAATCAATTTTCAAAGCTACAGCACCAACACAAAAAAGGAAAACCCAAACCAACCTAAAATGCAACTGTTCAACAGATATGAACAAAATAGTTCCATGGTAACATCAGTCTTCATAGGAAAAAAAAATTGTCAGAAATACATTCAGAAGGAAAAGCAAGACAAAAATGCTCCAAATCACCTTGTCAGCCACCAGAAATGCCGAGTAGAGACCCACACCAAATTTTCCAATCAAGTTACTATCACCGCTGGCACCCCCCTCCTTACTTTCCTGCATTCACCCCGCAACATACATCAGACAACAATTATCATTAAACAGAGAATCCCAAATGTCTTTGAAGATATTCAAAACATTGAACTCTATCAATAATTTTGAAATGACAGGTGCCATCTCAACTATGTACTTTTAGAATCTAAATAGCAGCAAAGACGGTATGAGGACATCCACCTTCAAGGCCAGCAGGAATTTGGCTATCCAACTCTGGGCAATGGTACCCAAGCTGTCCACCAGCTCTTCTTGTGTCATCCCAATGCCCGTATCCCTGGAATTCACACTAGGCATTTCAGCACCTAATATGGAAGATTCCAAGACGCTCAAGCTTATATGTACCAAAACAACTGCAATAGGCTTTGAAGTGGAAAAAATACTCTAGGCTTAAACACAAAAAGTCAGTCACAGCTCAGATAACCGGCAGTACAGGGAGTGAAACCAAGGTTTTGAAACTAGAATGAGCGATAATAAGCATGTTGCCGACATGCACTACCCTCCACTACATGATAATCCAAATATATCATCTCAGCATGTATCTGCATCCAAAAGCATCTACAACACTAGAGGGCCACCAACAAAGGAAACTAAGAGCTCACGATATTGTGATGATGCCAGAGTTAGGCTGAATGCGAATCTCCAAATTGGGATTAGCTGCCATCAAGTCGGGGTCCATAACACTTAGAAAGTACAGTTTATCCAGCGTATCACTCGCATTGCTGCAATGTCTCAGAACCAACCAACCTCATAATCTAGCAAGCATTGAAAACCGGAACCAAGCCCTTGGATTCCATACAATGAACCTCCTCTTTCAAAATATTAAACTCAATGTTTAGTATTTACAATAATCCAAGGTGCACATTCAACCTAAAAATCAGTAGATGTTGGCATATCCAGGTGCAGAGCTACCACCTTAATATTCACAAATGGCAGGCAACATTCATGATCAAGATTACTTGAGCAAATAAACACAGTTTATCATTATCTTTTGCAGAACCAAACAAATTGTTTGAGATAGCATAACCCTCAGTTCAACAGCATAATCTACCCTATACGTAAAGTCAACTAGGACCACAGCAAGTCCCCACACCATGTCAAAAACACAGCCTCCAACCCAAGCCACACATTGGCCAAAGCAAATACAATTTCGTTAAGGGCCATCTGTATAGGAGGGAGGGGGAAGATCGAAACAGCATATGCCTTGCGATTCTAGTTCAAAAAAGGCAGATAAACGCCATATAAACAGTTGGTGTGAACAATTTGATATCACATCAGGTAGCAGAGACTCCGCTGCCCAAACCTGTTAGCAGAAACAGACAAGGAAACATGATGGTGAATCTTTGTCAGCGGATCTTTACCCATGCAAACTATATAAAGAAGATAAAGAAACAGTAAATGTCAAGCTCCCCTCATGTCAATTCTGATGTCACCACATTATTGGTAGAAGTTTAACTGCTCACTCTAAGACCTAACATGCATTGTCTTCATATGTCATAATGCATCTGGACAATTATTGCCAATAAAGTAATATACAGTAGGATTAGCTCATCTTTAATTCTTTAGCACCAAGACATGGGACAATTTAAATGTCGTGGAAGCTTTGCTGCACCCCGCAATTCAGGTCTCTTACAATTTAGTACTTGCACTAAAATGTGCATAACACCTTCAAGAGCTTGGAGAGTCAAATATTCATTCCAATTTTGATACTCACCAATCTATCCTCGTTAGTCTCTAAGTCAACTATGGCCACGACTTCTTGCATTCCCAATAGTTCCCCTGTCTTAGCCTTTTCCCAGCTCGTTGGTGGTGTTTTTTTTGGAGATGGGTTCGCCCTCACCTACTTCCGGCGGTGATTGACGAAGTTGAAGTTTTATGCTTTATGACATCACGAGGGTTTAAATTTTTCCCTCCTATCAGTAAAATTTTGGATTTTCTCAAAAACAAAAATAATAATATGTGGATATAATTCCACATCATGAATGGTCTACGAATACATTTTATAATGCTTAAAGGCAATAGACAGCTTGAGCACTTATCCTGTGTTCCAATAGAACAAGACTCTCTGCAAGGTTTATCCATCAGTCAACCAAGCTTCAAGAGGCCATGGCTCATAAATGCCCCACCCACTGTGTATGCAAACATTAGTCAAGGGCCCATAAGTACGCCCATTCTAGCATAGTAACAATAATGGCACCAAACCTGTAAATAACAAACCATGCATGTGTACCCCAAGTAGGGGGGCTGGGCTATCCAGGGGTGGCCAAATAGACAGGAACTTATCTTCTGGGGACTAACATTTGGGCACATCCCGTGCCTTGACATCAAGAGACATCTCAACAGCATTTTTTTTATGCGCGAAATTTCGCCACTTTTCGATCCAGAAATTGGCCTCACGAAATTTACAAAGGAGTTATGGGTTAAAATATGGCACTGTTTTGCATTATTGCCCTCCCTAATGCCATCATGTCGATGCAATGAGGATGTCGCTTGTACAACCGTCACACAGGGAAAGAGCCACATGCCATTTGGTTCGTTAGATCCAGATGATCTTGCCTATCGATTTCTAGAAACCCTACCACCCTGCTTGCGCAAGGAGCAAAGCCTTGGGGTGAAACTCTTCCCGCTTTCGCCAAGGGGTCAAGCTATGGAGGGAACTCTCATTTAGGTTTCGCTTACCCGCCTAGTATCCGTGTCATGCACCTCCATTTAAGCAGACTTGCACCGTCTCTTGCACTGTCACATAAGGCTTTGAGCAGAGTTGCTGATCTTGTACAAGATTAGTCATATTTGTCAATGGATTGTATCCATGTGACAGAGTTGTGCTAGGCTTTGCAAGATGCAGTGTCGTTGTTACTTAGAAAAAATTACCTCCATTGTCGCTCCCATAAACCGAACACTACATGAGTTGAGTTCGCATAAAACTCATCAAACATTCTTGACAGTAGCCACCGGTTCGAGATCACATGCCACAAAGTCGTCAATTGATCTTCCTCATAGGCTAGCCAAGAGCCAACGTGGCTCAAGTTCTTAAATGAAAAAAAAAAACGCTGCATCTCAACCAATCCACTAGTAATGCCGGCTCTGATTTGCTGATCTGCTTTGACAAGCCCAAAGATGGAGTTCTTGCATAATCCAGGATAAAATTGGATGATGGCTATGTAAGAGATACTCCCATAGTACAAACGCTTGACTCATCTAAGAGGCCCCTGTACGGCCATAATGTGAACAGCCAAAGTGCAATTCCACCTCACCATTAAGTGTCACTCCACAGATTGCCCTTCATTACCATATTACAGAGTTGCCTACACAAGCTGTAAGATGGTAGGTGCATTACTATGTCGCAAGGTCAGGACTTACCTTCAGGTGCATCCATGTGGGGAGACACCCTTCCTTCAAGTCACCATTGATACAAACTTCTAAATGTCCTCGATTTTCTGAAACACCCAAACTTGTCTGTTCCTGCTGAAACTTTGTGTTGGTGGTACTGCGGGAGAGGACAATACTGCATCTGGAGGACATCTGACAATGACTTCAGAATGCTTCCAACTGGCATCCGACAATGACTTCAGTCTAATGCTTCCAATTGGCATAAGCTTCGTCACATGCTTCATGTCGGTGCAAATGAACAGTTGCATCTACTGTAGTGTGAAAAAGAAGGGCATAAATCCCTTCTGTCTAATTCTAATCTAGTTCTTAGTGAAAGGTAAGCTTGCTAGCCTAAGACACAAGCCCTTAATTAGTAGATCTACACCATTCATGATCAGAGACCAGATGCCCTCATCCACGTCACAGCGG
Organism: Takakia lepidozioides; assembly: GCA_030704615.1. Classification (NCBI taxonomy): domain Eukaryota; kingdom Viridiplantae; phylum Streptophyta; class Takakiopsida; order Takakiales; family Takakiaceae; genus Takakia; species Takakia lepidozioides. The sequence goes on along the minus strand of CM060733.1, from coordinate 67,034,476 downwards.
AAGAGAAGACATGGATGAGACTGGGAAGGTTCTCCCTTTCATGATTTGGTACATCTAAGTAGGGTTTGCATGCACCAATAAGGTTGGTGTGATGATTTCAGTCTTACAAACAGATCACTATCAGGGTGAACACACAGCCTATGAAGTGATTCCCTTTAAGCTGTACATGCTGAACTTCCTCCAGAATGATAGCACTATGATGTGAGAAGGCAACATGGATATACCACAATGTATAGACATAGGTAATCCCTGCCTCTCATGGTTTTTCTTTTATCTCACAAGTGACCCTCCCGTCATTCTTCCTTTTTTCCCAAACAAAGATCCTCTTCATTCTGATGCTTGCAGAAGCAATCAGTTTGTCAGGCCTCCTACAACCACTGAATGTGTAGTAGTGTTTGTTTTGTTCTGATTTTCTGGTTCCAGCACTGTGAGTCTGGAATCGATGCAACTCTAGGGTTTTAGTGTCAATCATGGCTGTAATCTGGATAGAGTAGAATATAAACAAGGAAGATCTGCTATCCTTTGTTTTAGTATAGATATGAGGGTGAGGTTGTCTATTTGCAGAATTAGGGAATGATGAGAAGCGGAAGAGCAGTGCGGGCTCCAATAATGGAGCATCTGGGTCCCACATACCCACCAATCATCGTGTAACGTGTTCATCACGCCAGCGGTGGATGAACCGATAAGTCTTTCTCATCCACGGGGTATAGTTTGAAATCTGCCACCGAAGTCCATCCCCCAGATGGAAATTCGGCGCCGCATTTACATCGAAGGGGGGATGGACTTCGACGTCTCGGGTGGCTATAGGCCCACCTGGCACTTACTGCCCATAGTTTGCATGGCAGGGAAGGAAACTAAAACGGCTACATTCATGGAGCAGCCAATCTTCATCCGTGCAGGTTCCTGTAGGGGGGAAATTTAAATGTGCCCTGGAGTGTTTGTGAGGAATTGCAGCATTTGCTTGAACTTCTTCCAGCCACCGCACTGCTGCCTCCTCCATCCGGGAGCTGCTGTCATTGAGCGTACTCCGCTAATCTTCTTCAAGGATGCCGTGCCGCCGGAATCCTGCTGACTGCCCTTATCATGGCCACGATTATGCTATGTTCAAACCAGAATCAGGAGACATCATTGTCTGGCTCTCTGTTTTCACTGACGCTTCTGGAATCAAGCGGGAGTCTTTGCGCGCAATGGAGTATTTGGAGGGCTATTACCGCTTTGAGCGAGGTGAGGGCGAGGGTCAATGCAGTCTGTGGGTCCTGAAAATTGTTGACCTCGATATACCAAGCTGGAATGGGATGTCGGAGAGATCACGCACGGCCTTGCTTTGGCGCTGGAACTGCTGCCAGTGGACCAGGGAGGACGGCACCGGAGAAAACTATATTCGTGGAGTTCACTCCGCTCTTCCAGTGTATGGAGACATTCGGCTGAGTTGCAAAGACGAATCGCACGGGCACATGAGGCCCACAGTGACCTTGTCAATGTATGATGGTAAAATCATTGATGGGCATGACATTGTGGTCAGCTCCACCAAGGGCACCAGAACGACCGCATTGCAGTTTAGCTCGAGGTGCCGCATCAGTAATGAGCTTGTTTTGAGGGCTATCGAGGTTCCGTCGACTTGGTGACGCCCATGTAAAAGGCAGAAAGGCCTTTGAGGTTCATCAAAATCACCGTGGGAGGAAGACCTGCAGCTATTCTCTCTTCCTTCACCTTGGCAGCTTCAATTTTGGCTGAGCTATTAGCCCTCCTTAAAGCATTGGTTCTATCATTCTTTGAAACGGCACCCTCCCCTCCTTCAGAGACCTCCGTGCGCTCAGGAGAATTCAAAGCAGGATCTTGCCAAGTAGGGACTGGTGGCCATGGCTGTTGGCCAGAAGGCCGAGGACCATACTGGCCATACTGTCCATAAGCAGGAGGATATTCCGGTGGCCTGCCACCCCCATAGCTATTAGGGGGTGGCAAATATGGTGGAGGAGGATACTGGCCATACTGCCCATATGGAGGAGCACCATATTGACCCTGACCATACTGAGTGCCAGACTGTGGGTACTAAGGCATACCATAATAAGGTGGGGGTACTGGTGGCACAGAACCCACAACGATGGGAGAGTTAGGGCCACCTCCTGCGTTCTAGACTGGGGTGCTGCAACAATGAAGAATTTAGTATACGAGATCTTCATTTTGGAGAAGCGCCGGCGGATGCAAGTAACAGCAAACATTAAGGCGGCTGATGACAGGGAGGGTGAGGTGCCAGCTCGAGCATGGAATCCACCGCTTGAACATGGGTATGTATCAGTTAAGTGTGAAGGGTCTTCTTCTTCTTTGACTTAGGATAGATGTTATTGAAATTTCTGAAGGGCTCTGGAGTTAGTGTAAATGAGATGAGAACATTTTGAAAAATAGAATGGAGTGGTGGTATGGACTTCAAACCAGGGAGGTGTAGAGAGAATGACAGATGATTATAGTGTATCTTGGAATGTTGATAGAGGTGGATACAAAACGCCCCTTAACTGTATCTACATTCTTCCAAGCACCACATCTGCATTCAGCCTTTAAGCAACAAATTTCCAAAGCTGAGCCCTCTCATTCAAACTATCAAAATGCAATGACAGTATCGGTCATGCAACCCTTAAGTGATGCAGCTACACTCAATGATTTGCAGGAGTTCTATCATTCAACATTCTACTGTGTGCATGCTACAAATGTAAAGATCATGCCGCTCATGGCTCATGGCTCATGAAATAGCAGCCCCCCTCGCGGGCCAGATCCCTAGTTGACTTTCTAGAGAGTTCTACTTTCTAGATAGTTCTACTATTGTAGGGAAAGAGGGCTGGGAATTAAGCGGGCGTGGCACATAAGAATTCCAAATAATAATAATAATAATAATAAGGAAAAACAGTTTTTTTTTTTTTTTTTTTTTTTTTTTTTTTTTCTCCGGCATTTGGGTAGATGTCGTCGATGATCATCATGAAATCATGATCATGAAGAAATTGAGTGCGTTGACACACTCAGTTCTCCGCGGGGTTGGGGGGGACAATAAGAAAAAACTAGAAAAAAAAGTTTTTTGTTTTGTTTTGTTTTGTTTTGTCCCCCCCCCATCCGGCGGAGAACTGAGTGCGTCAACGCACTCAATTTCTTCATGATCATGATGATCATCGACGACAGTGTTGTGCGGGTCCGGATTTTGACCCCGGGTACCCGGCGGGTTAGGGTCCGGGTTACCTATCCGGATCCGGACCCGTGCCATCACCAAAAACTCGGACCCTGACCCGGGTTCATTTTTAAAATGAACCTGGAACTGGACCCGGACCCGCCAGCTAGGTCCAGAACCCGTTAAACCCGCTACTCGCGGGCCAGAGTTGGTATAGCCAATTGGTATAACCATCTTCCCTAGTTGACTGTCTAGAGAGTTCTACTTTCTAGATAGTTCTACTATTGGAGGGAAAGAGGGCTGGGAATTAAGCGGGCGTGGCACATAAGAATTCCAATAATAATAATAATAATAATAATAATAAGGAAAAAAAATTATTTTATTTTTTATTTTATTTTTTTCGGCATTTGGGTAGATGTCGTCGATGATCATCATGAAATCATGATCATGAAGAAATTGAGTGCGTTGACGCACTCAGTTCTCCGCCGGGGGGGGGGGGGGGGGAGAGGGGACAAAACAAAACAAAACAAAAACAAAAACAAAAAACTTTTTTTTCTTGTTTTTTTTTTATTGCCCCCCCCCCCCCCCCGGAGAATTGAGTGCGTCAACGCACTCAATTTCTTCATGATCATGATTTCATTATGATCATCGACGACATCGACGACAGTGTTGTGCGGGTCCAGATTGTACCCGACGGGTTAGGGTCCGGGTTACCTATCCGGATCCGGACCCGTGCCATCACCCTAAACTCGGACCCTGACCCGGGTTCATTTTTAAAATGAACCCGGAACCGGACCCGCACCCGCCAACTAGGTCCAAAACCCGTTAAACCCGCTACTCGCGGGCCAGAGTTGGTATAGCCATCTTCCCTAGTTCACTAGGTGACTTTCTAGAGAGTTATACTTTCTAGATAGTTGTACTATTGTCGGTGGGTAGAAAAGGAACTCACTAGTGGGTGTGGCTGCTGCAAGAGTATAACTTATAGGAACAGTGACCAGAGAAGGCTGGGGCTTGGTGAGAGTGGGGCCAGGTGGGATCGCGGCTTGGGGCTCGTCTTCAAGGTGGAGCGCTTGGGGCTGGTCGAGGGTGGGACCAACAGCGTGAAGTGCTTGGGGTGGGAGTGCTTGGGGTTGACGAAGTAGGGCTATGGGAATTGGGATCGTCGTGCTTGTAAAAGGGACTCAATATTGCCGTGTTTGCCATGTTAGCCGTATGTTGCCGTGTTTGGAAGTTTTGTCGTGTTCACCTCTTCTTCCAAATATACGCTTCCACGGTAATAGGACCCCCTCTAAACCTTGTCCTCGGTTATGGGACTTGCTTCTCCCTCCTCTAAACCCTGGGCTCACGTAGCAAGCGTGAACCTAGGCTCACGCTTAGAGGGCAAAGCGTGAACCAAGCTCCTGGGCTCACGCGGCTAGGCTCAGCCGTAGCTACATCTGAAAAATTATAGTGGTCTCTACCCTTTCTTCAACATTACACCATCCTGCCAGAATCCGTAGCACGACTTAACTGATTGATCACCAATCTTTTAGTGGGCACAATAATACCATTTGTCCTTCTCAGTGTATCGGACTTGTAACAAGTCTTTGGGTATCCAGTACTCCACTTCTTCTATGATTGTATGACAATATCCATAATTTGAACAGCCTTCTTTGAAGACATAACTAGTGTAGCATACTTTTCTGATTGGTAATAGAGTAATCAATAAAGCTAAACGAGAAAGCCAAATCTCATTTACACTCCTACTTTCCCATGGGCTCGTGCAATATTGATCACTCCTCCCTTCAATCCCCATTTATCATCTTCTTTCGCAATTTGAAAGAAAGATCTTTTGTTGTATTGCTACTGGTAAACCCTGAAACTCTTTCAGGAATGCTTTCCATTCCTTTGCTTCCGCTGACTCATTCTCTCGTGATTTCAAGAAATCAGTGAGTAGCCATCCTTCCTTGAGTTCACTGGAACTCAACAAAATTTACAGGGATAATTGCATGATTGCTATTCCCTTGGATCCCCTATCACGCCCACCTAAGAGGCCCCTCCTAATGTATGGATACCTGATAACGAAAGCTGAGTGAGTCTGTTCAAGCCTCTTGTTCATTACCCTACTTCTCTTTCTTGAAACCAGGACGCCGTTGCATGCATGCTCTTGGGGTGCCGCATTACTCAGCCTCCCCCTGAGCGGCGTGATTAAATCCAGCCGCCCTGATCGGCGTTGGCATGCTGGAATCTGCACCAAAGTTGAATGCTTTACCGCTCTCCCTCGGGATTCTGAGTGCACTTAAGACCTTTAAGGCAAATGCTGCTCCTGTGTGTCCCTTAACTTCGCAAACCGGCTCCTCCGTAAACTGGATGAGGCGTCGGAGAATGCAAGAGCCGCTCGACAACCTTGCTGACCTTCAAAGCGTGTGACACTGCTTCTTCTCTTCAATCCCAAGCTCTGGGTGGTTTATGTTGGATTAAGGATTCGGAATCCTTGTTTGCAATTCCTAACTATGTCTGAAGCATTTCATAACTCCGTCTCTCTTCGGCCAGCTTAAAATCGTAATTGTCAAGGACAAGGCAAGGTGGTATCCTAATGCGCCAACTCTGACATTTGCTGCTAATTCACTTGTTGCGACTCCTTTCTTCAGTTGTGTGATTAATCACTCTTCTCCTAATCCATTGCATTGTCAGCTGTAGGGGTTATCAGAGCCAGGTTGCTGCTCGACATTTTCAGCTCCCACACACAGAGTCACTTCTTATATCCTCACACTAGGGAAGTTATCATTCTCGTTTCTCTTCCTCCTGAATTGCTTGTGGACCCTTGTGAGACGTTTAGGCACCTGCCAAGGGCTGGGCGAGAGAGGCTTTGATCCTCATATCAACCATGAAGAAGCGGGAGAGATGAAGCCAGGGGAACCGGTCCATGGGAGGCCTGGAGCTTAGAAAATCAAAGTCCCTGGGGGCTCACTCACCGCAACTTGCGGAGCCCCCATCCTCTCGCCCTAACACTTGATCCCCCTGATTTCCAAATCATCAATCCCAAAATAGTCCACCAAAAACAACACTGCAGGTCTGCAATTGAAGGCGCCAATGCTTTGTGCAGTGTGCCAGCTCTTGCTGCCTCTTTCTTTGACAGGCCATTGAATGTTTACCAAGCTCAGGACCAGAACTGTCCTGGATTTGGCAGTTACTTCTGATCTTGCTGCATAAGTTCTCACCTTTGAAGAAAGGGACCAAATTTGCACTTCACTACCTTATCGAGACAGTTGATGTGCAAGTATCCATTTACTAATTCCCAGAGGCATTATGGGCTACCCACCTTTCAGTTAACTGGCGCCTATTTCTTGTGAAGAGTGAGGGAAAAACGGGGTTTAGGGAGGAAAACAGTGCCTCCCCCCCACACTTCTCCATCAAAGAAATTGTAGAGGATTCATCTGCACAGTAACAATGGCATAATGTAGAGGGTTCGATTGGAATGGCCAAAGCCTTGTACAAACTGGTTCTTCCATTGTCCAGAAGGACCATGATACATCTTTCATAGAGTTGGAGTGGGCCCCACTTTTGATGCCCCCACTTTGATTGTCTGTATGGGAGCTCCCCCCATGGGTGGAGTGTAAGGACCCCTCACACGAGGCTTCGCCATCTCCAATGACCTGCTGACAACTGAGCTTTTCTGAGTAAATTCCAGGGGCCCATTCAAATGTCCTGAAAACTCACTGAATGCGACTGGAGACAATGTGAGGCTGCCTGCTGATTGTAGATTGGAGGCATCCGAGTACACAGAGAATCCAGACACCGGAGACATGGGGCAACTGGAAACCGGGCTCCTATTGCTGGAAACATCCAGCTGAGGCCCTACAAATACTGACCCCGAGAAGAGGCTTCCTGAGTTGTCGGGTACAAGGAGCCTGTGGAAACTGCTTACTGCATCTCCCTCCATCCCAGGCTCCCCCAACAAACCCTGCTGCCCATGTTGGGTGCTAAATTGAGTGATCTCCCAAAAATTGTTGCCCCATATATCGTACACAGAGTCTCCTGAGGTTTGCTCTGGGAGAGGGCTCGCTGGACTGTTCTGAGAAGCCCTTCCCATATTTGTCATGCCACTTTGTGGATTGACTCTACACCCGAGGTCGCTACTCCAGCTATCTATCAGATCTTCACTGGTCCTCTTGGTATACTGGTAAAGTTCACAATCACTTTGCCCAAGAGAGTGCTTTACCATCTTGGCTCCCGGAGCACGACACGATGGAGCCATGGCTGATGCTGAAAGAAATCTGGAGCTGCCAGTGATTGGAGCAAACACATTGGTCGTGCCATGCGCAGTTGTTGAAATATTCCACCCAGTGGCCCGAGCACTGCGGCAAGGAAATGTGGCAGATGAGGTCAGTGCTGGTGCACCCTTTCTGAGCTGCCCGTGGATCACTCCATCCTTGTGACCACGTCGATTGGTCCAACTTCGAGGACTCTCCTCCTCCATATCATCTCCTTTTGTAGGACCTGTGGCACTTGCCAAGGAATGGGGTGTAACAGCAACACACTGATTGCTGCTCACTCTCTTGCCAACAGCTATCTCCCATTTCCCCACATTGGGCCAATTCAAATGAGCTGATTTTGCTTGTGCCATCTGCCGCAATGCAGTGCATGCAGCATCAACAGTAAGACTTTCTTGCCCTGCAAGTGAGACTCTTAAATCCTCCTGGGAACTGCTCCCGCCTTCCATGCCGAGCTTTGTAAGAGAGGTCGCTGGCTGTGCACCAGCCCCAACACTCTCGAGGCTAAAGCATGCTGCAGACAAAGAGGAATGGCCAGAATACAAACTAGTTGAGAGAGTGGAATGAGGTTCAGTGGGAAGAAAAGGGTTGACAGGTTTAGAGATACTAGCTGGAGTCACTGGGGAGGCAGGAGATGAAGGTGACGAAACCCCACTTGTGCTCAGGTTAGAGCCCGGATCCTCCTTCACTGAAACGACAGTCCCCTTCCTCCTCTTTCTCCGGCTCTTATCCTTTTCCGGTTGTGTTTGTGAATGGGGAAAGAGGGGCTGAGACTTCTGAGGAGCACCTTGCCTAAATGGGGTGGTTCCCTTCTTGGGCGAGCCCTGCACTGGGGAGCAGGGAGCAAGCCCCAAAAAAGAGTCTTTCAAGCTCCCTCCATCAACCACTTCTTTAAAGTCAACCCCTGCCTTCAACAATTTCAAGAATGGTGGCTGCTTGGCATTTGGAGGTAGTGTTCCTGAATAGTTTATTTGAGAACTTTCATGTGGAGCCTCGGGGTTGATTCTTTCTGCATGCTGGTAGTCTGGCCGAAGAGCCACCTGGCATTTTTTGTCATAGTTAGTTTTCCGGGAGGCCGTATTCAGTGATCCCAACCTTGCTTCTTTCGGGGTGATCCCACTACTGGAAAGCTTTGAACCTTGATGTGTAACGGAAGACGACGAGTTGGAAACTTTTACTCTAATTCGAGAAAGAGGTAGCTGAGAAGAGGGGCTACAATCATCAGTTTCTAGAGCTGACCCCAAGGCTGCAAGAGCTCCTAAGCCTTTCAACTTGCTAAGACTATCCTGGTTTGTCATGGATGCAGTGCCTACTAAGGGACCAATATGACCTGACACGTTTCGCTGCGGCACATCCTTGAGACCATTGATCAAAGATGGGTGTTCACGTGACAATGTGAGCATCCAGAAGAAGACAACTAGTACTAGGAGAAGGACGCCAAAGAGCTCATACCCATTCAGCTGTGCCCCTTCCATGGTTGTGGGGAGTGGTTGACTTGGCAGATTAGCCATTGACTGGACCTTCCTAATCCTGGCATATATATGGAAGTTCTCAAAAAGCATCTGGGACCTTGGAGGACTCCTATCCGAAGACTCTCGGGGATTCAGATTCCCGGCCAATTTACCTATGGTTTCTGTGATGATGCCTGGAGATGAATGAGAGGACTGAGTCGATGCTTGCAAAACTAGGGTTTCTGTGACGAGACCTGAAGATGACTGGGGGGGATGGGACTCAGTTGATGCTGGCAAAATTTGGGCATGATATGGAACTTCCATGTGGGGACTGCCGGTGCTGTTAGTACGAACTACTAATCTGTGGCTCCATCCATACGGCTGGGCTTCATATGGCTCATTCACAAGCCTCTCCTCAATACGCTTGTATGTGATCGTCGCAACCTCAGTCTCACTGCCAGGAAGCAGCACCATCCCTCTTTCAAATTGTATGCCAGCCACATTTGGGTCTCCAAAAAGCTCATATATCTCCTCTATCTGCACATCAATCATTTGTTTCCCTCACATGAGATGTACAGTAGGGACATAAACCTAGACTAAAAGGACATGGGTGGCCAGCCCACTAACGAGGATCCTCCTTTAATCAGCACTTTCCGCAACAATGGACTTTAGAGATAAATGACTGACAAAACTGAGGGTTGAAGGTTCCAACAACTCATTGCCCAGAGTCAAGTTCCCAAGTGTTTTTCCTAATAAATGAATAGAAACATGAGTGTCACCAATGACATGGGCCTAGCTTGTATATCTTGATATGTTGAAGAAAGTCAAAAACATTCCTGGCATGAAAGATCAGTACTTCCACATGCTGAGAACTAACAAAGTGAAGCAGCTGCACTGACAGATTTGCGCCTGGCAGACTACTACGGACTGCTGGGTATGTCCATGGCCCTTGCCTATGAACTGAACATCTCATGTGTGCAAATGCTAGCTTGCCTTAACAGTAGGCCATGCCATTTCACAGTGTGTAGTATTGCTATGTTAAGCAATTGTGTAGAAACAAAAAGAGAGTGACCTCACCTGCACTAATTCATCACCAGAATTCAGGAGGACAAGAGGTTGTGTGATTTCGTGCTCTCCTCCAACCAGCATTCCAAAATCCAGAACACCAGGCACTGGCCAAATGGATGGGTAAGTTGTGTCTGACTGGCCCACATTAACATTGATTGGTAGAATCAAATTATGAGCCTCCCCACCTTGTGAATCTTGGGATAACCATATGTGAACCCATCCTTCAAATCTTTCTTCCTCTTCAGAATCCAAATCAAATTCTACAATTGCGCAACTTGAATGGGGCTTTATTTCCCATGAACCAGCTGCTCGCATGTGCAGTGCCCCAGTTCGATGAATATCATCCCCAGTTACTGGTTGGGACGTACCTTCCGATAGAGGGTCACTACTCCCAACAATTTCCTTCTTGCTGGGTTCCCCTGCTTCATTGATAGACCTAGAGTTAGAGCCTGGCCAGGCAATCACTTCATCCACCATCAGTATCTCCTCAAACGGGTTATGGAGGGAGACAATTCGTTGAAGTCTCTCTCGCTGAATAACTTGCAGGCTTGCCAGAGGTTGCGCTTTGTACAGAGAACCAATGCCCTCCCCCTGTGTCTGGACTAGAAAACCCCCTGCCCTAGTTTGCAAAATGAGCAAACCTCCAGTAATCCCCAGGGACCGAGGTAAAAAGACGATGGGGACTAGAAGCTTCCCACCAGGGGCAACAACTCTCTCTTGGAAGCCAGAGGCATAAAATAGTGGATTCGTGCTGAACAGGGAAAAAACTGTCAGCCCTGAACTGTTACAGGTATTGATGACCGTCAATGGAGCAACTGATGGCTGGAACAGCACTTGTTGTCCCCACTTCAAGAGAGGGGGAACTATTTCTACATTGGGAGCTGATGAGGAAGAGCCTTGGAAGCTTGAAGCCCTCTTCTTGGGAGAATCACATGTGTTCACAGACACATCAACTGACACCTGTGCCTTTGAACCTAACCCGGAAAGAGGGGAAGCACAGTACACCCCACTCCCCACTCTAATCAAACCTCTACAGAGAGTTTTCTCAGAGTTTGTCTGCACATTGGTCTCTCTTTTAGCACTAAAACCTGCTGTTCTTTGAGGGTCTCCCTCTCCTACTGACCCTAACCCAGTTAAATCATCTTCAAGAGAGAAGTCCAGGCTCCTTTGTTGGCTTCCTTTCGCCAGAGATACTATGTTTGCAAAAGCCCTACTGGCATCACCAGATGGAGGCAGAGGTTCCCTGCATTTCTTTCCTCCAGCACACAATAAATGATAGGCAGCAGCTTCTATTGAGCCTGCATACATGCAACTGTATTATCAAACCCTTTAAAGTAATGTGGGGCTAAATAATTTCTTAGAAGAAAAATCCACCTGCATGGCATAGGGGAGGATAGCTATCAAACTCATAACTTTTTGCAATAGAGTTAAGAGCATGCATGCACTTTGAAAAGCTGGAAGAAAGAACAAGTGCCTCGATTATACCCTTAGGAACCTATGAGCCAGAAAATATGAGTCCCCTCTCTCTCTCACACCATCTCTCTCTGTACCAATGTAAGTCCCCACTACTGGAGTGAGCCCCTCACAAAGGTAGTGTGTGACCCCTTTTGTTCCGCCCAAACTGAGAGCGGAGCCTATGAACCAAGGCTACCGTTAATAACGTTCTCTCTGTATTCTTCACGTAACAAATTTCTTTTGTCTTGTTCCTCTTCTTCTTCATCTCTCTCTCTCTCTCTCTCTCTCCATAGGACCTCTGTACAACATCATATACACAAACTCCGCTCAATTCACTGGGAACTTTCATTGACACCAAACCTGGTTAGGACAAAAGCCTCATCAGACACACCTTTTGCATCGTCAAGGCTTCCCCCACAAATCGTATCACAGTCCTCCAAGCGTTCCAAGCCAGGCTGCAATAAATCATGGCTTCCCCTAGCCAAACATGGCATGAGCAGGAGCAACAACATTGACCATGCTAAGAATAACATCACCAACTGCCAACCCCGGGGTGCCTGCCGGCAGCACCACCATGACCTGCACATAGCCGAAGACTGTCAACACAACTCACTTTGCCTCTTCCTCAACTGACTTGAAAAATCCACAATTCCCCTGTCCCGTGCCAGGCATGCTTACTGAAACGGGTACCCAGGAATTCCCAGCTGGAAATCTCCTCAATAGTTATACCGTACTGCTTAAAAGTCTAACAGGCGGCACACAAACACCCCAGCTCTTAGTCCAAGGCTCACGGCCATAGCGTGCCACCGTGGAGCAGGAAACAGAAATACCATTTCCCGGCTCTAGTTGTCGTGTAGGAATCTTTGCCAAGTACATTTGCTCCGTTCCCTGCCCTGCCCCCCCCCCCCCCCCCCCGCTCCACTAACAAACTATGCTCTAATGACAACTCAATTCAGAGATAATCTTCACGTGCAAGCCTTCGACCTGAAGGAAAACGATTAAGAACGCATGATCCTCTCACAGAGGGCCAGTATCACATTTTTTATGCAAGGGGTTGAGGCCATAAGAAAATAAAAAGAGTCCGCATCTCTCCGTCTCCCTACCGATGCATTCTTCACCGTACCTCGCCTTTCCTTTCCCCATGATTGTGTGCTCTACCTGCATTCCTTCTTAAGCAAAGGTTGAGGTGTACCGAGCTCTAGGCCTGGAGCTCCCAAAGGGACGACGGCAGATACTGCGGGCGGCTTGGACTTCTATTACATTTTCACCATCTGGTAGACCCGCGCAAAATGATGCGAGCGAGATGCAGAGAGAGAGGGAGACAAAGAGGGTAGAGAAGGGGAAGGAGGAGACCATATTCAAGGCCGAGAAAGATGAAGACGACAGGCAAGATAATATGGTGGGAACCACCTGCACTGTGAGAAAGAACCGTGAAACGGATACTGCCATAGTTTCTCCAAGACTGACAGGAAGAAGAAGAGTATACAAAGGATCCCCAGGGTGATTGAGCACAGCATACTCCGCCGTGAAAAACGACCGTAAGAAAGTAAGAACCAGAGATATGACAGTATTTCAGCTACACTAATGTGCTGCGTGAGCTTGAGAAGAGAAGAAGCAGCCTCAACTGCACGCAGGCAGAAGTATGTAAGAGAGAAGAGGAGGGAAAAACGCAGGGGATAGAAAGCGAACGCTGATAGAGCGCAAGGTGAAGTGTAGCAGTGCGCGTCCCACAACAAGTCCGAGAGGGGAATGCGGGGCAACTGTAAATTTTCCCACTTTTACTTTCCTACTTTCTATTTCTACTTACCACATTTTTCTGATCTGACGGTGTAGATCGTCATATCCACCTCATTTTATTTGCCCTAAAGTGAGCTTGCTTACTTAGACGGTAGCAATTTTAGATTTTTTTTTTTTTTTTTTTTTTAAACTGGCCCCAGGAAGGCCCGAATAGGGTAGAACACCCTATGACCGTTCATCTAAAGATGGCGGAAGATTTAACGGTGAATTTTTGTCGTTTTTACCCCGGATAAATTGATAAGATGCCCCACATCTGGGGCATCCCAACACATTTGGAAGTGCATGATTTCATGAAATCCACACAAAGTTATGGGGTTTCAAAGTTGAACCAATCCGAATGCTTGTGTGAAGTTTGAGCCCTATGACCACTCATATTTCTTGGGGGTTCTATCAAACAACTGTTTGCCAAGTGGCAAAAGTGAGCAGTCTTGGGCCCAGCCATGGTCGCTCATGCAGGCCTGACCCAAGCAATTATGAGGTGAACGGTCATAGGGTGTTTTACCCTATATTCAAGAGGAAAAAAATAAACCTCTCATGACATGCCATGGAGACTGAGGAAGGGGACACTGACCCGTAACAAAAATATTGGATATACGTTTTTTGTAAATAATAGAAAGGGACAGCGCCGCAAATGGTTTACACTAGACACAGGATGGGAGTTTGAATGCGCGCGTGCGAAGCTTGCTGGTACGATCCCGGGAGCTAACCGGAGGGCCCGGTGGGCCCACAGTCAAATCCCCACCCCTGCTTCCTTGTGTATGCTTCACGCCCATCCAAGGGTCCCACGCTCCATGTTCTCGCTGCGGTGCTCCCCCGTTCCCGCCCCACCCCTCCGCTCCCATATTATTGCTTCCCGCTCCTCTGCTCCCCTATTCTCCGCTCCCATGTTATTGCTCCCCACGTTATTGCTCCCCACTCCTCTGCTCCCCTATTCTCCACTCCCCTGTTATTGGAGTGGCGAAGCAGTAAAACAGGGGAGCAATAGCACAAGGGCCCCTGTTATTGCTCCCCGCTCCTCTGCTCCCCTATTCTCCGCTCCCCTGTTATTAGAGGGGAGCAAGGAGAACAGGGGAGCCGTAACACATGGAAGCGGTGGACATAGGGGAGCAAGGAGAACAGGGGAGCGGTATGTATGTGGGAACAGGGGAGCGGAGATCTGCTTGAGGGACTTAGAAATTTAGATGCAAAAATCTAATGGTACCTCAATCCAAATCCTTAAACATACGATTTTCATCACACCATGGGCGAGGTTTGAACCCAACACCCCCACAATAATGGTCAATGCATCCAACAACCAAGCTACCCGCTGCTTTCTTGTAACCCTCTTGGAATTTTTATGTTTTGTACTATAATACAGGCAATAATGGCATGGCGCGAGGGTGGGGATTTGACCGCGGGCCCCGCCAAGGGCGTCCCGGCTCCGGCGACCGTATCGGCAGGCTGGCACGTGCGCATTCAACTCCCATCCTATGTCTAATGTGTTCCGCCGCAAATAGATTGATGAGAGGAAAAAATAACCTCAAAAGGCCATAAAGGCTGAACTGCGATGGGCAGCCTGTGAGTGCCCACTACTACGAGAACCAAAACAACGGAACGAGATTAGTATGCTGATCGAGGGTGAAGACTCGCTCTAAGAAGAACTAATGACAAAAACCAGCCGAAGATGTTGATCGAAACAGATTGAAGCAACACTAGAGGCTGTCCGACAACTATGACCGCTCACTAGCCTGGAGTCAGAACCGGAAGACATGGCGAAGAACAAAAAACGGTGATAAGCGTTCCCAAAATAGTAACAAACTAAGGTGGAGCACGGTATTGCATATACTCAATCAAGGAGAGAGAGAGAGAGAGAAGACTCCAATCGGTGGACCGGCGTAACTAAGACCCACTTCGCTTTACGGCTACTGCCCCCATTCGAGGGTGGGCCCTATATACTCAATCAACTTTTAAGTAATACCATTATTACTACAACGGATTAGGAGATACAAAAACTTGGTCCTCCTCAGGTTCATCGGGGTTCAAGGGATCTCATCGCTCAACCAATTATCCTGCTCAAGCAACTGTATAAAATGTCGCACGAACTGCCATTCGACCGGGAATTAATGTGGTTGAAGTCAGAATAAAAGGATTAGGTTATGGAAATGAATCTTTACTACGTGGTTTACGACTGGGAGGTCTTATTATTACCAAAATTAGAGAGGTGACCCCAACGCCACAACTAGCGCTTGTTCCTGAGTGCTTTGATTTTGGTGCCATAATTCTTCCGGTGCTTCCAGTAGATATCTTCTTCGCCACCGCGAGAGGACCAAGGAGTAGGAGATCCTCCATCCATAGGGGAGCTCACAAGACCAAGTGGTGCTTTCTTCAGAAAAGCTGCTGCAAAGACCTCTCTTCAACCCCAAGTGGCGTCAAATTTAGAAATGAGAGATGATCTCTTGTCTTGAGCACATCTGCACATTCCGTTAGTAAATTGCATATATAAGTTTATGAGCAGCTGCAGTCCAAGGAGGAGATTGGGAGAAGAGTTGGGCACATCTCGATTTCCAGATGTGCCGAAGGGTTAGTGCTCTATATTCGCTCAGGCAGGGCAGGTGGTCCAGACCTATATGTTATGGAGGTTAAGCAGGTGTAGTGACACACAACCTGCAATTATCGATTTCCAATCAGAGATGTAAAAGACACAGACTTTGGACCAAGTAGAGGATGCGAAGCAAGTCTCAAAGAAAGTGTGCTCAATAGTTTCAGGGTGAAACCCCGTGCCCATACCACAAAGTTGTTCAGGATTGTTGAGCGGCTTTTACTCACCCATCCCTTAGCTATCCGTGGTGGAAACTCTAAGGTAGAAGAGTTAGAAGACTCTAAGTACCACTCAGAACAATCAGTCATGACCTACAACTAGTGTATCATGGGGGTGTCTTTCTACACTCTACCCTTATGGCATTCATGATGAGTGTATTGAGCCCGTAATGCTTATGGGCGCTATGCTGAATTGCGTCTGCTACTCTCTGAAATGTAGCAGGCATTCACCTTTCTGCCCCGGTTGACCCATCGGTGACTGGGCTCATATAAGTATTCGTTCCACAGCTTCTCCTCATCTCTATTACCTGTTTTTTGATACTTTCATGTTGTCACATTGGCAGTATCATGTCAAAGTCACTCCAAACTAGATTCACTCAACCAGCTAACTTGCAGAATTGAACATGGCAATTTAGGGCCGATTCTGATAAGAGGGAAAAAACAGGGTGAAATGTGTTGAAGAAGATGCCTTCATTAGCAGTGCCTGATTTTATCACTTGTGCCGCTGCTGCCAGTTGACCATCTACCCATGCACGTTTCTTGTAGCTATTGATCCACAGGGAGTCACAAGTAATCTTGTGCTTGAAATCTGGCCCTCTTGGATGAATCTGGACCCACATGAAATCCCTGCTCCTTCAACTATCCATGCCTCTGCACAAATCATGCATACATCCTCGCCTTGCTGCTAGCAGGTGACAATGACAGCCTAGAATTGTCAAAGCAAACACTAGCAGGGAAAATATGTTGAAGAAGGTACTTTCACCCATTTCCCCATCATTTGCTTTCTGGTCTCCAAAGCCCCATCCCGCGCTCCTGCTCTGCACACCCTGCAAGCATCGCATTCCACGACACCACATCTCGTTCAGCCATACTCCCTTGGCATCCTCAATGCTCCCACATTTAGCATACATGGCCACCAGAGCAATGTTCAGGATGACATCTCGTGCTCTCTCTTTTTATGTCTCTCTAGTCATTCACGGCCAGAGAAACAACAAGATTGTGAACCTGATTGTGCAGAGGTTTAGAAACACGGCCACCATGTCACCATGGACCTGCCAGGCCAAGATCCACTCAACCAGCTAACTTGCAGAATTCAACATGAAAATTTAGGGCCGAAAAACAGGGTGAAATGTGTTGAACAAGGTACCTTGATTAGCAGTGTCTGATTTTATCAATTGTGTCGCTGCTTCTGCAGCTTCCAGTTGATCATCTACCCATGCAGGACCTATGATGGACCTCTGTGCCATTTCCCAGAGCTGCCAGGCTCGCATTGGGCATACATGTCCACTTGGGCATAGTTCAAATAACATGTGGTACAATTCCAGCTTTGACATTGACACCATGGATCTGCTCCATTTTCCAGGGCTGCCAGGCTTGCATTTGGCATAGATGTCCACCAGAGCAGAGTTCAGAATGACATCTGGTACATTTCAGCTTTGACAATATCACTATGGACCTGTCCGTCCATTCCACAACTATCAGACTCACATTTGGCATACATGTCACCAAGGCAGTGTTCACAATCAGATTTGGTGTATAGTTCCAGCTTTGACAATGTCACCATGGACCTCTACTCCCTTTTCCAGGGCTGCCAGGCTCGCCTAAACTTGTGTTCAGAATCACATATGGTACGTTCTAGCTAATTTGACGATGTTACCATGGCCTATGCTCTCTTTTCTAGGGCTGTTAGGCTTACATTTGGCATACATGTCCACGAGGGCAGTGCTCAGAATCAGATCTGGTACAATTCCAGCTTTGACGATGTCACCATGGACCTCTTTGCCCAGTTCTAGGGCTGCCAGGCTCACATTTGGCATACATGTGCTGCATGGCAGTGCTGATGCAAGAGTTTCCTCATGCTTGACTTGCAATTGGTAGAACTGTTGTTTGTGAGCATCCTGTAATTGTTCCTGCTCAAGGCCTGCCTTGATTAAATTCTCTTTTTCAAGCTGCAGGGCAACATTAGACGCATCTAGGGCTTGCTGCAGTTTGATACTTGTCTCAACATCAAGTTTGGTCACCTGCTCGGATAGAATTTGAGCCTCAAGCTCACTGTTTGAGCTCCTCTCTCAGTGCTGCCAATTGCGTTGAAGGAACATGAGTTTTAAAGTAGTTCCCCAAAAGGTTAAGGGTTCTCCTTATAGAACTCATGACCATGGCCTGCTGCGGATCTTCCTGCGGACCTTGTTATAATTCATCTTGGTTATGAATAGCCTGGTGTCTTGCAAATTATTCAGGCCAAGTACCCACTTGACTCTGCACTTGTTCAGCCTCAATTGTTGAAGGTGCAGCTTCACCTTGGGCCTGCACCGTTTCAACCTCTATCACAGGTTTAGCTTTACTCTGTACAGTTGGAATCATCTTGGATAGAATTGGTATCTTCAAAACTATTGAAGGCTTGACTATTCCATAGCTTTCATAGAGAAGATCACCCTTCTCAATATCCTCCACTATTTGCTTCCTAGTGGGAATGTCTAATCCCTCTCTTTCTGAGGAAAGGGGTTTGGGTGTAGGAGCAAGACCGAACTATGTTACCTACGGGGTAACTGCGGCCTCTCCAATCCCCCTTCTCCTTGTGAGGATCCCTGTTCCTCAACCACAGTAGAGCCCAACTCAAACAAACCCATGTCTTTACGCTCTTGCACAGTAAGTAAGCAAGAGTCATGAATGATCTGTGCAATGATTGGGGCTGAAACGATGATTGGGGCCTTGGCCTGAGTCGGGGTGTGTACATTGCATGAGCGGTGAGCATGAGCATGAGCAGAATTAGGCATGAGCAACCGAATATCCAAGGAATATTCCTCTATATTTGGATTTTCAACCGCAATTCCGACAACATTTGAAGTTGAAAAAGGGCAGGTGCACCATCAGTAAGTGCAACATTCCGTAGGCTCGGTTACTCAAAATTAGGTTCGGTAGTTGCCAAACCTATGTAGTCGTTGCCGATTATAGACACTGGGCCGAGAGGTCTGGGGGCAAATACCCGCGAGAATAGGGGCATGGTAGAAAGTCCGCGGGAATAGGTACACTATAAAAAAATTCTATAAAAATTAATGGAAGCCATGAAGTGTACTTAGTATGAGCAGGTAATTCAAATGTGTGAGATCGCATATTGTTAATTAATAAATATGGCGGGAATGAGATTTGAGCCCTGAATCACCACTGTAACATGCAGGCATCTCGTTTATGGCATGCACAAGAAGTTGAACTCGAGATCTAAAGAGAACGAAACTGATCATGTAGAGGATGTCATCCATTACAAATATAGACAGAAGATTATTCTGGCACGTCCCACGATGATATTGGAAGTGCAAACGGCTATATATATATATATTGGCTAGGTGGAAAGTGGACGGTGGAATGGTATCTATAGCGGCATTAAAAAACTTATTTTGAAACAACCGAAAGTTCATAAATATTGGATATGTTGTTCGACACCTACCAGGTTTTTGTCTCGAGCGAAAGCGACTAAGTGTACATGGGTATTTATAGTCTGCACCGACTACAAGCACATTGCTTTCTGCCCACTTTCTCTTTCAACAGAAGGGCTGTTGTTCAACACCTACTTCTTTTTGTCAAAGACAGCAGCGCTTTCGGCTGGCTGTCACTTGTAGTCTGCAACGACTACAAGCACACTGTTTGGGGTCACTTTCTATTCTAATCAGTTGTGTTTTAGGATAGTCCGTTCTTAGATAAGATGGACGCGAGCTCTTCCAATGCAGGCGCAAGCAGTAGTGGTGTCAGTGGAAATGAGGAGGACAAGCCTGCATCGACTTTATGGTGGGCTCCCTTTATGGACGATATCGCCGAGTGCCTTGCCAAGCACGAAAATGATGAGGCAATGGTGGTTCAGCAGTCCGTCAACGGGAACGGCCCTTCATCAGGGGACTCCACTGCGGATTCTGATGACGACGACGACAACGACGACGACGAGGATGAAGATGAGCACATGGACATTGATGGGGAAGGTGAGGACAAGGAGGTACATGCAGAGGATGATTTGCGATGGACAGGGGCAAGCATGGAAATCATTGAAATGCATTCAATGGAATTTGTTATCGCAGGGAAACATGTCCAACAACAAACGAACGATGCACTGTTTGTCAAAACTGTCCAGTAGAGGGCGAGTCAGTCCGTATTCTCAGTGAGTGCGGCCATTCCTTTCACTCTATCTGCATTGAAGGGTGGCTGCTTCGAAACGGGTCATGCCCTGTTTGCCGCAATAGGATTTGAGACATTGTAGTCACTGCAGAAAGAAAACTTATATGTACGTCATGACATAGAAGTGGATAAAGGAGGCTATGATCATTGAGGTCGGCAACGACTATCAAGAATAAAAAGAAATTGTACCTCTTTGACGTTTTGTACTTTAGGCATTTTACTATTGTTAACATGTTTCAGAATTGATATTGAAGAATAGAACTCAATTTCTATTTTAATTCTTGTGTTAAATAAGCAATACATATTGAAGGAATGTGTCTTAAAATAGAATTCATTATTATGATTTGAACCCACGGGAATATTGATCACCATGACAGTTATTTTGGTGTACATTGTTTTGGCCATGTCAGCAACAAATTCCGGTTTATGAATAATATGTGTGTTAGGAAATGCTGTTGGCAAGATTGTAAATCCGGGACACCCATGTCTTGTAGTCGGCACAGACTACAAGAATTAAGTGAAAGAAGATGGATATGGACTCATATTTGATTGCAAAAAAATGGTAGCTGAAAAATGAGCTCATCTGAGCAAAGAGTTGGAGTTAACTAATTTATCCAAATGGTCATACACTTTATAGTCGGCACAGACTACAAGAATTAAGTGAAAGAATATGGATATGGAATCATATTTGATTGCAAAAAAGTGGAAATTGAAAGATGGGTTCATCTGAGCAAAGAGTTGGAGTTAACTAATTTATCCAAATGGTCATACATTTTGTAGTTGGCACAGACTACTAGAATTAAGTGAAAGAAGATGGATATGGACTCACATTTGATTGCAAAAAAGTAGTAGTTGAAAAATGAGCTCATCTGAGCAAAGAGTTGAAGTTGACTAATTTACCCAAATGGTCATACACTTTGTAGTCGGCACATACTACAAGAATTAAGTGAAAGAAGATGGATATGGACTCATATTTGATTGCAAAAAAGTGGTAGTTGAAAAATGGACTCATCTGAGCAAAGAGTTGGAGTTAACTAATTTATCCAAATGGTCATACACTTTGTAGTCGGCACAGACTACAAGAATTAAGTGAAAGAAGATGGATATGGACTCACATTTGATTGCAAAAAAGTGGTAGTTGAAAAATGAGCTCATCTGAGCAAAGAGTTGGAATTAACTAATTTATCCAAATGGTCTTACACTTTGTAGTTGGCACAGACTACAAGAATTAAGTGAAAGAAGATGGATATGGACTCATATTTGATTGCAAAAAAGTGATAGTTGAAAAATGAGCTCATCTGAACAAAGAGTTGGAGTTAACTAATTTATCCAAATGGTCATACACTTTGTAGTCGGCACAGACTATGAATATTCCAAGCATGTCCATGTTTCCAAATCTGTTATAAAAAAACCTTATCCGTAGAAAGAGTTGGAGTTCACAAGATAAACCAAGTTGTCATGCACTTCGTAGTCGGAACAGACTACAAGGATTCCAAACATGCAGGATATCCAATGCGGCTCTATGGGACCCAATGACAGGGATCACGAACTAACATACCCCTGACTTCAGATACTGTCAGAGTTGCGTGATCGATGACCTCATGGTCTTCCCGCATCTTCAAACGTCGCAGCATAATATAATATAAGTGTTTGCAGAGGATGTAGGGTCCTTTTGATTTCTTCATTTTGTCAAAATCAGGGCATGTGCACTCCGGACTTCTAGAGATGCAAACATTGTACACCTCCCCTGCTTTTGCTGATCTCGGTGTGCACAGTGTCTACACACGTCCAATTCCCGGGCGTGGAACATCCTTGAATGATTGCACCGTGACTTGCAAAGACTGAGCTAACTCCATCTTCTTACGAGCGAATGCTGACCGTTTCTTCCGCCGGTATACTCTGTCCCACCTTTTCGACGCGTACAAGTCCGGATCCAGATTATTGATATCTTTCGCAACACAGTCCCATTCACCTTGGGAATTACCTACGTCATCTGGGGGGAACAAGTCAAAAGTCTGCTTTTGTGAAAGAGTCAACCTCTGCCTGACTTAGGTTCGTCCCAACCATCACAGGCCAAACGTTCGGAATATCAGGTCTGTCCAGCACATACTGGCTAGAATCGCCACAGACACAGTAGACGATTTTTGTTGGGCAGTGCCAAATCTCCATCATCTTCGGCTTCACCAGGGCAGGAGGGTGGTGCCGACCAACAAACCTCGGAGCCGGAACACCCGATGTCGCGGCCCTTTGCCTTGAGGGCAGGGGGGGTCGGGACACATGAGGGGCTGCCCCTGTGGTGGGCAGCGGCAGCGATAGGTACGGGGGGCTGAAGCACCCTTGAGTGCCCAAGGCACTCAAGGAGGCGGAGGCGCTCACTAGGTGGAGCCCCGCACACCGGGTTGCGGTGGGGGTGGCTCCACAAGGGGTGGTGGTAGCTTAGAGGGACTTAGTGGGGGTGGCATAGGACTCACCATGGGGGCGGAGACCTCGTGGTGGGAGTCGTGGGGAGTCTTGGACTCATCACGGTCCATAGGGGCCGTGGTGAGTGGGCCAAGACTCACCGCGACTCACCACCGGGAGTCGAGGGTTTTCGTGGTGGTTCGCCATAAAATGGCATGGCTGGTTGTGAAACCCCCGCGGACAGCTACAGAAGTATAAATAAGGGGAGTAGTGACCCCGAGAACGGTGCAAGCCCGTTGGTGACCAAAAACTAGTGAGTAAGCGAGCGAGCCGGAAAGCGACCAAAGAGTGAGGAGTTGTTCCGGACTGCCAACTACTCAAAGGGAATTCCACTAGGCCCAAAGAGGTGGAGGGTTTAGTGGGGGAGTGAAGGGGGACCGTTATGTCCCGGTGAGTCAGCCGAGCTCCAAGTTGGCCCGGCGCCAGGTTGGGAGTCAGGCGCGCGCATCAGAGCGAGTAACTATGACTTGAAGGGGAGCTTACCGAAGTGAGGTGCGCGACACTTGGTATCAGAGCTTAAGTTCAGTACGCGATCGTCCTTGGGATTGGCCTCATCATGGGGTCGGGGTCGGGCAAGCCAAAGCAAAAGCGGAACGGCCCAAAGATGATGATCCTGGTGAGCCCGATGGGGGCGACGTGTCACCGAAGCGGCCATTTGAGGAAGCGACGGGTTTCTGAAAACGAGGCCCGCCCAAGAGCGGGAGGAATCCGGAGTTGGGCCCGAGGAATCCGTGAGAGCTCCGACCGACCAAAGATGCCCCCATGCCAGGTAGCCTTTTGGGAGGTTGTTGGCACAGTTTGGCGGGACGCTGAAAGATCGTGTTGAGGCGGCAACCCACTTCCCCTAAGGCAAAGTTAAGGTGAAGCCTAAGGAACCCGGCACCTTCGAGGGCGTCCGAAATTGGAAGGCACTCAACACCCGCCTGGCTCTTGGAGCTAGAAGCAGTACTTCTGGCATTCTGGGCGGCTCAAGTTAGTGAACGAAGGATCGGGTGGAATGGCTTCCACTTTTTGAGGGGCTATGCTCACAATGGTGGCAGAAACGCCTTCCCGACCGAGGTCCAAGCCCGGAAACCTTGAACTGACGGGAGTGGGGTTCAAGGAGTTGATGAAGAGACAGTTTGTGCCCCTCACGGCGTCCTGGCTTGCCCGGGACAAGATGAGAATTTGAAGCAAACAGACCATTCGGGATATGTCCAGGCTTTCAATGTGCTTTTGCTCGAAGTCGCGGACATGGCAGAACCGGAAATGGTCCTTTAACTTTGTGGCGGGACTTGCCCCATGGGCCAGGCGGAAGTTGGAGGAGAATCCCACCTAAGACTTTGAACGAGGCAATTGAGAGGGCCGAATGTTTTCTCAGATGTCTCTAGGGGTGAAAGACAAGGCCCGTAACGGAGCTGAACCCCAAGAAGACCCGCGGGAAGGTGACTCCTTCCGACCGGAAAAGAAGTGGGATAGGCCACGCGGCGACAATGGCACGTGGAAATCGAAGGGAGGGCCTTCACACGTCAAGGCGGCACCGGTGCTTCGAAAGGAAAAGCGGGTGGAGCGGCTTATGGCGGACAGAAGGCGACCTTTGATGGAGTGTGTTTCAATTGGGAGAGCCCGGGCACATGGCCAAGAAGTGCACGAAACCCCGACAATTGAACATGACTCGGGCAACCACGGAGCTGTCGGAAGATACCATCAGTCGCTTGGTGGAAGCGGTGGTCGCCAGGACTTGCAAGGTAGGCAAATATTCTTGTGAGTTGTATCAGGAAACTGGCGCATTGCGTAAAGGGAGTCACTTATTGTTCGTGGATGGGATAATATCCGGAACTAACGTGTCATTGTTGGTGGACACAGGAGCGTCGCACTCCTTCATGACACCGGCAACGGCACAAAAGCTGGGACTCCCGACAACTGACGTAGGGGCCTCTATTGAGGTGCGTTCTGCCAAAGGAGAACCGCAATTGGCGACGAAGTTGGCGTTCGATGTTCCTCTTCAACTGGGGAGTTGGGAGGGACGTGAGAACTTCACCGTCTGCGAGATCGATGGAGTGGATCTCATTTTGGGGATGACCTTTTTGAGCAAATCCGGAGCGGTCATAGATGGCCGCAAGAGGGTAGTCACGCTGCCATGTTGGAATGGTGGCGAGGTCTTACGAGTTTCGGAAACGCCCAAACCCGTGGGAGGGCGAATAAACCTTCTGTCAGCAAAGGAGTGGGCCGTGGAGGAGGCACACGAGCCCCAGTTTTTGCTCTACATTAGAGAAGTGAAGGGAGAAGGCGATGGAGAGCCGAGCCCAGATTGGATCAAGGGGATTTTGGAGAAATACCAGGATGTGATGCCGGAGGATTTGCCAAGCGGCTTGCCACCGCGAAGAGGAGTTGACCACAAGATTGAGGTGATACCGGGATCGGAACCGCCTGCCAAGGCGCCCTACCGGTTGAGCCACAGAGAGTTGGTCGAGCTGAAGACTCAGCTCAAGGATCTAATGTCAAAGGGGTACATCCGGCCGAGTAAGTCACCTTACGGAGCCCCGGTGCTATTTGCAGACAAAAGGATGGGACGCTGCGGATGTGTGTCGATTACAGGGCTCTGAATAAGGTGACTATCAAAAACCGGTACCCTTTGCCAAGGATCGACGACCTCTTCGATCGGTTGGCAGGAGCGAAGTATTTCAGCCGGATCGACTTGCGCTCCGGCTATCATCAAATTCGGGTGGCGGAAGGAGATGAGGAGAAGACCGTGAGCAGGTATGTTCATATGAGTTCTATGATTTTTTTTTACTTGGTGTCTCGCTCGCATTTGCAGCTAGAAGCCTTTTTCGGAGTGGTTGGATGACTTTGTGATGTCGTGTACATCGACACATCGTGTACTCAAACAAAGGAGGAGCACCTGGAGCACCTCAAAAGGGTGTTCCAGAAATTGCGGGAAGGGAAGCTGTATGCCAAAGCTTCAAAGTGCGAATTCGGGGTCACAAAAGTGGAGTTCCTGGGGCATGTGATTACACAGGATGGGATCAAAATGGATGACAAAGGTGAGGTGCGATTCTTGGACCTGGGGAGCCTCCGACTTTGGTCCCGGGAGTGCGATCCTTCCTAGGACTCGCCTCCTATTACCGGAAGTATGTGAGAAATTTCGCCAAGATTGCGGGGCCGCTGTCAGACCTTCTATGTAAATCTAAGTCTGGGCATGGAAACCTTTTTGTGGCCAAGCTTTTGCTGAATTGAAGCAGCGGATGGCGGAAGCTCCAGTCTTGAAAATCCCGGAGTTCGATCGTCCGTTCGAGATACATACAAATGCGTCAAACTTCGCGATTGGGGGTGTACTGATGCAAGATGGACGTCCAGTGGCTTACGAAAGTAAGAAACTAAATGAAGTGGAGCGACGGTGGCCGACGCACGAGAAAGAGATGAAGGCGGTGGTGCACTGTCTTGAGCTTTGGCGCCACTATGTTGGTTCCAAACCCAGTGAAGGTGTTCACGGACAATGTCACGGTGAAGTATTTTGCCACGCAGCCCAAGTTGTCCCCAAAACAACTTAGGTGGCAAGATACTTTGGCGGTGTTCGACGTGGATATCCAGTACAAACCGGGACGAGACAACGTGGTGGCCGATGCTTTAAGTAGAAAGCAGCAGCTCTTATTGGTGTACAAGGGCGAGACGGCGCTCCAAAGGAAGATCCGGAAGGCTTGCCGGAAGGATGAGCTGGCGAAGTCCGTGATGCAGGACTTGAGGATGGGGTTATCGCAGTTTCACTTGCAAAATGGACTGCTTTGGTATAAGCAAAAACGTCTCTACGTGCCGAAGGGAGGGATCAGAGATAGTCTCTTGAGAGAATGCCATGATAGCCCGCTTGCGGGCCACGGCGGAGCCAAGCGCACTGCGGCACTCTTGAAGAAAGAGTATTTCTGGCCCAAACTGAGGGAGGAGGCAGAGGAGTATGTCAAGACATGCACCACATGCCAACAAAACCGGAGCGAGTACAAAAAGCAAGCGGGGCTGTTACAACCCTTGCCGATTCCAGAGGGGACTTGGGAAAGCGTCTCGATGGATTTCATGACTGCTATGCCGCTGTCAAAGGGATTCGATGCAATCATGGTGGTGGTGGATAGGTTCAGTAAAATGGGTCATTTCATCCCCACCAAGGAGACAGCAACGGCGCAGGAAACAGGGCGACTTTACTTCGCCCACGTCTTAAAGCATCATGGAGTCCCGAAGGATATTGTCTCGGACCGCGATCCAAAGTTTATGAGTAAATTTTGGAGGCACTTTGGAAGAAGATGGGGACGAGGCTGAAGATGAGCACCGCCTTCCGACCTACGACCGACGGCCAAACAGAAAGAGTGAATTCCGTAGTGAAACAGATCCTGCGGAATTACGTGTCGGCAGACCAAACAGACTGGGTGGAACACTTAGACGCGGCAGAGTTCTGTTATAATAACACAGAACACTCCGCAACGGGAGTTTCCCCTTTCGTATTGGTCTATGGAAAAGCACCCCTGGTGCCGACAAGTTTGGCCGCCCAGGACGTTGAGGAACCGGCAGTAGCGGCGATACTGGAAGAACGCGAGCGTTTGTTGAAGCTCGCAAAGTACAACATTGCCAAAGCTAGGAAACGGTATGAAAGGCAGGCGAATCGGAAGCGGAGGGAAGTGAAGTTTGAGGCAGGCACAGAGGTCTGGTTGAACATCAGGAATTTCCGACTACCTCCGGAAGTGAGTCCGAAGTTTGTACCTCCGTATGCGGGACCCTTTCGCATTCGGAAGGTTATGAAAGGGTTGTGTATGAATTGGAGCTGCCGGCAAACAGCAAGGTGCACCCAGTATTCCATGTCTCCCTTTTGAAGCCTTACTTCAAAGATGAAGCGCGTCCGAATCGGCATCAAGTGTTGCGTCCGCCACCTATGCTGTTGGATCATGAAAATGAACCTGAGTACGAGGTGGAGGCAATACTTAAGTCGAGGAGGTTCAAGAACCGAGAAACGGAGTATCTCGTCAAATGGAAGGGCTATCATCATGTGGAGGCATCTTGGGTGCGTGCCTCAGAAATGGGAAACGCATCCGAGGCGGTTGCAGCTTTCGAAGGGTGACCTCAAAAGCGGAAGAAACGTTGATGGGGACATCAACCTTGGAGCGTGGGGGAGGAAATGCATGCTTAGCCCGGCTTAGCTAGCTTAGGAATCCGATTGCAAAAACTTGTATTGTACAAAACGTGCTATAAATGAAATGGCTTCCAAATGTTGTGCGTCCTTTTTGTTTGGAATGGTGATGCATGGTATGGTTGGCTAGTGTGTAGAATGCATGCTAGCTTATAAAAGTGGGAGAGGTAAATTGGGTTAATCGTGTGTTTGCGTAGTGCCGAAATCGGGTGACCCCCATCCGAGGGGCAGGAGGAAACTTGCGCCTTCTTTGGGAGTTCACGTGCTAGTGCGCACCTGGCGCGTGCGCGTACTATAACTGCGCTACCGAGGGGGTTGCCTTGTAGTGCGGGCTAACGCGGAAGCCACGTGTTTCCGTTCACGTACTATAATCGTGTAGCCTCGAGACGAAGTCGTAGTGTGACTTTGGAGTGTTCCCGTACCTCAGGCCAGCATTCCAAGGCGGACCCAATTGTAGTGATTGGGGCGCATGGTTGGTTCAAGGTTATCTTCCTAGTCAAAGAGGGTTCCAGGGAAACCCTTGCTCAAGGTGATGCCAAAAGCGGCATCATGAGCGGTCGCAAGCAATGTTGTTGCAGTAAGGCGATTCAATCCTCGGGGAGGATCGTTCCTTGGCCTTGAAGTAGGCCAAGAAGAGTGCACTGGGAGGAGCTGGAGGGCTCCACCCTTGGCCGGGACTTGGAGGAAGTCGGCTGAACTAGCTAGTGGAGAGTAGAGTCAAGTGTGGGGTTTGGTTCTTTGCCATGGGACGCCATGGTGCGGAAACAAACTCCTTGATGTGGGACGCCACAACTTGGATGTTCGTTTCTACAAAATGGACAAGTCGATGAGGACATCGACTCCCTGTTGGGAGGGGTGTGTGTCGCGGCCCTTTGCCTTGAGGGCAGGGGGGGTCGGGACACATGAGGGGCTGCCCTTGGGTGGGGCAGCGGCAGCGATAGGTACGGGGGGCTGAAGCACCCTTGAGTGCCCATTCGAATTACCGCAAGATTATGACAATTGCAATCTGTGAAATGAAATCGGAGGATACATCATCATAAGTGATTATGTGGGAGTGCATCAACGATCAGATGCGAAGAGCAGGGAAGGGCCAACCACAATTCCGAGGATTCATGGCCGACAATGCAAATGCCAACTGGGCTGCTGTATGTATGGTGTATGGCGGAGGGGAACCTATGCCCGATCGAGAAAGGACATGTGGCTTCCATTGGGGCCAAAGCCTGGACAAATAGACGAAAAAGTATATATTGCAGGACCTTCAAAAAGCACATATACAGCTGTGTACGAAATGGAGAGCAGCAAGTTCTGAGGCGGAAGCAGAGGTTTTGTTTGTGGCGATCCGTGCCTGGTGGTCCTCCTCCGGTGCCATGCGAGACGATGACATTCCTGCGCTGGAAAGCTGGCTTTCGTGGTGGACATACCGATATTACCAATTGGGAGCATATGTTCGCAATGTACGTCTTCGGTTTCTACAAACACTATATATGCACTTCTGTGATGCCGCTCACGTGAGCGAACCTAATGTCTTATTCGGCACCGACCAGAGCCTTACATCTCTGGAACGTGATGCATTCGTTAGGCTATATTTCTACCAAGTGCGTTACGTGCATGATCCTCCGCTCACATGAGCACGTCATAAGTTTAAGTAGAACGGTTTCCACTCGACGCTTTTATACATTGCCGAATATGCAGAACTGACATGATATGAAGTTAAACCATAGTCTGCAACGACTATTGCACCCGCCATCTGTACATGCTCCTTTTACTGCATAACATTTGCACCCACAAGGTACTAGTACCGTATAGTCTGCAACGACTATATGGGATTGATATATTTTCACACACAGGTACTTCCATACGTGTTATATTGGTTTGGTCACATGTGAGGATAAACGAATAAGGGGTATAGTCGGTAATGACTATGCCACCGGGAACGTAAAGCGGTTCATGCAGTTGGCCTATACTAATAGTTTGTAGCAACTATGGCTTGGTTGTTCAATGTTTCAGGGTCGGTTACTGAAACATGGGTGTCTTTTTATGAGACTGCTCATATAGTCGGCAACGACTATCTACGGAACGTACACGCAGTACACTATTTACTGAACGTGTCGTTATAGTCTGTACCGACTACGTTCCTACCGTCTGCTTGTTAGATAATATGCGATTCGTCTTTGTTTTTAGTACAAAGCCTGCTGATTATGACGTTATCGTATAGTCTGTATTATGTAAATGGTCCAGCACTGTCTATGGTGCCTATAGTCTGCACCGACTTTAGCGTTACCGGCAGAATGTTATCGGATGTCGGATCATGTCGGGCTTGTAGTCGGCAACGACTATGGGGTTATGTCCTACAAATTGGTCCTCCACTAACTGTGTTGTTTAATAGTCTGCACCGACTATGCTTCAATGCTGACTTGTACATATGTACTGCAGGATCTGGAGCTAGAAGAGAACGCTGCAATGCCAAATGTGGATATGTCCGAGGCCGTGCATGCGAGCTGGCAGGCCGGGAGCGGTGTATCGAAGGTCGACCTCTATACAATCACCAGGAACGACTTGACAAGGGCAATTATGCAATCGTGTGACTACCACAGTTATCTGAAGGGTGGAGCAAAGGGTTCGAACTCGACCGAGCACAACTACTAGCCCGTGCTGCATCGCGATTGTCTGATCCAGCTAAAATGACAGAAGCGGTCAGGTCTTTCGTAGATGGCATTGAGCTTCATGGACGAAATCCAGGGCTCGAGGGTGATCTCCTAACTCGCACAACAAAACAAAAGATTGTTCTCGGCAACTTACAGGAAGAGGAATCCGTTCACTCCTAGAGGTCTGACTTAAACCTCCGAACGACACTGAGGCGTCGTGAAGGTGCTGGTGGACCAAGAGTGTCCACATGCACTACTGACATGTCCGTGGAGAATTTGGAGGATGATCTTCCAGTTCAGAAAAAAAAGCCAGTTTTGGAGTCGGCTGTGTCCACGGCATGCTGGCACATAGCACGAACTTCTAACACATCACGGGTGAAGTGCTGGGCAGTGCGTTCTGATAGTGGGAAGCCATGCAAACAGGAAATCAGGCCACTCCAGAGTTCGGGTGTCGCGCACCTCACTTCGGTAAGCTCCCCTTCAAGTCATAGTTACTCGCTCTGATGCGCGCACCTGACTCCCAACCTAGCCGCCGGGCCAACTTGGAGCTTCAGCTGCTCACCGGGACATAACGGTCCCCCTTTGCTCCCCCACTAAACCCTCCACCTCTTTGGGCCTAGTGGAATTCCCTTTGGTAGTTGGCAGTCCGGAACAACTCCTCACTCTTTGGTCGCTTTCCGGCTCGCTCGCTTACTCACTAGTTTTTGGTCACCAACGGGCTTGCACCGTTCTCGGGGTCACTACTCCCCCTTATTTATACTTTTGTAGCTGTCCGCAGGGGTTTCACAACCAGCCATGCCATTTTATGGCGAACCACCACGAAAACCCTCGACTCCCGGTGGTGAGTCGCGGTGAGTCTTGGCCCACTCACCACGGCCCCTATGGACCGTGATGAGTCCCAAGACTCCCCACGACTCCCACCACGAGGTCTCCGCCCCCATGGTGAGTCCTATGCCACCCCCACTAAGTCCCTCTAAGCTACCACCACCCCTTGTGGAGCCACCCCCACCGCAACCCGGTGTGCGGGGCTCCACCTAGTGAGCGCCTCCGCCTCCTTAAGCGCCATTGTGCTCCAACCGTATATTCGTTTGACGTTGTCGAACATAATCCAACTCGACCCCAGCTCACCACCGACCCGCATCATGTCCACCAAATGGACTCCACAGCCTTTACCAACAGTTGACATCTTGAAGACAAAGCATCTCTCGTACACACTCCCTTGGCCTGGAAAACGGCTACCCTGGATATAGTCGTACCCGCTCCAACTTTTCATTGTCATTAATGCTTCCACATCGCTCCCAATCCCCATTGCCGCTTTTGTCTTCTGTGTTTCGTAACGAACACCACATCTGCTCACTACACCCACTTCTTCCATGAGCTCCTCGAATTGCTCATCAGATAGCTTCCAACTCTCCGTTGCACCAGGAGATAACACCTTCTCCATGACGATAGATTCAGCAACAGATAGCTGAACTGATTTGGGCCTAGCTGAGGGTGACCTTTGGATCTCTTCTACAATGGCACTTTTTGCCTTTGCTGCTGCTTTCCGACACAGCCCAGGTGCAGAGGGGTGTGAGTGGTTCCCAACATGGACATCTGCTCTTGTCATTGTTGGTGGACCAAGGACGTAAAACATTTTCGTGGGGCAAATATGCATGCACGTGGGTGCATGATTGCACACTGCGCATACACAAGTGTTTGGCGGAACTTGGCTCTATGGCTTGAACTGTACCTCGGAGTACCCTAACCAGTGCATCTCATTGTGCGCTCCCTCCCTGACAAAGAATGGGCACGTTCCCGGACACACCTCAACGCTCCAACACAGTAAACATATCTGCCATGTGAAAGTTGGTTAGTACTCGACTACGATCGTGGCACTACGTGGACAAACAATGTAAGTCTACACCGACTACAAAAAGTCGTATGGCAATGTCCACCACTGAAAATGGAAACATCACCTCACAGTGCCGCCTTTTGAACCAATGAGCGGGAGCTTGATGTTGGTTGTTTTTGTGACCGTCCATGGATTCCCGTCGTATTTGCGGTCCATTCCCTCAAGCTGCCCAGCTAGAGATGTGTTCGATGTTCATACACAACATCGCCGTCAACGATCCTCGGCAAGCACCTTCCTTGCTTCAACATTTTCAAAATTTATCTTTCCAAGCTGCGATTTGGAGTCTAGGTGTAGAAGCTTCAGCACATCTAGTATAGATTGAGCGGGCAGCGTAGCTTCGGCGTGAGCCCAGTCCCGTGAGCCTAGGAGTTGAGCTCACGTTGTAGCTGCAAAAAGTGATCGGCACAATCTACTGGAGAAGCAGGTCCTATAGGCGAGGATTGCAGGAAGAGGGCCTATTACCGTGGACAAAACAAAGGGGGCCACCATGCACCATGTCTGCAATGCCTGCACAAAAAAAGGAATATGAAAATATAGCAGATTTGAGCTCAGAATGATTGACACACTTTATTTCAATTCACAGATAGATGCTTACAATGAATGGCATGTGCATTTGCCCTGGTTCCGCAAATGAAATGTATGTGTTTGTCCTCAATGCAAAGTCTTTACACGGTAACCTGGAAACCAGCATGGGAAGCGGGCATGGCTCGTATGTGTTCAAAGATAATTTGGCGGAGCCCTACCTGAGGTGTCCCGCTTCAGAAGGGTGATTACTTCTCCGTAGCCTAGTGTGGCTTGGTGAATGAATTGGTCTCTCTTACCGTCGCAGCACATAATTACAAAGTATATGTAATATTGATGCTTGCAGGGGACCCACTTCCCTCTCATGCCGAGAGCGCCCTCACGCATCGTTACAAAATCCGGACAAGTGCACGTAGGGAAATTCCCCACGGTAACCTGATATTCTTTGCCATGAAGAACTGAGCCAATAGACAGCACTGTGTAAATCTATCCATACCCCGGGGCAGGGACTTCGGTGATACGAGTCACCCGAACCTGCAAAATTCTAGCCGATTCCATCTTGCATTCGTGATCTGCACCCGAAGCGACACGGCGCACTGTTTTTCCATCTCTTTTTGTTTGGTGGGAGTTGGCACCGGGTGGAGGCATTGCCAGAGCATGTGGCACATTTGTGCCAACAGTGCACGAGGGCACCACCCGGGACCGTGCAAGACAGAACCCTCCCTCCTCCAGCTTGCTTATCTCGGTTGATGACAGCGACGTCCCAAGTTTCACAGGCCAAATTGGGGGGAGGGGGCTTCATTATCACCAAAGGACGAATTGTTCCCTTGACGCATCGTGCCATATCGTCTGGGCAGAACCAGAACTTGTGGTCCTTTGACTCCCCACTATGATAAGGTCGAAACAACCTTGTGAATGTTGGAGCTGGAGTCCCCCTGGAGCCTTTGCATATTTTTGATTTGCATTTCTTGAAAGAGGGGGTCCGAATTGCCATGCAAGCCACTCTAGATCCTGGTGGGGTGCGTTCTATATGCCACTCACTATCAATGCAATCAAATTCATGAACCATGGCAACCACCTCCTCCAATGGGATTCCTGCTGTTGTGCTTGCATGATCTGCACCTGCTCTACTGGAGGAGGACCCACCTGGGAAGGGGCGGGCACACGACTTAGTCTGCACTGGAGACACCCTTGGTACAGAGAAATTGACCCTGTCTGGCCGATGGGAATCTCCATCCGACCCTGGAGGAGTGTTCAATTTCCTTTTGCATGATCCAAATCTTTCCTCGCCTTCCAAATGGGGGAGCCTGGATTGCAAAGGGGAGCCTTCAGTGCACCTGTTCAGAGCTCTGGCCATCTTCGATGGGTCTCCGGACCTACTCGCAGCCCTTAGCATCAACAAAGTTGTATCAGGGCCCTTGCCTCCGCCCCGTCCCATCAGAAAATTGCGGTACCTGGTTTGTTGTGTAAGTGCCCGCACCATGTCATCAGCAGTGGCCACATACAAGTCACGTCCTGCTTTGGTAGACTGCTGCATCCAGGCGTTGTGAACAGTCTCCGCCAAATTATAGGATGGCATGTCGGCCAAGTCCTCCAAGGACATGTCCTGCAGGAGGCATTGCATGGAAATGTGAGGAACGAAAGGAAATGGAAGAGGTTGTGCAAGTGACAATCCAACAACCCCAAATGAACAGGCATGATGCAAAGTGAAATTTGTGTTTCTGGGATTGAAGAGGCTTACCGTCGTCATGAAAGCTCCCCACTGTCTGTACCTGAAGTGCCAGAAAACCAACCATTCCTCCAACTCCTTCAGGTGGATACTAGTAGCAGCACCATAGGAGAACCACCAAGCACGGATTGTTTGGTAAGTGCTCTCAGCTTCTCCCATTGAGGTGGCATTTTTGTACTTGAGGCAGAGCCTTCTATGCTCCAACTAAAGGTCAGGGCGAATGCAGCGCTTTGTATGACGTGCCAGAGATTGACTCCAATGGGGCATGTGCGCTCCCTATTTTCCATTGGGACCTTAGGATACTCCGAACCAAACACGCGCCGCACTGCATTGAAATTTGTCTGTGCACTATCAGCCATGAAGCCCGCAAAATTTGTGTTCTGTATTCCATTACGCTGCATGACGGCCAGGAGCGAATTCCACATGAGCATCTGGGATTCAATGTCCTCCGACTGCATATCACAAATTGCTATGGAGAGCACACGTTGGTACGCTAGATCATACACATGGCACGCCATGGTTGTCCAACCCTTCACCCGTTTGCAGTGATCAAACATTAACCAACATTTTGTCAAATCTCCTCCAGGTTGCATTTGGCGGACAATGCTCACACCACTGCCTTCGCCCACTGTGGACATCTTGAACAAATACACCTTGGACGAGCCTTGGCCAGGGAAGATACTGTTTTGAATGAATTCATAGCGACTCCTCCGTTTGAGGTCCATAATGTTGTCTATGAATCCAGCAGTGCCTGTGCCCATTCTGAGTGCATTCACCTGGTTTCGAATATTGGGAGAGCTCAACATGGAGAAATGGTCCATCACTGCCTCAAGCAAATCTGCATCCAGCATTGGTTGTGTCGCATCCCCTTCACCCAGTATGTGTTTTTCCAGGAATGCCTTGCTAGCTGCAAGCGCTATAGCAGAAGGTGTTGCACAAGGGCCATTGTGGAACTCCTGCTTCAGCAGATTTCTAGCGATGTCCACGCTATCCTTGCAACTTCCTTTGGACATAGGATGCCCGTGTGTACCCATATGAATGCAGGCACGAGTCATTGTCTTGCATCGGTGTGCCACCTGGTACATACGAGCGTGGCACACAGAAACACAGGACGGGGAAAGTTTGCAGAACCTGCACACAAAAGTATTGGTCTTGGGAGGGGCAAGCCCTGGGGTGAAAGGATTCAGGGGCACACCTTCCCACTCACTTTCGTTTGGTTTAGCGCTGTTCCTCAGGCGAGGGCAAGAAATATTCACGCACTTACAATGTCCAACGCAGACCGACCTTCGACCAATGTCGTTGTGGATGTTCGACGTTTTTGTCCTGCACCAAGGGTGTCCGTTATGTTTCTTGTCTATGCCCTGCAGAAGCCCAGCTAGTCCACTGGAAGACGTGGGAGGGTTGAGCTCAAACAAGATGTCCCCATCAAACGCTGCTGGCACGTATTGAACCCGCTGCACACAAAGGGACTCCCAATCAACAAAACGCAGCTCGCTCTTGCACCCAGGCACTCCTGCGAGGGCTTTTAGTTTCGGAATGATACTCGTTATCTCCTGCAACTCGTCATCATCCAAGAATGGAGTCTGCATTGGCGGAGGAATCTCATAAACATCCTCCGAGGACGAGCCTGAAAGAGTCACGAATGTAGTGGATGTGTTCACCTCTTGTTTCACATGAACT
The DNA here is from genome assembly GCA_030704615.1 of Takakia lepidozioides. Taxonomy (NCBI): domain Eukaryota; kingdom Viridiplantae; phylum Streptophyta; class Takakiopsida; order Takakiales; family Takakiaceae; genus Takakia; species Takakia lepidozioides. Next base: position 66,998,268 of record CM060733.1, on the reverse strand, counting down.
GTGCCATTCTGCTGCACGACCGATGCTGCAGTGCCAGGGGTAACTACTGATCCTGCTGATTGTCTTCTGTCTTTTCCAAGGACCCGGTATGTGCCTGGAAGGACTCTCCACTTCCTTCCACACTCGCCAACCAATGGTTTCTCCAAGTGCCCAAAATCCAAATTCCCATCCTCGTCATACACCTCTTTTTGAACAAGCAGAGAACCCAATTCCAGAGGGAACACTGTAACCAGCTCATCCTCATGAACAACTGCAAACCCATCGTCATCTACAGTGGCAGTCAGTGGAAGACTACCTGCATTGGAATGAAATCGAGCGAGTCTATCTCGCTCCATGGACATGTTTTTGTACACTGACAGAAAGTTGCGATTCACAGAGGAATCCCCGAACTGATAGCCCGTAATTCTCGAAAGGGGATCCACCCCAAACAACTGCAGCAGGATTTTGAATGGTGCAACGCACAGACGTCCCGGCCCACGCATTTCTAGTTCCTCAGACCCAGCCATTGCAGACTGCTCGGTCCAGTAGAGACGGATTGGACAATTCTGCACATCCCACAATGCGATTCGGAAGAGTGAAGAGACGACACCCTCCCAACAAGTTGAATGAGACTCGGATTGACAATGCTCTTGGGATGACTTGCACTATTCAGAGCTCCGTGGACGTACCTCCACCCGGCCTTGGGCGTGTTTATCGGATGGCAACGGCCGGCTCGGCTGCACGCGACGATGTATACACAATTACGATTGGAGTGGAGCCGACTTGCAATTGTACGGACTTCTCGTTGATGGAAGCAAAGAAGGGTTCAAAGTATTATCCGTGCAAGCATCTGTATTACATTTACCTGAAGAGGTTGAGGATGAACGTGACTATTGATGACTTTATTCATGCACCGGCGTTGAGCGTGAACGAGCTGCACAAACTCCTCCTTAGGGATTCCAGAAATCATTGATGGGGCAAAGGGAATCCTCCATATGGATATTTTCAATTGCATTTTCATGTATCAGACTTTTTTTGCAGTGTAATTAAATGCACCCCAAAACTCCTGGAATGAGGCAATATTCCATTCAAACTGAGATCCAACAGAAGCAGTTGTGGGGCCATTTCTGGAAAAATGGCGCCGAATTTCTCTATTTTGGGCCGAAAACTGGCTAAGTCCCAACATGCACTGGTACCCCTGTGTCTGGAAAAATGGTGCCGAATTTCCCTATTTTGGGCCGAAAATTGGCTAAGTCCGAACATGCACGGGAACGATGTCTGGAAAAATGGCGCCGAATTTCCAGTTACATGGCCCAGAACTGCCCAACATTTGTGCAATCCCCGGCACCATGTACCGAAATTCGGCGCCACATTTCCAAATTTTGGGCTTACACACCTGTCATGAGGGGACCTATAGCCGCGGAATTCGGCACCATTTTTCGCCAGAGAGACCTATTACCGCGAAATTCGGCGCCATTTTTGCACGTGTCGCTGGGAATTGGCATGAGCGGAAGACGAAATATCATGAGCACAACTCTCAAAACTACAATTTTCCCTTCAAGGTGTTGAATAATATATTTGTTTTTTCTGACACATTGCATTAAATGAATGTTTTATAATGTTTTTTATTTTCAAAATTTGTACTTCTGCTCATGAAAACCGATTGTCTTGCTACTCCGCTCATGCCGCTCATGCTCATGAAATAGCTAACCTCGCCAATTTGTTTGAGCCCCCCATTTTGCTTGTTTTTTGATGTTCAAAACGGCCACATAGGGCCACTATGGCAGGTTCAATCCACCTCGAATTGGAAGCTCAAACAGTGTGCGTCAACGCACACTTTTTGGTGTGGAAATGGTGCACACAGGGGCCTCTCTATCTGGTTCAATCCACCCCTAATTTGAAGCTCAAATAGTGTGCGCCAATGCACACTGTTCGAGCCCCCCTTCTCACTGCTTTTTTCATAATAAAATCGTCCAGACAGGGTATCTCTATGAGGTTCAATCAACAATTTCCTGGCAGCTCCAGCAGTGTGCGTCAACGAACACTGTTTTACAGTGGAACCGAAATGCGGCACCACATTTCCGTCCAGGTGAAACCTTTTTAGTCTCCCGAACGGAAATGCTGTGCCGCATTTCCGTCTAGGTGAAACCTTTACAGTCTCTAGAATGGAAATGTTGTGCCGCATTTCCGTCCCACAAGTAAGGTATGTAGCAGTGGAACGGAAATGCAACACCGCATTTCCGTCCAGGTGAAACCTTAATACTCTCCCGAACGGACATCCGTTGCTGCATTTCCGTCTATGTGATACCTTTATACTCTCTGCAACAGAAATGCGGTGCCGCATTTCCATCCAGGTGAAACCTTTATACTATTTAGAATGGAAATGCGGCGCCGCATTTCCATCCAGGTGAAACATTTACACTCTTTAGAACCACTACAACAAAAAGCGGCTTTTACGTCTCTGTGTTATGACTGCAAATGCAGTCATGGAAGCCATTTACGACTTCCTGACTCTGAAGACGTAAAGACCTAGTCAGTTGTGACATGGCAGATATGACTCTCCAGGCTGGCTGTCACGTGGCGCCAGAGCAGCTGTGGGGGTAGTCATACACGCAGGCATTACTGAATGACTGAACGGACAGTGTAGTCCATGTCAGCCGCGGTGTCAGACAGACACGTGGTGGCTACAGAACATGCCACATGTCAGACTGCGACGCCAGCCCTCACTGCCAGCTATGACAGCGGACAAGGGAATTAAACGACAGCACGTGTCGCGTCATAGAAGAAACGCGTGGTGCGACATATCATTGCTACGTGTCACTGTGGGGGACGGGGCTTCGCAGTCACATGTATGTCTTCATGGGGGGAAATTTGGGGTCAACACGTGGCAGCATCTGGGGACACCATATGCCACGTTCGTGTGTGCCCACGTGTTGGACTTTTGAGAGCTGTGGTGGATTCTTGCCAGTCATACCTACGACTGGCGCAGTACGGTATATTCCATGAACAGGGGATTCCATGAGGACGTTGTAGTCCCAGGTGGTGCCACGTGCACGATCCTCTAAACCTCACGTGCTGCTTCGTAGACATACATTTGACTGGACGTTCTGCATATGGAATCATAGGACCAACTGCGCGGGGACCTTAGGGGGTCACGTGTCGGAATGTAATATGCTCATACACGTATCATATTGGGTTCGGTACTCATGGTTATGACTCTAGACGGACACGTGGATATGCCACAGAGGCAGCCAATAGGGTGCCACGTGCATGTGCCATACAACATCACAATCATGTATACAGCAAGACTTTAGGCACAGAAGTGGCACAAAAGTGGCATAGACGTAATTATGAAAGACCACAATAGCAGCAACATCACCATCCAGCATCACCATTATCAACCACATATGAACAGCAACAACATAACCAACCATAGTGTGTGCAATGGGACATACCACCTACCACCACATTGCTCATTAATGAGGCATAAGTTTGCAACAACATGCATGAGAAAATCCAACATGTGATTGCTATCAAAATTGGACAGTCAATTCAGAGAAACTGTCACTACTATAAGTTACCGTAGTTGCCAAATCCGGATGAGGCACAGGTGGAAATCCCCAAGAAATCCACGATGCTAGCCGACCTGCCTCATCTCTTTGTCTGCAAGGTCTTCACTAGTTTGTCACTCCACACAGTAATGTAACCTACAGTGTCTCCCAACTCAGTGTGATGAGGCTTCATGGATTTGTTGTGATATGGTAGAGGGGCATTGGGAATGCGGACATCATCAATGTGGATGGCCACATAGCCTTCTGGCACAACAGGGTACCCTTCACTCACCTCCATCCCTTGGAGACCAGCAATGCGGCCAGATCCGGCTGTTGATCGCGAAACAGTGTCTATGAGCTTGACATGGTCTCCCACCACGAACTGCCATCCCAGCCCAAACATGGCAGATTGCATGAGAATTGTGGAACATGGATCGTGGAACGTATTGTGTCTACAAGGTCTACAAGGAGCTAATAACAATTTGTCTATCCAGGTCGGGAAGGGGAGAATAGCAGATGCATACACTTACCCCATTCTGCGAATCAGGGATCAGTGGTGTCGGCTTCCTCAAAGGGTGAAGGTGTGCTGCCCTTTGATTTGGGGGGCCTCGTTCGTGGCCAAGCACCTACAACCAACCAACAAGCACCAAAAATGTATATTATCTACACTGGGAACTCAAATTACACTAACACAATAAGATGCACCCAAACTGTCAATGCCTACAGTTGACACTGCGACAAAATTTGACAAACTCTATCACAACATGTTTTACTGCCACAACTTAAGCACAAATGAGGCTGGCAATGGCACAAGGGAGTCACACAAAAATGCCTCTAATGTCTGGCACTGTGTACCACACTACAAAGTATGTTACCTGGCGAGGCTGAATGGCTCGAGGGCTGATAGCTTGTTGCCCAAATGTGGGTTGCCCTTTGAGATATTCTGGAATGCTCGGAGCCTTAGCTGCCCCCTCCAAGAAGGGCCATAAGCTGGTCAGAAGGAAATTATCATTGTGCGCCTCTACAGAACGACTTCTCCAAGGCAGTGGGAAAATGGCGCTGTATGCTGGATTTTTTGACCCCTTGTGCGGTGTGTGTCAACAAGAAGAGTGGTTTCAGGATTCCAGACACAGTTGTCCCGCCACACTGTAGATAGGTTCTTCAGAAACCGTGGTTTCATGGGCAGGCTCCCATCCATGTCAGTGGACTGCTCACAATATCCCCCATCTCACTTGAATGCAAGGTCACGGTGCCCATGGAAAAGCCAGTCCACTGTGGGTAGGAAGTTACGTGGTTGCATACAAGACCATGCTGCCACTTCAAAGTGTTCAAAACACTTGTCCAAAAAAGCTTTGCAACCAGGCCTTACAACGACCATCTTGCTACCACATAATTTGTGCTCAAGGCCATTTGGAACCACAAACGCATTACCGCTCCCGACATGGACGCACTCACACAGCAATCCATTAATATCTAGGATGAGCAAATGCTTGCCCTTCTCCACTATTGTGTGCACGACATTCTCCGACATGAATTGAAGGTTGGGAGTGGAAGTGACAACCGTGGGTTGCTGGGTAATATCTGCCCGCGGGGAAACAAGGTCAATGTCCAGGGTTGTCTCAGATGCCCCCACCGCGACAGCAGCAGGCCGGAGTTCTGCATGCGCCTCCGCTACCGCACAGTGTGACAGAACTGCACGAGGACGCGTAAGTTCCTTGGTAGGGGTGTTGTCCCCTCCACCTGGGCCAACATGCTCCACCTGCACATCATCCTCGAATGCATCAACGGGAGTGACGTTACCTGGTGACATGCCAGGCAAGTCAAACCTGTCCTCCAGACGTCTTGAGGCTGAAGGGCCAGCGATGCACGAGCTGTTTGCTATGGATGAGCCCACTAAGGAAGGTGAGGAAATGCTGATCCCAAATTTCTCAGCCATGGCCTTCTGGTACATCATCACATGCGATATTGTAGCCTTCAAATCCATCATATCTTTGTGTTGTGCACCCTGTGCTCTTTCCATATCCTCCACTTTGCGAGCAATTGCTGAATACCCAGAGGTCCCCTCCTGCCAGGTCCACGCAAGTCCATGAACAACATGAGAACATCATGCCGTTGGTAGGGAAAATGCCTAGAACAAAATAATCGACAAAAAATGGGAGAAAGAATGATCACGTGGATCTCACCATCCGCTCGCTGGTCAATGTTCTGCTTACTGAACCTTCCTGGATTTCATGCAACGATGGACTTCGGCCTTGCTCCTTTGCCTGCATTTGTCATGTACCAGCTCAGTATGCTAGCATGGTCAACCTGACGAGCGACATACCATTCTGTGACAACAGTGATTGAACAGAGGTTTGTTAGACATACTGTTGGGATGCAACCAATATTGGTATCCCCGCGCCCACTAACCTAGTCACTATGTCTGCAGTAATACAGAGAGCTGAGTGACAAATGCAGCTAATGCAGAAGAGTAATCACCAGCACAACACTACCCTATGTTAATGACCACAAAAAGTCATGTTAACACTCACACTCACTCTCACTATTGCAGTTTCAAATACTGCCCTGACATCATCATTGCACGACAACTCTGATCAGACCCTCCTCTATCCACAGTTACAGATTGGTATGTAAAATGAGGACCCCACCCACTTCACAACTTTGCCAGGTTCGGGTAATCCGGGTTTTCTAGTAATCCAATAATCCGGGTTTTCCAGATATCCTCTAGAAAACCCTTCACACAAGCATCAATCTGCTGTGTGTGATTTGCCCAAAAACTAGGCCTCAGGAAGGCCTGGGCTTTTGGCTCAGCCTCTCAACTTTCAAAGTTGGTGAACAGGGGTACAGGCACAATTCCCTTGATTGAATTGAAGACAACGTCTCTTTGGTGAGAGAACCCCGGACAGTGTATCAAAAAATGAATATTGTCTTTAGATTGCCCACACAACGGACAATTGCACTCTCCCTTTCCCTCTGCTTCTGTTTGCTGTTCAAAGGTAGGCTTGCTTCCTGCCCTGAGTTTAAATTTCAGTCTAGTGCCGAGAGTGGGTAGACCCTTGAGGTCATCCAAGATGTCCACCCCCATGTCACTGACTAGAAAGAAGTTCAGGGAAGTTCTCTGCCTAACTTCATTTCATCAGACAATCTCATGGCAACAAACATGGCTTCAGACACTACAGCCTCTAAGGCAGATTTATCCAACAGGGTCAAGACTTGCGGATCCAGGTGCAGGTCCTTGAGAATCTTTTCTACTCTCTTCTGCCAGGACTTAGCCTATTTGACAGGGCGGTCCTGTTTCCAAGATATAGAGTCGATCAACTTAGGATATCTGGTGTTGGGCATATGTTGCAGCTGACCCCACCATCTGACCTTGAATTCATCTCGTCGGGAGCTTAAGGATGGAATGCCAAACTCACCCCGAACAACCACATTGGCTGTTTTGGAGCATGCTGACATACACTCCTTAAGCACCCCCACTTGAATGGATTCTAGAGACTTAGCCTGGTTGGAGCTATCAACCCATATAGCAGATCTGTACTCCAAGGCAGGTCCCCCCTTAAAGAAAAGCCTACAAGCACCTTGCAACAAGGTGAATGAACACTTTAGTTCACTCCACAGGCAACACCCCTTCAAGAAAAACTTGATTGCCGGGGACATAATTTGGAGAATTCAATGACAAAGCCTGGTGGCACTTCGTACTTCCCTCCTAACATGGTGTAAAATGGGGGAAATGGACACCCCATTATACATTGTACTCATAAGACGTTGTTTGCCGTAGCCTTCTGGCCATTGAACCCACGCCCAGTTTGAGCGGGAACAAAAGGAACAGAACCTACCTCAGTCAGGGGTTGACGTTGGTAGTAAGACTTACCTTCATATAAAGATTTAATCCGGGTTTTCCAGATATCCTCTAGAAAACCCTTCGCACAAGCATCAATCTGCTGTGTGTGATTTGCCCAAAAACTAGGCCTCAGGAAGGCCTGGGCTTTTGGCTCAGCCTCTCAACTTTCAAAGTTGGTGAACAAGGGTACAGGCACAATTCCCTTGATTGAATTGAAGACAACATCTCTTTGGTGAGAGAACCCCGGACAGTGTATCAAAAAATGAATATTGTCTTCAGATTGCCCACACAACGGACAATTGCACTCTCCCTTTCCTCTCTGCTTCTGTTTGCTGTTCAAAGGTAGGCTTGCTTCCTGCCCTGAGTTTAAATTTCAGTCTAGTGCCGAGAGTGGGTAGACCCTTGAGGTCATCCAAGATGTCCACCCCCATGTCACTGACTAGAAAGAAGTTCAGGGAAGTTCTCTGCCTAACTTCATTTCATCAGACAATCTCATGGCAACAAACATGGCTTCAGACACTACAGCCTCTAAGGCAGATTTATCCAGCAGGGTCAAGACTTACGGATCCAGGTGCAGGTCCTTGAGAATCTTTTCTACTCTCTTCTGCCAGGACTTAGCCTATTTGACAGGGCGGTCCTGTTTCCAAGATATAGAGTCGATCAACTTAGGATATCTGGTGTTGGGCATATGTTGCAGCTGACCCCACCATCTGACCTTGAATTCATCTCGTCGGGAGCTTAAGGATGGAATGCCAAACTCACCCCGAACAACCACATTGGCTGTTTTGGAGCATGCTGACATACACTCCTTAAGCACACACCCCCCCCCCCCCCCCCCGAGGTTTACTATTTCATGAGCGCATGAGCCCATGAGCCTATGAGCCTATGAGCTCATGAGCGGGCATCCGCGGAATTGGAATTTTCCTGCCTTTATTGACGGTGTTATGTCCTCTTACCTCGCTAATAGGGTCTGTTTCTCCTGGTCCAGGATGCGGAATGAGGAATTTCGGCGCCGTTATTCCCAAGAGCAGTGTGCTGAAATGGTGTTTTGAAGACATCCACCGGGGTATTTCGGCACCGAAATTACCTCTTAAAATGTGATATAGTGCGGTATTTAAAGGCGCAGAATAGGCAATTTCGGCGCCGAAATACCCAAGTGGAATGTGGTGAAGTGCCTTGTGCTGAAGGCTTCCATCGCAATATTTTGGTGCAATAATTCATCCGTGGAATTTTTGAGGCCCATATAACGAAGGCGCAAACTGGGCTATTTCGGCGCCAAATTTCCCAATAGGAATGTTAGAAACGGCAGGGTTTTCATGTCTTCAAGTTCCCGGCTCGATGGTGTGCATAAATTACTTGTAGGGTTCTTCACTGAAGTTTGCGTCTCTTCTGCTTTTATTATAGATTTTGGTTGGCGGAAGAAATGTAGGGAATGGACAAGCAGTCTGAACACAATGATTTTTCAAATCGTCAATATTTTCATTAAGTGTTTCAGAACTGTACAACAAAAGGATCCAAATGAGACTTTGCTATGGTGAGGATCCGCTATCACTGTCCGATGCATCCCCGCCCTCATGCAAGGATGGCTGCCTTCCACCTGCCTCCGAACCTGCACTGCCGCTACCGCTGTTACTCTGAGAAGCCCTCCCCTCAAAAATACCATCCTCACCAGCCGGAACTGTCCACCTGGGTGCGGAAGTGTCCTCAACATTCCCCTCGCTCTCGGACGCGGATTCTATTACGAACTTCCCTACTCTGCCTTTCACAATTCTATGTTTGGCCTCACGCCTCATTATAATTCTCTGCTCATTCCCGTATGTCAATTGCTCTAACCGAGTAGGCCTATCCTCCCTCCTGATGGCTTCTTTGGCAGCCGTGTCTGCATAGGCTGGTAGAAAAAAGGGCTTCTGGGGACTCGCGAGAAACGATTTTCTGGCAAAGAATGGCCGATGCGATTCTGTCTCCTCCTCTGCAACAGGGTCCGATTCGGGCAAGTCTCCCAGCTTCTCCTCGTTGGACGACTCTGCAAGGCTGAGTGTACGCACAAACATAGAATGAAGTACATTAGAGAATTCAAACAGGGAATCATCGGCAGGTTGCATGGTCCCTACAACCGAAACCAATACACTTACTATGGTGCAACTCACTCGAAGACAGGCATTGGGGGAAGCGGCTTCGGGCGCCCCTGCATCGAACGAATTTCCCGGACTTCCTCCTCTTCATCTTCCTCCTCTCCTTCCACGTCCTCTTCTGCGTTTTTGGGATCCTCAGTCGGAGGCAGACGCTGAAGGCCCGCCAAATTGTAATCGTACAAGGCCGTATCCCCCTCAAATGAGAACACAAATCGGTTCGACATCCTTCCCGCCCACATACAGGCACCTGCGAATTCATACGACACAACCACAGCCAAACTCAAGAATGAGTCGCTTCCTCGCACAAGCAAACATACAGAAACGGAAATGGTGTCAATTTCGGTGCCGCATTCAATTAACGTTCTCACCTGTATTTGCAGTGACGTCAAGGACCCTGCCTTCAACATCCGTACACGTTTCCATGAGCGTCTGGATGAATGCAGGACTCTTGGTCCTGCCATACCTCCATGGCTTGCCCGACAAATCACAAAGAATGTCCTTCTCTCCCACATGGTTGAACAGGACGTTATACTCCAGTGGATCAACTGTGGAATCAAAAAGTTTCCTGCTTCACGTAATTTGAATTTCGAATGTTCCTTCACGAAGCAAAATGCCTGAAAGATAAGAGTCTGCAGAGAAGGAAATGAAAACGTCAGAGGTGGCCTACACGTACAGGGGCAATTTCGGCGCAGAAATTGACATAGCAGAGGAGAACCACAGCATACCTTCTGGCCATCGTTGAGAAGACCCTGCGTGTTGATGCAAGTCCAGATCTTTTTCAGGATGGGTGCTGCACTTCTCCCCGTCCATACTTTGATATCATTCTCAGTGACTTCTCCATCGGCTGCTAGCACAACAACACAGCCAACGTCGTCCAACATGTTGGCTGCGAACCCGAATGTGTGGCTCCAGTATCTTTCGTCGTACTTGTTCCACCAGGGAACTGAGCCCAGCCCCAGTATCTCCTGCCCATCCGGGATATCCACAAGGATCATGTCGATGGAGGCTTTCACCGCCCTGCCCCCGACTGTGCTCTTTTTGCCGTGGCTCATCGCCACAAAATACTCCATCATCTTTGTGTAGCCAGGAGTGTCCTCCATATCATTGCCAGTGGCCTTCCTCTTCCCCTTCCCCTGGTGGGCCTCGATCGCCTTCCTCAATCTCGTTATCTCCAGCCTTCTGGTCAGAGCAGTTAGGAAATTTTCATTAACACACTCCACAATTGTGGGTGTTTTGAGGACTTCCCTGCCCGCAATGTGCACCGCACGGTAGGGTCTGCCAGGTGCATCCTCGTATAGTGATCTCTTCGCAGCCGACCCCCCGGAGCGCTGGCCCTTGTGAATTTTCGGACGAGGTGTGGCCCCCTGGGTGTTTTCCTGCTGGAAATCGTCGTCGGAATCCTCCTCATCTGGCTGACTGTGTTGCTGCTTCTTCTTCTTGGGTGTGGGGGTCTTCGTCTCTTGCCCCTGTTTGCGCGTTCTTTTCTTCCTGTCCTTGGGCTGCTCAGCTGCCTGCTTCTCCATCTGCTCCTTCGCCAACGCTGCCGCCTTGGCTGACTTTCTCAGTGCTTTCTGCTTGGCTGCCTCCTCTGCTTTCAGTCTTTCCGCGTCCTCTGGTTGGGGATCCGATTGCGCCTTCATAGCCCTGGCATTCGCTTCCTTCTTCAAGTTAACCTCCGAGAGGTCAACGGTCCCACTTGGGAGATCCACATACCAGGGGCAGTCTACCAAATGCTCGGCATGCCACTCCTTCGCCATTACTTCTGTGTACATCGTTCCACGACCTCCAGGTGTCCTCCACGCCAGGAAGAATGGTGGAACCCTTTGAATGGCTCCGGACGGAATGAGTGCAAAGTTTATGTACCTGCAATCACGAGGCAGTTCAACAAAAATCATTCTACCGATGCATCATGCAAGTGGAAGTTGTCAATGCACAAGGTATTTCGGCACCAAAATACGGAGTGGACCGTGCCCCAATTACCCAGAACTCACATCTTGCAGAGGTATATTTCGGCGCCGCAATATCCATCGCTGCTTAACCAAATCATCTAAACTGCAAATAGGGGGATGCATTGTCAGCAGATTACCTGAACAGGACACGCATTGCCGCTTTGTCGGCACCCTCCTGCTCTTCGATGTATACGCTGCGTCTTGCCTTTGCAATTTCTCTGAAAAAGAGGTTTGCGAAGCGCCCTCGCCACGACTGCACGTAGTTCTCCATTGTCTCAGGCTTCGTCCAGTCGATCTGTAACTTGAAAGTGGTGGTGTTGCAGTCCAATTGCTCCTGGGCGTGGGTCAGTACCTGCATCATGGCAGGTTTCCAAAACATTCATGATTTTGAAATTGCGACGATGTCCAACACAGAATAGGAGAAAATTATACCTGATGCCACCAAGTCATGACATTGAGCCAGTCGTTCATTTTGTCGTCTGTTGGCTCGATGGGAAAGTGGTACAGCAGCTTCGTGTTTGTATGGCCGTTCCAGATTCGCAGCCACCTCGTCTGCAGCCACCTCACATCGGTCAGACAAGAACTCCAACATAAGAATCGCGAGAAGTCACAAACAAGAATAAACACATGCTTACCTTCTCCGCCGGCTCAACACAGGACACTGCGATGTGATGAAGTTTCTCCATGGACATTTCCGGTTTCATGGGTCTGGAGTAATGCAGTCCTATCTCCGCCAGGAACTCGGCACCAAGACCAGGGTCAGCGATTGCAACTTGCTTAACAAGTTTGGACCTGTACTTGGTCCGGGATTGCTTCCTTGCCTGCACAATATGACTCTCTATCGACGCGTCCGCCTTGTTGGGGGCATCATTCTCAAAGAACTGCCTTTTGGCATAGGCCAAGTCATCCCTGATGTTCGTCTGCATTCCCATACCCAGCAGATACAGTCAGGCCACGGATCCCTGCAACAAATAACATTAAATTGATACTGAAATTTGAGATGAACCTCACCGAATAGAGGATCTCCACCATGGCGTCCAGTGTTGGTCGGTACCAGGTGCGATCTGCTTTCGCTAGGGACTTCCTGTACAGCTCGGGATCGAGGGACTTTTGGAAGTCCATCAGCGGAGCTGTCCCCACTTCTTGCACTCTGTAGAGCGTATGTGCCAGATGAGTTTCCACGAAGGCCCTCTCTGTTACCCTGCCATGGAGAAAAAAAACAACATGAAAATATGATTTCGGCACAGCAATCCAATTTCCAGTTCATAGAGTGCATGACAGTGGTGAACATTGCCTATTTCGGCGCCGCAATAGGCAGTACACAAGGATGTAATTGTATACTTACAGATTTATATCCGCCATGGCACCCTTCAACAGTCCTCTGTCCCTGACGTCCACCTTCACGACAATGCAGTCCACCATGTAATGCCAACTGATATCTTGCGGATGCATTTCAGCAATGTACTCTGTCCAGGCAAGCATCCTGTGGTTCCCGTCCCAAACGAAGAACATCTTCCCTTCCATGTGTGCGAATGTGGGATTAGTCTTCAGATAGGCTTCAAACTCGGCATTAACAGTGTGCCAGTGGGGGCCCCAATTCTGAAGCTCCTCTGCAGTGGGGCCCCTTGTGACACCCTGGTCATTCTCAATGGAAACGTAGAATGCTGCCGACCCCCGTCTGTACCCTTCTCTGAAGTTGTGCTTCAGTCATCGATATCCCCTGGCAGTGCTTGCCTTACAACTGGAAGGCTTACCATGCGACACAAAGGAACTTTGAGGTTCTCCGGATACACCATGGAGCCCAAAACGCGGCCTATGTTGCTATGAGTCTCTGCCAGCAACCTGTTTGCTGCTATGTTCATGTCTCGTGCGCTCATGAGCATACCCGCCACCAGTTTCTTACTTGTATCACCTCTGTCACTTCCCTCCCCTCTCACCAGCCTGTGTACTGTCCTGGAGGTTTTGCTCCTCCGCAAGCTCCAGCAGGTTCTGATCGTCGCCAAGTCGTACCACGTTATCGTCCTCTCCTTCTGTCAGTTGAATGGGCCGCCCTTCTGCAGATCCGACTCCCACATCTCCAGCGGCCTCCACCGCATCTGTGTTTTCTGAAATTGACTGCAAACCCAATATCTCCGCTTCCAGTCTCCCTAGGGGTTTTACTAGCGAAGCCATGGGCTCCTTCTGCTTTCTCGGCTTCCGAACTCTAGGTGGGCTTTTCGGAGGCGATATCTGAGGTGTTGAATGAGGACTCGTCTGCCTCGATGCACTTCCACCTTGTGAGCGCAGCACCCGGGCAGGAGTATCCAAAGTTGACTGTGTTGCCTCGCCCCCCTGCGATCCCTCCCCAGCTCCCATGTCAAACAAACAGGAAAACATGAAACACTGCACGCCAAAAAAAAGGTGTAAAAGGAATATTGCGTATGGAGTGCTTCACATCCGCGAAGCACGAATCTCTCACTGGTGGGCGATCCGAGTCTCCGGATAACGAGGTCTGCATTTCATGCATGAGACGGAGCTTAAGTCGTGTCGTCGGCGGCTTCCCAAAATCCCGCGTCCTCCTCTTTGCCGGAGTCGCCTGACCTTCTACAAACTCTATGCTACCACTATGCCGCATAAGGAGAGGAAACGCAGGAGAACGTCACTGCAGAAGGGCAAGGAGCGAGAGAGCGAAGCGGTGGAACATGCAACCACTATGCACGAGCAGATGCGTAAGCAGCCACGTCTCCCGAAGCGTTGCCACCGTCCAACACTTTTTGCCGTATGGGTGATGAAGAGATTGTGACCCCTGACATGTTCGCACGGATGAAGTCGACTGGAACACGACGCATGCCAGTTCCAGCCACCAGTACAAGACGGTTTATCCGAATTGCGGCACCGAAATACCTTCCGTACACTGGATGCTGTTCCCAAAGCAGCCGGCATTGAATGAAATATCCGCACATCATGAAACCCAACCGCCAAGAAAATCCCCTGCCTATGACAGTCAACAGTCAGGTCGGTACGTTTCAACAGCGGACGGATGAATTTCGGCGCCGAAATTCATCCTATTCAAGTGCTTTCATACGCAAACTTACGAATTTCGGCGCCGCAATTCATCGCTTCCGAAGTACTCATCCGTCATGAGCAAACCTGTCAGTGGGATATCGGAGCCGGAATTAATTCCGGGACAGTGAAAACGGTTGCACTTGGGCACATTTCATCCATATTTCGGCGCCGAAATTCATTACGAATATCTCCGTCCGCGCGTAGACGAGGTGAAATCATCATTATTTCGGCGCCGAAATTCATCCAGAGCGAAGACTAAATTGGCACCATGCTACGCTTTGCCGCCATCATTGCCCCTGACGGATGTTGTCCATGCCTGTTGGACTTGCCATTTGTGGACATTTAGCTATAATTTCGGCGCCAAAATTATACTTTATGTGCGGCAACGTCCCGTGCGAAAAAGACCACTTAATGGATACTGTCGGTTTCAAATGAAAAAAAAACGGCTAAAATGCAATTAATTTTGACAGAAGTGGTTTAATATGCCGATTTCTCCATTAAATGCAGAATATTCCTGTTATATTCGTCGGAACGGGGTATTTCCAACGATTTATGGAAAATTATCATCCAAAAGCAAAAAGTAAGTGCCGGGTTTGGACGAATTTCGGCGCCGAAATTGATCCGTCGCATAGAAAATGTAATATTAGAGTTACTCATTGCGGACAGTAAGGATGAATTTCGGCGCCGAAATTGATCCATTTCAAAGAAAAATAAATATTGGAGGGAGGGCATTGGATGAATTTCGGCGCCGAAATCCGGCGCTCAAACCCTGAAAAGAATTTGGATGGATGAAGTCGGCTGAATTTCGGCGCCGAAATTCATTGCTTGCGAAGAAAAAAAAAAATTCGGGAGGACTTCGGATGAATTTCGGCGCCGAAATTCATTGCTCGCGAAGGAAAATAAAAAAATTCGGGAGGACTTCGGATGAATTTCGGCGCCGAAATTCATTGCTCGCGAAGGAAAAAAAAAAATTTCGGGAGGACTTGGAATGAATTTCGGCGCCGAAATTCAATGCTCGCGAAGAAAAAATAAAAATCGGGAGGATTTCGGTTGAATTTCGGCGCCGAAATTCATTGCTCGCGAAGAAAAAGGAAAATTAAAAGGGAGTACTTGGATGAGATTCGGCGCCAAAGTTCATCTGTCGCAAAGAAAAATAAAAACAGAAAGGACTTCCGATGAATTCTAGCACCGAAATCCATCCGCAGGGCAGCAGAATTAGGGTCGGAAAAGGAGATGAAGAATGAATTTCGGCGCCGAAATACATCCATTCTGCCGATTCAGGATTACTGTCATTCGGAAGTCGGCACCGATATCCGGACACGTGGTGAATCAAGACTGTAATCAGGAACACATTCATTCGTATTTTGGCATCTAAATTCAACCCATATGTGCAGATACAATTTAATGAAGAAGAAGTTCATCCGAATTTCGGCACCGAAATCCATCCGTTGGGTGCTTGGTCAGTTTAATGAGGTAAACAAATTACGATTTCTGTTGCCAGAATTCATCCCCTGGCTTTCAAAGCTGTTACATGACAGAGATGTTCATCCAGATTTCGGTGCCGAAATTCATGGGAAGGCCTGATTTATTGTACCCCAAGTGGTTGTACATTACAATTCAGGCACCAAATATCCGATGTGAACTTGCTGTTCTAACGTACGTTACACACCTTCATCTTTACGTGCACTGATCACCCATCCTGTTGGATACGGAATCCTCCAGAAAATCATTTGTGTTATTAGGTAGGACACACTCTTCTCATTGCAGGACTTCGCTGCGGAGCGTACCGAGAGGTCCCGTCTTCAAAATGGACTCCCGTGTTTGGGTGAACGTGTACTTCCATCCTGATTCTCTGAAAGCTAAAATATCCTGCGACCAAGGATTTGCGATTGTCAGTGAGCAGTACTTGTGTATGAAGTTCGGGCTCCGCCCTGGAACGGTGTTTTTGGAAGAGGAGACGAAGGATGCTTATGGAAATTTTCTGGAAAGTGCCGTCATTCTGCATGCAGATTTCGGAAAAGGCAAAGAGTGGCGGCTCCCAGCTTCTGAATTCATCCGGTACAGTGCCATTGGTGAAATCGTGCCTAAAGAGTTCCCACGCTGGAACTTGGTTGATCCTCCTTCCACAAGAGGGTCTGGCGTGCAAGATGTGAAGGATGTGGGCACCTCTTCACAAGCAGAGAAGCCCAAACATGTGAAAAGGGAAATCCAGGAAAACAGGGAAACAGTCGTCCACGACTTATCCAGTGACGATGAAGACTGTATGGTCCTTCCATCGGGGGGCTGCTATTTCATGAGCGGCATGAGCATGAGCGGAAAAAAAAAAAGCATGAGCAGACCATTGTGAGTCCACGGAAATAGGGTTAGGAGGCACGGAAATAGGGTCATGTGAAGTTGGAATGTGGCACCAGTGGACTTGAAATGCAACATTTTATTGCAAATTTTGTGGCAAGCCACGTCTATACAAGTGTGTTCTAACTGTCATAGCCGGAATGGGCACTACTCTCCTACACCCTCCGAGGAACTTGCCCCACCTTCTTCCTCATCCCCCTCATCCCCCTCATCCTCCGAGCTCTGTGATGCATCAGTTCCACTATGCCTCTCAAAAATCCCGTCCTCTCCTTGGGGGACTGTCCACCTCACCTCCTGGGAATCTTCTGCGTCTTCTCCCCCACTTTTCTCAGCAGAATCCAACACAAATCTACGAGCCCGACGGGCTCTAATAGCTGCTGCCTCCTCCCTCATCTTCATTTTCTTGAGGCTTGCCTCGTCTAAAATCTGCTGTACACGACTACGTTCGGAACACCTCCTAATGGACACCGAAGCAAGCCGGGCAGCATAAGTAGGAAGGATGTACTCCCTTTCTGGACTAGGCATGAAATCCCCCCTGGCAAAAAAAGGCACGTTCCTCCTGCCCATGAACTCCGGTGTAGACGTCCCTCCGGCAGTACTTGGCATCCTACAGTAAGAACAAATCCACTTGAAGAATGTCAATACCAGCACAACCAGAAAGGGTTTTCAATGAAATAAGAGAGCGGAGGGAGGTGCCTCACAAAATCTGGAGGCAACTTACAATGCCACCACTCACTCGTAAACCGGGGGCTCCTCGGCCTCGATCCCAACTTCCTCCCCCTGCTCCTTCTCGGATTTTTCCTCATCCTCCGAGGATGCCTCTTCCTCTTTCTGCCCACATTGAAGCACCTGAGGAACAAAGCGGGCGGTTAATAGCTTGCGGCATGCAATTGCAATGGGGCCAGGGGACAAACTGAGCACGTGAAGGCTTACCCGTGCCGCATGTGAGGTCCAGAATCCGCCCTTGGACATCCGAGCACGTCTCCATGAGGGTTTGGATGAAAGCAGGGCTCCGGGTCCGGCTGTACCGCCACGGTTTGCTTGTCTTTGTGTCCTTCGGCATACTAGAGTGGGGCACATAGTTGTAGAGGACATCGTAGGTTACAGGGTCCACAGCGGCATCAACAAGACGACCGTCGTTGCGGAATTTGAACGTAGACCCTCTCTTCACAAAGCAATATGCCTCAAACACCAATGTCTGCACATCCAACAAAGAAGGGATCAATTCCAGGGTCTACTTAACATACACCACAATATGAAGTGAATGCAATAGATTGATAACTTACACTTTGGCCCTCTGTTCGCAACCCCTGCGTACTGATGCAGAACCATTTTCTGAGGAGGACCGGGGTGACACTTTTCGGTGTCCACCTTGCCACCGCATTCTCTGTGGTCTTCCCTCTCGTGGCAAGGACAACCACACATCCACCGTCATCCAGAAGCATCCCCGCCAGCCCAAACCCGGCTTTCCAGTAGTCCTCAGTAAACCTGTTCCAGGTGGGCACACCATCCAGGCCCTCCAGCAGCTCCCCATCTGGAATGTCGAGGAGAATCATGTCGCAAGCTCTCTCCACCTCAACCCCCCCCCGAGTGCTCTTGCAATTCGTGCTCACAGCCGTGAAGAATTCCATCATGGCTTCAAAACCAGGGGTGTCTTTAGGCTCTGTACCGGCAGCCCTCTTCTTGGCTTTCCCCTTCTGCTCCGCCAGAGACTTGTTGTGTGCCACCTTCTTCGCCCTGGCAGCGAGAGCGTCAAGGAAGCTCTCATTGACGCATTGGATGATGGTTGGAGGTTCTAGCTTTGGCCTGTGCGTAAACGTCACCGCTGAATACCGCCGTGTAGGCTCGCCCTCAAATGCCAACTTCTTGGCAGAGCCAGTCCCACTCCGAACTGACTTGGGAACCCGGACGACCGGTGACTGGGTAGGAGCAACAGCAGTCGCAGGACCTTGAACAAAATCGGCGTCGGAGTCACTCTCTTGGGTCCCCTCCTGCGCCTCCTCCGATGCCCCGATGGTTTTCTTCTTTTTGGGTGTTACTGCAGTCACCTGTTTCCTTGTCCTTTTCCTTTGACCTTTACTCTTCTCATGCAATTTCTCCTGAATTCCTGCCTGAGCAAGCTCTGCCGCTTTCCTGGAGTTCGCAAGCGCTTTTGCCTCTTTTGCACCCAACGGAGGCAGCGGAGCCCGGTTTCGTCGGAATTCAGCATCCAGCTTCAATTGAAACTCGGATGGGTCGAGCGAGCCGGGCGGAAGGTCCACATACCAAGGGCAATCACGCAAATGTTCCAGATGCCACTCCTTCACAATATCGTCAGTGTACATGGAGTCAGCCCCAGGGTTCCTCCATGCCATGAAGAATGGTGGCTCGAAAGACAGATGACCTTTCTCCAAAAGCGAGAACTTACAGTACCTGCATTCATGAAAAACACAATGAGGTCCGAAAAATGGCTAAGTCCCTGGACGGCAATAGGGCCTGGAACTGGAATATGGCGCCGAATTTCCACTTCAGGGCCAGCCACCCTAGGGACTTAGCCCGAAAATGGCTAAGTCCCTGGACGGCAATAGGGCCTAGAACTGGAAAACGGCGCCGAATTTCCAGTTCCGGGCCAGCCACCCTAGGGACTTAGCCCGAAAATGGC
This sequence comes from Takakia lepidozioides, assembly GCA_030704615.1. NCBI lineage: Eukaryota > Viridiplantae > Streptophyta > Takakiopsida > Takakiales > Takakiaceae > Takakia > Takakia lepidozioides. The sequence continues at coordinate 66,978,778 of CM060733.1, read as the reverse complement.
TAAGTCCCTGGACGGCAATAGGGCCTAGAACTGGAAAACGGCGCCGAATTTCCAGTTCCGGGCCAGCCACCCTAGGGACTTAGCCCGAAAATGGCTAAGTCCCTGGACGGCAATAGGGCCTAGAACTGGAAAACGGCGCCGAATTTCCAGTTCCGGGCCAGCCACCCTAGGGACTTAGCCCGAAAATGGCTAAGTCCCTGGACGGCAATAGGGCCTAGAACTGGAAAACGGCGCCGAATTTCCAGTTCCGGGCCAGCCACCCTAGGGACTTAGCCCGAAAATGGCTAAGTCCCTGGACGGCAATAGGGCCTAGAACTGGAAAACGGCGCCGAATTTCCAGTTCCGGGCCAGCCACCCTAGGGACTTAGCCCGAAAATGGCTAAGTCCCTGGACGGCAATAGGGCCTAGAACTGGAAAACGGCGCCGAATTTCCAGTTCCGGGCCAGCCACCCTAGGGACTTAGCCCGAAAATGGCTAAGTCCCTGGACGGCAATAGGGCCTAGAACTGGAAAACGGCGCCGAATTTCCAGTTCCGGGCCAGCCACCCTAGGGACTTAGCCCGAAAATGGCTAAGTCCCTGGACGGCAATAGGGCCTAGAACTGGAAAACGGCGCCGAATTTCCAGTTCCGGGCCAGCCACCCTAGGGACTTAGCCCGAAAATGGCTAAGTCCCTGGACGGCAATAGGGCCTAGAACTGGAAAACGGCACCGAATTTCCAGTTCCGGGCCAGCCACACTAGGGACTTAGGCCGAAAATGGCTAAGTCCCTGAACGGCAATAGGGCCTGGAACTGGAAAATGGCGCCGAATTTCCAGTTCCGGGCCAGCAAGTCTAGGGACTTTGCCATTTTCGGAGCCCTGACTGGAAATTCGGCGCCATTTTCCCTAACACCACTTAGGCCTCTAACATCCTGAAATGCCAGGACTTGAAAGAAAGGCAGCGCGTATGTACCTGTACAGAAGGCGCATTGCTGCTTTGTCCGCGTTCGGCTGGTCAGTGAACTCAGGGTGGCTCCGGCGAGCATCTGCTATCTCCCGAAAGAATAGGTTGGTTTTGTAGAGCAGAAAGTACCTCGTCACATAGTCACGTAGGCTCTCTGCTGCAGGAGATATCTCCATCTTGAACTGATGTGCTTGTGTGTCCAGCTGCTCTTGCGCATTCGTCGTCACCTGTGGAGATTGTCCATCAGATCGCTTTCCTCAAAAAATACAATGAATCCACCCCCTACTAGAGTAGAAGCCCCAAACGAAGCGTGGGGAAGTACCTGAAACCACCATGTCATGCGGTTCATCCACATGTCGAATGTGGGGTCAGAGAGTTTGTCCGGTTTGGGGAAGCTCCACATGTCCCTGGTACTTTGGGAACCATTCCAGATTTGGAGCCACCGGGTCTGTCCAACCACCCAGCATATTCGTAAGCGCCAAACACCACAAAAAGGAGTTGTTGCCACCACAATTTGGTTAAGAATGTATCACCTTTTCTGTTGCATCCACACAGGATGTGGCTAGACGATGGAGCTTCTCCAATGTCATCGTGGGCTTCAGAGCGCGAGAGTAGTGCTTCCCCCCTCCACCAGAAAGTCGGCACCAAGGGCGGGATCAGCTATGGCCACGTACTTTACCATCCGCGACTTGTACTTTATGCGGGCCCTCACCTCCGCAGCTTTGACATACGATTCGAGTTCCGGGAGGGTTGGATTCTTCTCCTCTGACTCCATGTAGAACCTCCGCGCATGTGCCAAATCCTGCTGTATTTTCGTCTGTCGAAAAGCGCACATAAGATTAGAGATCCTGCTCAACACAATTTCTTCTATTGGGGGAGGAGAGACAAATTAGCTCAACAAAACTGTCAGGAGCTTTACCCGAAATATGTAGTCCACCATGGCGTCGACGCTCAGCCTATACCAGGTTCTGTCTGCCTTTGCCTCCGACTTGCGCAGGAGGTCGGCACTGAGGGAATTGGCAAACTCTTGCACCCCCTGCTTCCCGACATCCTTCACTCGGAAGAGCATATGGGACAAGTTGGTGGCAATGAAGGCATTCTCAGTCACCCTGCAGTGCCACATTTCCATCAAACAATACTGAAATGGGAATTTTCATCATATATGAGGATTCGCAATGAAATGACTTCCAAATTCAAAGTCCAAAAGCGAGAGGGGTTGTAGCTTACGAGTTGATGTCGGCCATTGCAGCTTTGAGAAGACTGCGATCTTTGGGCCCCGCAACCTTCAGCACAACACAATCGACGGCGAAATGCCAATCGAGATCGTTGGGGTGGGCTTGGGCAATGTGCTCCATCCATGCCAGGAGGCGATGATTGCCGTCCCACACGTAGAACATCTTACCGGACATGTGCTGGAAAAGAGGATCACTAGCAATCGATCTCTCGAACTCCTCATTTCGCGTTTGCCAATGGGGACCCCATTTGTCCACCTCATCGGAAGTGTGGGCACGGGAAGCTCCGTGGTCGTTCTCAATGGAAACGTAAAAGGCGGCAGACCCCATTCGATATCCATCCCGGAAAGAGAATTTCAGCTTGTCGATATCGCCTGGGAGGGCAGGTCTCACCACCTGCAATGACACCAAGCGGCAAAGGGGAATTCGAAGCTTGGCCGGGTACACCATGCCCCCCAGCACCCTGCCAATGTTGCTGTGGGTTGCCTCCAACATCTTGGCAGCGGCCAACTTCATATCCGCCTCAGACATGACGTCTGCTGCAGAGGGGTTTTCCGGCAGCCCACCAGGACCGCCAAATCCAGCCTGTATGCTCCGGGTTTGGGGCCTGGGGATGTCCGGGAGGATGTCATCCTGGTCAGAAACCTCCATGTCGTCCTCCTCAACAGGGTCAGCCACCTGCGAAACCACCTCCAGCACTCTCGTCGTCTCTACTGCCCTCTCCCTGGCTTCACCTCGAACTTGCACAATCCGTGCTCTTTCAGGTGTTCTTTCCTCTCCTCCACTCTCCACCGTATGGGTAATTGCGGGGGCTGCTCTTGCCCGCGATGGTCTAACCGGTGTGCTACTGCCTCTCTGTGGTGTCTTGTAGGGATCCACCGTCTCTGTGGGTCCCTCGCTTACATTGGCATCTGTCATTTGGGCACCCCTGGCCTCTTCAGCTGCCTTTTGTCTTTCCTCCTGGCTAGCATTCTGTCTCGTCTGTTCTTTTGCCCTCTCTTTTGCCCTCTCACGGGCTTTCTGTTTCTTACTAGGGCTAGCAGCAGGGGAGCCCTCCAGGACGACCACCTTTGATTGAGGCGAACTGACACCCTCGCGCGCACTGCTCACTCCCCCCTCCGCAGCCCGTGACTGCTCTCTCGCCGGGGATTGCATGTGCTTAGCTTTCTTCTTTTTCTTTGCGTGGGCGGGCCCTACTGCATGTGCATGAACAACCTCCATTGCCGGATCTGCTGTCCTCATGTCCTCACGCCCTTCACCTGCCATGCCGCCTGCACCAACCTCCCCAATGCCTACTCTGTCGTAATCTCGTTGCAAGTCCTCCCGTCCACCAACAAAAGGTTTAAGTTTGCCCTCTCGCCCCAAGTTGGGCGATTCAAACATGCGATGAGTTGGAGCTGTCGATGATACCACCAGCGTGCCGGGCTCGTCGTCACTCTGTCATTGACAAAAATCGTGAAAACCAACATCGGTGCAAAAAGCAGCATCGCAACGAGCAGCGCAACCACCATAGCAACAATCATGTAGCAAAAATGAAAACATAACAAGTTTAGGAAGTATGGAGAGCCATGCAACAACAATGAAAACAAATGCAACAATTGCCTAAGAATGACATGCACAAGCAGCCTTCTCCAGAGCTGCCGGATTTGCACACGCATTGCAAACAATCTAAGGTTCACTCAACTATCTAAAGTTCACTCATACAGCAAAGCCAGGATGAAGATGCAAAAACAAAGCGAAAGCAAAAAATAAATCGAACAAACCGAAAGCAGAAGTGGCTTGCCTGAGAGTACTCGGCTTCAGTTGGCGCAGGTTGTGAGCAAGACACTGGAATCTCCTGCTGGAGCTTCAGTTTGGCCATGCGAGAGATTGGCCGTCGTCCGTAGTACAGAGCTTTCAACTTCCGCCGCGGTCTGGATGTGAGGTCTCTCTCAGGAGAGCCACGCCCTTCAGGCGGCATAAGTCCCAGCCAAAAGATCTCCTTTTTTGGGGTACATGCCTGGAATACCATGTTAAGCCAAGTTTAGCATGAGATTTAGGGTACGTGTCCAGGAAGCCATGCGTCGCCAGCCCAAATAATAACCGACGGCCGTCGACATTTATTGCCCAACTGCGCAATTAAATGTCGGATGAAGCCCTCCATGTCGGATGAAAATCGACGTAAACAGTCCCGGAATTTCCAACGTAGAGGTAATTCGGAGCGCTGCACGATGGAATTCCGGCGCCGGATTTCCATCCTGCAGGTAATTCGGAGCGCAGCAGGATGGATATCCGGCGCCGAATTTCCATCCGCGGAGGAAGGGCGGCGCTGGAAATTTCCCTCATGCAGGTAATTCGGAAGCGCGCGGATGGAAATCCGGCGCCGAATTTCCATCCGCGCAGGTAGGGCGGCGGTGGAAATTTCCCTCATGCAGGTAATTCGGAAGCGCGCGGATGGAAATCCAGGCGCCGAATTTCCATCCGCGCAGGTAGGGCGGTGCGCCAGATTTCCCTCATGCAGGTAATTCGGAAGCGCGCGGATGGAAATCCGGCGCCGAATTTCCATCCGCGCAGGTAGGGCGGCGGTGGAAATTTCCCTCATGCAGGTAATTCGGAAGCGCGCGGATGGAAATCCGGCGCCGAATTTCCATCCGCGCAGGTAGGGCGGTGCGCCAAATTTCCCTCAAGCAGGTAATTCGGCGCCGAATTTCCCTCCTGCAGGTAATTCGGATCCCGGATGAATGGAAATTCGGCGCCGAATTTCCATCCAGCAGGTAAGTCGGATCCCGGATGAATGGAAATTCGGCGCCGAATTTCCATCCAGCAGGTAAGTCGAATCCCGCATAAATGGAAATTCGGCGCCGAATTTCCATCCAGCAGGTAAGTCGAATCCCGCATAAATGGAAATTCGGCGCCGAATTTCCATCCTGCAGGTAATTCAATACCGGATGAATGGAAATTCGGCGACGAATTTCCATCCAGCAGGTAAGTCGAATCCCGCATAAATGGAAATTCGGGGCCGAATTTCCATCCTGAAGGTAATTCGAATCGGTGCCAAATGGATATTCGGCGCCGAATTTCCATTCGCCATGTATTTCTGAGCGTGGAATTACCTTCGTGCAGGTAATTCCCAGATGAGAATTACCTTTGTGCAGGTAATTTCCAGATGAGAATTACCTTCGTGCAGGTAATTGTGGACGAAGAATTCACATCGATTGGAATTACCTGCAGGAAGGTAATTCTCATCTGGAAATTACCTGCACAAAGGTAATTCTCATCTGGGAATTACCTGCACGAAGGTAATTCCACGCTCAGAAATACATGGCGAATGGAAATTCGGCGCCGAATATCCATACGGCACCCATCCGACTTACCTGTTGGATGGAAATTCGGCGCCGAATTTCCATTCATCCGGTATTCGAATTACCTGCAGGATGGAAATTCGGCGCCGAATCTCCATCCATCCGAGATTCCACTACCTGCTGGACGGAAATTCGGCGCCGAATCTCCATCCATCCGGGATTCCACCTACCTGCTGGACGGAAATTCGGCGCCGAATCTCCATCCATCCGGGATTCCACCTACCTGCTGGATGGAAATTCGGCGCCGAATTTCCATCCATCCGGGATTCCACTTACATGCAGGATGGAAATTCGGCGCCGTTTTCCCATCTGTGGAAGTTTTTATGTCGGCCTGTTTTCGGTCTGACCCCCCGACAAGACTTCCTTTGGGGGGGCCCGGATGGAAATTCGGCGCCGAATCTCCGTCCATGGGATGTTCTCTGTCGCACACTCGCGGCCTCTGCGCCCGAGGCGACTTCATCCGGGCGTCCCCTGTTCGATATTCGGTGCCGAATTTCCGTCCGGGGGTTGAAATGTGACGGCCAACTGCAGGCCACTCCCCCCTCCCCGACTGCATCCGAACCGCCCCGGATGGAAATTCGGCGCCGTTTTTCCATCTGGGGATGTTTTTATGCCGTCCAGTTTTCGGCCTGACCCCCCGACACGACTCCCTTTGGGGGGCCCGGATGGAAATTCGGCGCCGAATCTCCATCCAGGGGATGTTCTCTGTCGCACACACTCCGGCCTCTGCGCCCGAGCGACTTCATCCGGGCTTCCTCTGTTGGATATTGGGTGCCGAATTTCCATTCGGGGGTAGTAATGTGAGGGCACGGTGCCGGCTTCTCCCCTTCAGCCGTCATCATCCGGACGGCCCCCACTTTCTGACTGCATACCGTTGGCAGTTATTGCGCAAAGACCAGGGGCCGCATTCCGGAGACAAGGTTCATTAACACTCTGACTGGATTTTTGAGATAGTTGGCTCCCTGGATTTGGATCAGGCTTCGTCGCTCGGAAAAATCGGCATCGCATTCATTCCCATCGCTGCACCCCCTTCTACCAGGAGCTTCCCCGCACGCCATCCTGGCAGTCTTGTGTGCACATCTCCCATGGCGGAAAACCCGAGCGCTAACAGTGTACTGCCCTCCTCACGAGCATAGAGCTTCATTTCCGTGCAGAGGGGACACCTGCCGGGGGGATGGAGAAATTATCTGTGCGTTCGATACCACCTGAAACCGGGGTCGGTTTTTTTGGAGGAGGAAAGGAAGGACTCAAACGGCCTTGTTGTCGAGAGTATTGTTGTGCTCCACGATGATTTCGGCGATGGCAGGGAATGGCGAGTTCCACCATCGGACAGCGTCATATACAGGGGCTGTGGGGACTTCATTTGCCCGCCAAATGCACCGTCTATCCTGGCGCCTTCCACGAAACAATCCGCGAATCAGAGAGTGGGTACCTCCAAAGAGAGAAGTCCGCAACGAAGTTAATCAGAGCCGAACCCATCCATGAAGACGACCGAGAACCGGGTTGTTCACAACCTGTCCGACTCAGACGAGGTCATGGAAGTTCCGAGGTCGTCCTGGAGATCAGGCAAGTCCTCAATGGACGTCAGTGGAGGAGGGAGTTCATATTCCCAGCACGAGCACCGCAGTTCGATCTATTCTAGAAATTCTGCGAGGGCTTCACCGGAGGACACCGGTCGGAGCTGGCCGGGCTGGACTACAGCAAGTTCGCAATTAAATCGGTTACATGCCTTCCCGCCGACGTCGACGGTAATATCTTCTTTGAGTCCCTCCTCGGGCGACTACTCGAGGGCGTCCGGATGTGACAGATATGGATAGAAAACATGACGGTCATCCTTGGTGCGTTACCCAAAACCACCAGCATGAAGATGCTGATGGTGTGCGGGTGCGCTACGTTGTTTGTTGCGGGCGCAGTTGCGGTTGTTCCTCCCCAAATGCTTTCCACTTAATAAACGAGGTCACAGGAACGGAGACCGATCGACAGGAACGAGACCGATTGGACAGGCACAGCTCACCAACCATTTCGAGCTCAGGAGAAGTTCCAAACTCCACATTTAAGTGTGCGCATTGCAAAGAACCACCACACTGCATGTCTGTTTGTAATGCCAAGCAGTTCTATGTGTTGCAAACCCGTTTCCCTGACCTCACCCGAGCTTGCATACACGTTGGTTCCCATTGTCACAAATTGGCGAGGGGGAACTCGCGGGAGGCTGCCCACGAAGCAGAGCAGCTCGTTCAGGAGGAGGTTAAGTTGAGACCGGGTGCCAAACCCAAACAGATACAGCTCCAAGCCGCCCATAAGATGGCATTGGCCAGAATTATGTCGGAAGACGGCTCCGATAGAGTTCCTCTCGATGAGAAGGAAATGGAGGCATTGCTGGAGTCGGTGTCCCACGTATGTTCACCGAATGTCCGAAACCACATTGTCTCATGCAAACAGAAAATTGGGCGTGGCTCGGATATGCACTCCATTCTGGAGGTGAAGCGACGATGTGGATATGACTACATTCATGGAAGTAGGTTTCCAGGACAAGGGACTGAGGCAGATCGTTGTTTCGTATTCAAAATGTCCACGTGTGGACCTGGCAGTGGCGTCGAACTGGTCGACAGGATGACGAGTGGGAACTTGTCAAACAGTTGGGTCATGTTCGACCATATCAAGCGAATTACAAATCACCAGTGGGTGACAATGGGTGCACATGTCTACGACACCCACTGCAGGATGCTAATGACAATTGCTATTTGTGAGATGAAGGAGAGGACACACAATCGGAGATGCTTCTTTGGCAGGGAATAAACGAACAGATGGCCAAGGCGGGATTGCCCCCTCCCAATTTCCGTGGTTTCATGGCGGACAACGCACAAGCAAATTGGGCTGCCATCCGAAGGGTGTACGGGCAAGACCCCAATGTTCCCATGGAAGGCAAGGAGAGATCTTGTGGGTTCCATTTTCTGCAGAGCCTTTCGCAGTACACAACCAGGCTCGTGGCGCCAGATTTCAGAGAGGAGCACCGTTCCATGTGCCTTGCGTGGAAGCGCGCTCCCACCTTGGATGATGCAGAGACACAGTTTGCATGCATACGGGCTTGGTGGACATCGTCAGGTGCTGTAAGGAAATCAGACGAAGGAGCAATGGTCAGTTGGCTAGCATGGTGGCATTATCGTTTCCTCCAGTTCGGCGACTATATGCGGGAGGTGAGTTGCACGAATTCGCGTCCCGTTGGATATTATTCTTGGCCATATTTGTAACTTGCTTGTAACCTGAACATGTGCTTGTGCAGGAAATGTGTCTCGACTCCGACACCGACATGCCCACGACAAACATGGCCGAATCAGTGCACTCTCCTGGCGTGCCTCCTCTGCGGCGCATCTGGTGGACATCCTCACTGCCACAACGGAGGACATTGTGAGGTCAATTATGCAGCAATGCAGGTACAACGAGTTCTTGAAAGGGAAACAGTGGGGCTTGGGGCCGGACAGGCAGGAAATGCTGATGCGGACTGCCTCCAGATCGAAGAATCCTCGGAAGTGGGCGGCGGCCTTGCGAGAGGGCCTTCGGGACACGCCATTGCTGCGAAGAGGCCAACATTTGGAAGGAGATGTTCATAACCGTCCAGTGAGACGAAGACTTGACGAGGCACCTGGCGGAGAAGAGGATTCATGGCGAGCTGACAAGAATATTCGCACGCTCCCTCGTGGTCCGGTGATGTTGTCCGAGGAGGTCTCGTCGAGCACCGGAAGTCCTGCACGTTCAAGATCGCCATCTCCTTTGAGCACAGGGCGCGTGCCCCGGCAACATACGAGCCATCTGTAGTAAAGCAATAACAACATTCCATTTGTGGAGACAAGAGTGTCGGAGTCACAGTGGAGAATTGCGAGGATCATTACCGGCATTTCGAGGGAAGTGTTGCGCCATCCCGGGTGGATACGAGAGCACGCTGTGGTGAGATGATTCGGAGGAACCCACACGGTGCTGTACCTGCACCTTGTTTCAGCGGCAGATTTTTGACTCCCACATTTGCTCACGCCACAACGCAGACATTTTGGTTCTGTAGGCACGACATAATGACCTGTGTATTTGGCAAGCCCAAGTACGGGATTCAGGGAATGCCGGAGCCTCCGGGCGTCTGGCCTGTTGCACCGGGTTGCAGCCTCTCTCAGAATGAGGCGGATGCTCTATCTGCAGCAGGATTTCGAATGGTGCAACGCACAGACATCCCGGCCCACGCATTTCCGGTTCCTCAGACCCAGCCATTGCAGACTGCTCGGTCCAGTAGAGACGGATTGGACAATTCTGCACATCCCACAATGCGATTCGGAAGAGTGAAGAGACGACACCCTCCCAACAAGTTGAATGAGACTCGGATTGCCAATGCTCTTGGGATGGCTTGCACTATTCAGAGCTCCGTGGACGTACCCCCACCACCCGGCTTGGGCGTGTGTATCGGATGGCAACGGCCGGCTCGGCTGTACGCGACGATGTATACACAATAACGATTTGGAGTGGAGCCGACTTGCAACTGTACGGACTTTCGTTGATGGAAGCAAAGAAGGGTTCGAAGTATTATCCGTGCAAGCATCTGTATTACATTTACCTGAAGAG